>JAHLJT010000631.1:106327214-106475510 GCA_031308135.1 Acheta domesticus | reverse complement strand
AACCTTCCATCAGTTTATTACATCCACACAACTGACAAATTACTGAACTAATTTGATAGAAAATTAAATTATGAAAAGTCTTGCAAAACTACAATTCAGATATATCGGATTCAAATTCTCTCGCGATGTTAGCTTTCTAGTTACATTGGTAATTTCATGGCTTGACTTCCATTAGTTGTACGAAATATTAGGAAACTCAGAGACTGTGACCTATCTTAACATCTACAGCAGCCGTCAAGAAAACGGATCAACAGCGCGACGAAGTCTCTCCCGTTCCGCTATAGAAGGTGAAGTTTCTTGAAATCTTGACAGCATAATTGCAGAAAATTGGCGTTGCAATATTGCAACGTGTCAAGACGGAGTTTTTAGATACCTGTCAAAATACGCAATGTACCGAATTTGATAAGTAAGGAATTTAAAAATCTGTTTTCCATCAGACAATCTAAAGAAAGAAAAAACAAATTTTTAAAAAAGAAAAAGTTGGAACGATTGAACTTCATAAATATTGTATGTAAATCCTTGTAGGAGTTCAGTAATGAATCAAAGTGATCATGAACTTCCACAAATTATTCTCAAAAAAATGCAAAATAACACCATTAAATTCATGTGTCAAATTTTCACGAAAATTACGGAACCAGTATTTTATTTGATTTCAATAAGGAATATTTAAAAAGTACGATTTAAACCACTGTGGAGACAAACTGATAAAGTATATAATTTCTAATTTCACTTTTTAAATTATGACTAAACGAAGTGTAAATTTCCAGAAATATACCAAAGATTTAAATGACGTACACTCGGAAAAGCATCTTTAAAATCACACATCGTTCATAACTTGCACACAAACACTAGGGTGGCTCAAACGAGACGAAAACAAGCCAGACAAATCACTTCACTGGAAACCCATCTCAACTCACCTGTGATCTTGACCATGGCGAACGATCGAGGAGGACGAGCGGCGGAAGCGAGCGTGCGCAAGCGGGGCGGAATCCAACACAGAGTGCGACGGGAGCGACGCCGCGAGGGGTTGCACTGAGCGGAGAGCAGAGAGAGAGAGCACCGAGCAGAAGAACCTACCGCGCACCTTTCCCGCCCGGCCGTTTGCCTTCCGACGAATGTTGTACTCCCGCTCAACCGCGCGCCGGGCCTATATGCGGGGCCGCAGAGGCCGCAGACCGGCGCGCGCGCGCTGGCGGACGCTGCCGCAACCAACGCGGCTGCGCGCGGGGCGAGGGGGCCGGAGCGGAGCACGGCGTAGAAGTCGAGCGCACGCAGATCCCGACAGGGCGGAGGTTTAGAGGGGTCATGGAGTCGTATCCTCCTTCTTTGAAAATGTTGTAGATGAATCACTTTCAAGTATTATAAATACGTTTCGTGTATTATTTGTAACACCACTTATTGTTTGTATACTTTTGTTTATGTACTATTATTATGATGTACTATCACTAAACAATAGTGCGTAGAAATATGCATCGTAATTAATATTAAGTAACCACTTGCATCAATACTGGTTTCTCGTATCGTATCGTTTCGTTTGTTCGTATCCGTTTCAATAAATTAATGTTTGTCTCTGGTGAAATATTCATAATTTTAAAGTAACACCTCTACTTTACAGACAGTGTTTTTAATAAATATTTATTTAAAGTCATTCATGTTAAAATCTCATTTTTATCAACAAAGAGGCACGATAGTATGTTTCGAAGCGCTGTCACCTAATAATACCATTGAAAATTAAAAAGAGATACGTCAACCAAGGAACTAGAAACCGTCACATGTCAAAAGGATTGAGTGGCTGGTCGGCATTAATATAACAAATTATAATTCGCGTAGTAAATCAGGTATCATTTGAAATGCCTAATTTCAAATACAATTGCTTCAGTATTGTTTAAATGAGAATTAACTATTTTGGCGTCTTACAATTATTTATAAGAATATCAAAATCTCTATGTGCAAAACTACTTTGAGTATTTAACTAGATAATACTCGTACCAAACTACGGAAAAGGTGGCTCAGGGCATCAATTGATGTCACTGCAGTGCCTCTGGACAGGGAGTCCTAGTGGTAGAGTCCCGTGGGTCGATGGGAGAATTTGCGACCCTAGCTACATTGCTACGTCGAACTCTACCGCTGCCTGGAGACAAATTCTAGCTGCCGGCTGCTTTGATCAGTAGTTTCCCATGGTATTTCCTATCAACAACTGACGAATGCTGGAACAGAACCCTAACAAACGGGCCACAGACCACGCGCGGTCTATCCTTGCCCTTCCTTGTCTTTTCCTCAACCGTCACTTACACACACTTCCTCTCACATGCACTATACTACCACACATGTCTGAAGACCCGTCGTAAGATTAGAGCTTGTCCCGGCTGGGGCAGTGCCACGCTGGTGGGAAAGTCGACGTAGGTCGGCGTCGGATCTCGCCAGCCAGAGGGGAAAAGATCACCGGCATCTCCCATGATAAAAAAAATGCACCACGCTTACTGGAGTAATGGGATCCTAGAAGTTGACAGGTCCGGAATCAGTAATCAATCTATCAAATGAAACTATGCGCAGTATTTAACATTTGGTTTGAACTTCTGTAGATCTTTTCACTTATTCATGCTTTCATTGTATTATTTTTGTACCGCATATTTTGACCAAAGTTTTATCAACATTTAAGGTACATTTTACGCAAGCAAAAATGGTGTTTTTAAATTTGCAGAACAAAAAAACTTAGAGACACTTCAAGCGGTTTCTCGACAAAGTTACCTTCGCAGATTTGTGAATTTCCCCCCCCTAAAAGCACACAAAAAATTTTCGAAACAAAAAATAATATTTTTAATATAATTATAATTTTTTCATAATTTCTCACTCTTCTTGAGTCAAAATCCTCTCTTTTTAATCACTACGTTATTCGCCTGTTTAAACAAGTCACATAACAAATTGGAACAAAACATAGTAAATAAATCGAGGACAAATCGAGCACTACGTGTTTTTGGTACATTTACAAATACATTTTCAACATTTAATATATTCTCTCATTTAAGTAGTATTCCAATTGTTATCATCACAGAGAGACATTGAAATAGGCGATAGATGAAAAGTCGAAACGACAGGTCGCTTCATTTTCAATGTACTATATGAACTGCCAAGCCTGAAAACATCAGTTCACGATTTGTAGTAAAAGAGATCGTTAATAACCAATAAATTCGAACGAACATAACGAATCGTACTGTCTATTAGACCTGAAAGAATAGGATTACGAATATTAGTTAAGTATGATCCGGATGCAAGCACATTATTATCAGGGCAGTAAAGTTCCGCTTGAACGGCAAGTTACCACAAACAGGGCAAGGCCTTTTTTTCTCCCCTGTTGTTCTAACGAACTGTGACTGGAATTATTCAGATCAATGGTTTCTCTATAAAAAGAAGAAATTGAGGGAAATCGTGTAATCCGTGTCAGAAAAACTTTGGAAACGAATTGACAATTTAAAACATATTATTTACTAGTTAAAGTTTAAATTTCAATTTGCATTATAAAAGAAAATTGCAATAATAATTAAACAATTTTCAACCAAGGTATAACGACTTTGAAACAGGCAATTCATGAATATAATCTTTCAACATAAAGAGGAACGTAACAAAGAAAGTGTAAAAGACATATTTTAAATGGTAATCAGGTAAATCATGCTAAAGAAAAGTACAATGAAAATACGTATTGTGTAGTAGCACAACCACGTATTATCGGTGTACATATTTGTCGAACATTTGCAGGCTAAAATCTGTATAGTGTGTCCCACATTCATTGGCATTAATGAATCATATGAGTGCATATGCAAATGGCATTATACGCCACTGCAATGGAGATGCTGTTCCCAAAATGAAGCTTCATATTGTCAATATTTGACAACACTTTGCCACTGAGGTTGCACGATTGACGGTTCGAGCAATGATATTGTGTTATAAGGGCAACGAGGTTACAATGCAAGGCGGATTTAAAAGTTGATGTAAGATTCACAGTACAGTATCTTTTACCACTACTCGTGGTTCGATTCATAGGATTCGGCAGATAAATGCTTTTTCAGTTGTATTCTTAATGTCAGATATTTTTAGTATGTAGTTAAGAAGAAAATATGTTAGTTCGAATACCACGGTTCACTTATTTAGTTATACGGTAAGTGATAATGAAATCTTATTAACTTTTTTCTCACATATCGTGTGCACTTAAAAGTCACCACAAGCTAAATGGGACATATTCCAGTAAATTGAGAGTACAATAAATAATTCAATGTTATGATTGTTTGGTTAATCTAATATTTTATTTCAGTCCATAAACCAATTCCTTCAACCAATCCTGGAAAGAGAATTCAATTTTCCAGAATTAATAAGACTCTCCTTCGCTTTCAAACGTTCACTGAGAAAGAACAGAGAAAAAACAAGCAGAAACGAATAAAAGAGAATAGGGAACGTTCAATGAAAGAAAGGAAAAGCGGAAACAAAAGGAGAGGAATGAAAAAGGAATGGAAGAAATGAAAGAAGTAAAGAATCGTGTCGTCACTAGACAAATTTAAAAGTTCTAATTTCTCAAATTTAGTTACCACTGAGTATCCATTACAATAGACGATGTAATTTTCTAGTTCCTTACTAAAATATAATTCTAAAATATAATATCACTTGAGTGAGTCGAAATAAAATTTTAATTTTCATTACTTTCAAGTTTGTAATAATTTATTTTCTAAAGCAAAACTTTCTCAAAACTTTCAGATATCACCAGAAGTTAAGCATTCGTAAACGTATATTCAATATACTGATCATTTGAATTTGATTGTGGTGAGTATCGTGCTTTCAATGCAATTTGCTTGATGGCAAAATATACTTAACCCTTAGCACCTCTGGGTACTTTCTCTGCCCTCGCAGAAATCCGTGAGAACCACAATGCGTCAGAATTCAGCAGAGAGTTAAGCGGAAAAAAAGAGTCGAAAACATTCTGGAGTGATATTTTAGTAGCATGAAGAAAGTGAAAGCAGGAAACAGTTCTCGTGGGATTGGCATCAAACTGACATATCTATTTAGGAAGGTCATGGCTCCTAAACATTTCAGACTTTATATAAATCAACTGAGTTAAAATCAGGTTCGCAGTTCAACCAATCTGCGAAATACAAAACGTATTATATGTAGATGTAGAAAGTAAGACGGGTTTTAAAGGAGACTTTGCTTACGCTTGGACTTGTATGTGCATTCCTGAGCCAAATATTGAGCTTTACTAGTTTAGCTATGCTCATATTCACAGTTATGAACGATAGATAGAATTCTTGCCAATTCTGAAGATAGATTAACTAATCATTTTCAGTGCTTCAGAATTATTTAATGAATAGAGGCAATGCTCCATTTCTACCCTTTGATATTGAACCCCATTTCGGAAAGTGATATATCTTCAACAATTTTCTTTAGTTTAATACCTTCAACAAGCAAAATGGACTTGGCATTCAATTTGGCAGAGAGGGAACTTCAAGGTCATCGAAAGTTGTTTTTTTTTCTTCAAATGAAAGCTTTACAGTTGTATCACGGAAAGTTCTCTTCCACAGCCTGGAGAGTGGCAGGGAACCTCAAGCTAATCAAGCTAACCCAATTGTTTTTTCGAATAATCAAATATTACAACATAATCAATGAATTTCCATTTCTTGCTTAAATTTTCATCAATCTTCTTCAGACGAAGAGCAACCTATTCCACACCATTATTTCAAAAGAATTCTTATACTAATTAACCCAATGTTCCATCCATAAACCTAGGATTCTAATAGTTGGCCTGACTCTCTTCTCAGCGAGTTATCATCAGGATAGTTATTATGGAAAAAGAGAAGATGCCCTTCTTGCCTTGTTAATGAACAAGCGCCCCAATCAGCAGAATAGCTATTAAAATGTCGAAAAAATGGAGCTAGATGGCGCTGTAGAATAAAAAACAAAATATTCATGTCAAATGCTATCCCTATACTCGGTAGGAATTTTAGATCTACATCGTTAAATAACTCCTAAACAAAACGCTCTCTTAAAAACTAAAATTTTGAGGCCAAAAACCTAAAAAAAAACGTTTCTCACGCCGTAATCTGCAGGATGAGATCTTCCTAAAAATACTATTACATTTGTGCTGGTCCGGCGCTTCCCAATTTTACCCCACTTGATCAAAGACGTGCAGAATCTGCACTCAGTCCCGGTTTAACCAAGTAGCACTTGTAGCACGTGCTACAGGCCCCGCGCTATTTAGGACCGCGCGCTTTCTGAGAAAAAATGTCTCACTCATGCAGAGAAAAGTTTTGCCATTATGAAATTGTGAACTTTCTGAAAAAAAAAGAGAGACTGGCATACGTACGACATATTGTTTTAATTTTGAAATGCAACCGTTTGAGATTTATTAATTTTTTTTGGAAAATTTGTTACTGCATAAATTAAAATCAGGAAAGAATCAGCTGATTCTCTTATGTTTGTATTTATCGCGGAAATGTTTCGTTTCGTTTCGAAATAATTTTAGAATATTAAAGAACACTAAAACCTTGTCGTAAATGTCAATTTTCTTTTAAAAATTTGTAGCTGTTTTTAAGAAAATTGCGTTTAAGCGCTAATAAAAATGCGAAATTTGAAGCTCTTTTTCTCAGAAAATTTTTGTGTTTTCAAAAACTTCATTTGAAGTCATTTGAAGCATTCACAAATATAATAATGTTTACAAATTGCTGGCAATGTTCATATTAAAGATGTGAGAGATCTTAAAAAAATACATTTGTATAATTTTTAAACAAACAAAAAATACCCCAAATTGAACTTTAAGTCATATTAAAGAGTGCAATTAACACCCGTTCGAAAAGTTTGAAAAAAATATTTGGAACTGGTGGAAAAAAATCTAACATTATATGCATTGCTTGCCAGCAAATATCGAAAATGAATTTAACTTGCAGTTAGAAATAGGTAGAAGAACAAGTGCGATACATTTTATAATTTTCGAAATGCACTTCCAAACTTTAGAAAACCTTTTTAATCACTTTGACGGAACTAGATGACCTAAGTAATGTATTCACTCGAATTGACACTACTGGACTGGAAGAATGAGCAACAAAGTGGGCTCCAATTTCCTTATAGAACCATTTCTATCTTGAATATCTTCAGAAGGGAATAACAATTACCTTCTTATTTGAACAGAATCTTCCTGACCACACTACCTATTCAGGCAGAGTGTTATTAGAACATGAGAAGTGTTTAGAATGTTAGAAATCGTTTAAGAAAAATATTGGTTACAAATGTAAATATGTGCGTACGCTACAAAATAGGAATTGTTTCATAGATTTGAAAAACCTTTGTACGTGATGGAGAAGAACGGACGTCATATTCGTTTTTTGCTCACCGAAAAGCATAAAGATTAGTCAAAATTATCAAATAAAATTTTTGGTTGTAGACCTATGTTATTACATAAAGAATGAAACATGAAATGGCTCTTTCTTGCATATCCGTTTGGAAGCTTCCATAGTTGTGTGGTAATTGACAAAGCGAAATCGTGAAGCAAATATCTTGAATGATGTTCATTCTGTAAAGATTAAAACACGTGGGAATGTACTCACTCAAAGAGACAATGAATACGGCACTTCTTAATTAACAGTAAAAAATGTGGTTTCCCCATTTCCGAAGTAGATTATGGTAATGGAAAACATGGAATGGTCTGATGACAAGACTAATGACAGATACAAGTACTGGATAGATACTAATTCATAGCAGTGGTTAGAACATAAAAATATTAGAAAAATTGGTTATATTTATTATTAGTCACATCCTAAATCAAAAACTTTGCTGAGATTTTTTTAGCACGTAAAATTACAGTGGGTGGTAAGACAGCTTCTTCGTGAATAGCGGCTTGGGAACTTTCCCAAAGGAACATGTATTCCTTCAGGAGCTGTTGCTAGGAGAGAAGTAATATTTTGTTGCAACCATCATTTCTCAGAAGAGATGGAACAATTGATGAACATACGTTCATCTTTAAATGATTTCCCTAACTGGTTGAAGAGACAAAACCATTCATTACGATTTGCAATACCAATGTCATTTCGAGCTAAATTGTGGCGGAGCATGCGATGTAATTCAAACCATGCCTTTCCCAACGCTGAAAATTTCCACAATTTTGGTTTCCGTTAAGAATGTTCTCAGTATTAATGGCAAGAAATGTGCTTAGTCATTTTTATTGTATTTATGACAAGCCCTCACCCTGGATGTCGATAATAAACTTCATGTATTTTAAACAGTATCTACAATAATCAAAATATAAACGTATTTGTTACAAGATCACCATTTTACTTTTACCTTACATGCAATGTATTCTGAAGGTCATGCCTGAAAAAAACCAAAGAGCGGAAAGACGTTAAGAGCTCTTTGGTATCTCTTACCACAGAGCTCTTAACGTCTTTCCGCTTAGTCTTCGGTAAAGTCGAGTGCTTATCGGAAGAGGTATAGTAGCAATAATCAGCTCGCCTAGAAAACTTGGAAAGCATTTCAGGCAAATTGGAAATGGCAAAAAGCGATCACGTAACGGAGAGTGTTCGCGCTAAGGAAGCGAAAGGAAGTAGAAACGGCCAAAGAGAAAGAAGAAATTGACGGTAGTGGATGGTTGAGGGTAATGTGGAGGGACAGTTGAGAGGATATGAATAATGCGAAATGATAACGAAGGTGAAGCAAATGACAGAGCCTCCTGAAGAAATAAAGTCCAAACGGAAGCAAGATAATAAGAAAGATTGAAATGCTTAGAAGACTTATAAGTCTGAGAGATTACAATACAACCAAAGCAACCAAATAAGTCTGAGAGATTACAATACAACCAAAGGTGGTCAAGAAGGAGGAAGTGATAGATGTGCAGATGAAGAAGGTGTAGGTGGAAGAGGCTAAGGAGCATTTAATAGTGAACGCCTGGGAACTAACCAGCTACTGAACGGACGCTCCTTCGAGCTGCTGTGAATTACATCAGTCTCCTACAAATGAACAACTTGCTACGTCAAAGCACGCTTTTCAATCGGAGAGGGGGTTCGGAGAAACACCTTGTGCCAAGGTTGCAACGATCACAGGTAGCGCATCGAATGCAGAACACCTCTCGCAATGTTCGCAAGTCATTTTCGCACCGGATATAAAAAGGAACAAACAATTATTCTTCCACGCGATGTAGTAATTAATCAAGCCACTGAACTACTTCCTCAAGGTCAGACAAATCGCTCTGAATCCAAGTCTCTTCATAACTTATTGCGTGCGAGCAGATAATAACCTTGTAGAAAATTTGCGAAATGATAGAGCAACTAAAATATGAATCTCCGTTCTCACGCTATAGGTCAATCGCCGTCAGTTTTCTTTGCTATTTCATCCTATCGAGTTCATCTAGTGTACTTCTCAGTCTAACCATCTGTACCTTTCTCTCTCTGTCTTTCTTTGCCCCCTCTCTCTGTCTTTCTCTGCCCCCCTCTCTCCCTCTCTCATTCACTTTTTCTCATCTTCCGTAGGTTCTTCAGCACATGTGAGCAACTGACATTCATGGACTAGTATTGCAACCCCAATTTTTGCAATTCTTTTACACTTCCGCAGCCAAGAATTGAACCCGGAAATTCTAGTGTATGCCTAGTTTCTCTGCCATTCAAGATACCGCGACAGCCATCTTTTCGAACAGCATTTCGTGGCACCGGTGATAATTTGAACATATTCAGATTTATTTTCCAGATCAAGGCAGTCAATTTTTTGAACAGGTTAATCTTTGTTTAATCACTATTTGCTGCAGGCGTTATGTAGTCGGTATAGTAGGCTAGTAGCTTGGTCGAGAAAATATATTCCGCACGTAATGTACAAGTTAGCCACGGCGTCTAGATGAATACGCTCTACAAAATTACATCATGCTCATGTTAACCTTGATGTTATTACTCTGAATAGAAATTTAGAAATGGGTGTTGCTTAGAAATTATTTCAAGAAATACCACGTGTGCATTGAAATTATCTAGAAATTTCCAATGCACACGTTGTAATTTGGTAATTAATATGACTATTCCACGAATGAAATTACCTCCAAAAAGTTTCAGGATGTTAATTATATTCCAAATATTGATTATATAATGTTGCTTCAAGTACATAAAAGTATTCAATGGAACATAAAATTATCTGTTTAATAGTCGTTTAAGCGATGAGTCGACTCCACGTGGGGGACAATAATGGGTCAGAACCGTTTTTCACACGCGGTTCATATAAATAATATTTTCGTACGCCCTGTGACGCTACTTTTATTTCCAGATAGCAGAAGCCGCGTTCTAATGGCGGAGCCGGCGGTGACCACGGACTGGAGCGGGATGGCGTGGGCGATGGGTGGAGGGTGGGGGAGGGGCAAATTGGATGGAGGCGTGTTAGGCCGCTATGAGTGGGTGCTATCGTTATCTGCGCCAAGCATATTTTTCCTTTCGGCGCACGATACGTGACGGAGCGCCGGCACGTGTTGGCGAGCAGCCCGCTCGTCCACGCCGCACCCTGTTCTGCTCGTCCCACCCCGTCCCGCTCTGCTCCCTCCCGCACCGTCCCATCTCGCCCCGTCCCGTCCCGTCTCGCCCCGCCCCGTCTCGTCCCGTCCGATCTCGCCCCGTCTCGCCCCGTCCCGTCTCAGCCCGTCCCGTCTCGCCCCGTCCCGTCCCGTCCCACCCCGTCCCGTCCCGTCTCGCCCCGTCCCGTCTCACCCCGTCCCGTCTCGCTCCGTCCCGTCCCGTCCCGCCCCGCCCCGTTCCGTCCCGTCCCGTCCCGTCTCGCAGCGTCCCTTCTCGCCCCGTCCCGTCTCGCCCGTCCTGTTCCGTCCCTCCTCGTTTCATTCCTTCCGTCTCCGTCCCTCCCCGTCACGCCGCGTTCCGTTCTTCCCTGCCCGCCTCATCGTCGGCACCGCCACGCGCGTCCTCAGCGATGGGACAGGAATTTCAGGTCCCATTCGGACACTTGACCGCGCAACGTGCTGTTGTAATGCCCGAAAAAACACCAAATGCCAGAATGATTGCTTTTTGTCTATTGGCCCAATGGAATATTATACGGGTTTTAGGAAGCTTCCAGAAAACGAGTCACGTTTCCTGTCTCATATTCTGGGCCTTTGATGATGCCGCGCATTTTCCGTATTTCAGTTGTGGTTATTTTAGGGTGGCAGACGTAACCAATGGATCTGAGGTTACTGCGTGAGGATTTGTATTTGATATGGACTGCAATAACACGTGCAATGTGCAATATATCATGCAATAACAAATAAATGTGACTACTGGATACAACTGCAACAGCCTGCTTTTTAATACAATTCTGTGCAATGTTCAAAATTGTCTCTCACTTGAGTGATGAAATCGTGAACGTGAGCCTCCAAAAACGTTTCCTATCATTTTGAATCAAGTTCTAATTATTATCCAGTTCCAAAAGAAATAATTTTAGAATTAATTTGAGAAATATAGAAACATATGTATTCATCACAAAATTATATGATTCAGATTAAAAACAAAAAAGAACTACTAAAAAACTGTAAAGTTTTGCCTAAGAAATTAATTTGAAACTAGTGGTGCTACAGAATGGCACAGACTTTCCCGGATTAGTTTTCTATTTCCTTGGGTCTTCGCTAGCTATTCGGGATTGCCACATACTCTTTCTTGCCAGTTACCATCTATCACCACCAAAAGTACACTTTTTTGGTCATTTTCTTAATTTTTCGGTTTCCTATTGGTAGAACGAAAATATTAATTTTAGAATATTAAAGAACACAAAAACCTAGCCGTAAATGGCAATTTTCTTTTAAAAATTATGTGCCGTTTAAGAGAAAATGGCGTATTAGCACTACTAAAAATGCGAAATTTGAAGCTCATTTTCACAGAAAATTTTGAGTTTTCAAAATACTTTATTTGAAGTTATTTGAAGCACTTACACTCACAAATATAATCATCTTTACAAATTGCGGATAATGTGCATATTAAATATGTGAGATATCTTTCAAAAAATTTACATTTATATAATTTTTGAAAAAAAACAAAAAAAACTCAAAATAAACTTCACGCTATACTAATGAGTGTAATTAGCACTATCCGTTACAAAAGTTTCAAGAAAAAAATTGCAGAAAAATATACGAGAAAATGACGTTTGAGCATTTCTGAAAATGCCGAAATTTGAGCTACTTTTCACAGAAAACGGTAGTGTTTTCGAGAAACTTAACTTGAAATTATTTAAAGCATATATACTCGTAAATATAATAATGTAAAACATTCACCGATAATGTAAATATTAACGACGTGAGAGACAAGTAAAAAAAATTACATTTTTGTAATTTTTGAAAAAACCAACCGATAGACCAATATGGCTTTTATGTCATCTGATAGAGTACATTTACCACTATCCCTACCAAAAGTTTAAAGAAAAAATTTGGAGCCGTTTTTGAGAAAATCTTGTTTTTGTAATTGTTTAATGTTGCACATATTGCACGCAATATTGCACAAAAACTACTAAAATTTTGAGAAACATTTACATGATCTTTATGAAAGAACTTTACATGCAAAACAAATTTTATTGGAAGAAAAAATCTCTATCTTCAATTTTGTAGCTGGAGAAAGACGCCGACAAAAATTCAAACTTTCAAAATTTTCAAAAATTCAGAGTTATCCGTGAAAATCGGACCTATGCCATGTTAATAAGTGTATTTTACTCTATTCATACAAGAAATTTAAAGAAAAAATTTGGAGCCGTTTTTGAGAAAATGTTGAAAATCCCCGGGGGCATCATTTAAAGTACCTCAAATTGTGAAGAATCTTTTTCAAAATCTCAAAGCTTTGACTAGAATCAGATCGACCACGGAATATCCATTTTGGAAGAAATCGTACGTATGGTTTAGGCGCTAGCAGTGTTCACAGACGGACAGACAGACGGACGGACAGACGGACGGACGGACAGACAGACGGACGGACAGACGGACGTTTTCCTTTCAATTGGGTTTTTGGTATCAAGGACCTAGAAAACAGGGTTTCTAGCTACGCCACGTGTTAGGGGATATTTTTTCTTAATTTAGCAACTGGTTTTATCCACTTATTCGTTTTCATGGCCCCACAATTAATTTTTTCCGCCGAAAATTGGCCATTTTTTCGCGCAGCATTACATAACTTTCCCTATACTACGTATATCACTCCGTGTATACGTACGTATACGGGAAAGTAAAAAGAAAGATTCTATACCATTTTAACTTGAAAGCAAAGTGCGTTTCTATAAGATTTCTATACGTACTAGTTTCAAGCAATGTAAGTGAACCTACACGAAATATCCTTAACAGAATTGATTGATTCATTCATTCATTATTTCATGGTTTTTGTAGTCCCGTAATTATAGTGCATGTTTTATAACGGAAGATCGCGGTGTTATTGCCCCGCTGGATGGTGAGATCCGGCACAAACCCACACATTGGCTAGCGGGTTTTTCTCGAATCAGGTATCTCCTACGCGAACCCTAATACTTCTCGGTCATAAATATGGAATGACATTAGTTGATGCCCTGAGTTACTTGCCAGTAGCTTATCACAGCTTACACAAGACACATCTTCCCGTGCGCAGTGAGCACAAAAGGGCACTGATTGGGCCGCAACACACACGAGAGACGATAACTATTCACACAAAGAAAACCAGTGACCCTTTCCTCCCCGAATCTGACTTGCTAAACGATCCAACCACTTGAAACAACCGGAGAAGCATTTGTACGAGGTGATAATTTGAACCAGCGTGTTATAATTTTTTTATCCTGCGCAGCTAGGCCCACATAATCCAACGTAACTCTCAAAACGCACGTCGCATAACAAGAATTCATTCACTTGAATTTTCGTGCGACCCAATAAGTATACTTTTTGTAATAGAGTGGAAAGCTCTTCGATTTTTAAAATGATTGTCAACAAATCCTGTCTTTATACCAAAATTTCTTGAAAAAAAAACACTGTATATGAAAACAAATAACATGAACAAATTTTTGAACAAACAAGAATTCTGATTTGTGTAAATATTCCATTGTAGGCATGGAATTCTGTATAAAAAAGGTGAGAGGATAGATACTACGATTAACAACGGAAACAATTACAGCCATGCACAAAACATTGCGAAAAGAAATATATCACCACTCGATAGTGAAACTCTATTTAAAGATAGAAAATCGTATCTCCTCGATGTTAGCAATGGCTGTACATTGTTAAGCGCGAACTGCCCAAGATGCGGAGAAATAAAAATGAGAGTTTTAGTAGGACAACGCACTTCTTCATTTCCTATTTGTAGCGGAAACCCCAATACGATGCATAGTACAAAAGCATTTCATGCCATAAATTCTCATTGTTAGGCGACTTCTTTGCAAACTGGCACTTCAATTGTTTGGACATACTAACATCCAATATAATGATCCTCATGGAATGACAAGGCACAAAAGACGAAACCGAAAAGGATGAGTTTAACTTCATTTGGAAATAGGAATATTTTTCAAAGAAAAGGAAACCTTGGATTTATTGTTATGTTTCAATGACATTTATTTTAAAGTCAAATTTAAACTGGTCCTTTTCAAGAAAATTTTAGTAAATTTGGGATAGCACACGAAAACATAAGTCACATTAAAGAATATATCATCGGTGCACAAGAAAAGAGACATATCTAACAAATCAATTTGCAGGAGAACGGTTTTAATATGAGTAGCATTAAATTGACAACCTATTTTACTCAAGGTATCGGCCGTTTTGTGAACTACATTTTAATGTTTTCATGTAAAAATAGACTTTTTTCGCAACATATTTTTTCATCCAACTAAAACATGAATTTTCAGATTGGTCGATTTTCTTGTGCATCGACGATATTAATAACAATGGAGATAAGCATGGGTCAAAGAGTAACAGAAAAAATTGAAAATGTACAAGATGGTATTTTGAAGTTGTTGTCGGCTCACGATTCAGGACAGAATAAAGAACCAAGTTATGCGAGATATAATGAATATAAAAAATTCTATAGTAGACAGGATATAGACTAAATGCCAAATAGATGAGGAAAGTTGCCTTGGGAAAATTGACGAAAGGAGAAAAAAAGAAAGATAGAGAGAGTATGGGAAATGAAGTTGTTTGTGAGAACGAAACCAGCAAAAACGTCTAGCGCAATATACTAAAGAGGAAGCTAGGTTACAATACACGACTTTAATATTGCATTATAAAAATAAATAACACAGAATAAACATGAAATCGATTTTCGTAGCCTAAGTACACTCAGAAACTTCCCCAAGAGGACACGAGATTCGCGTCAAAACCTCCTGACCTCCGACATATCGGTGGGCTCAACATTCCGAGCGAGTGCGTCCAGGAACCTTCTCGCTCGCACTTCAATCACAGATAACGCGCACGCGCCGCGAATGGGGACGCCCGAAATTGGCGGTCGAAGGCGGAACGCGCGCGCTGCGACGGCGGGCGGACAATGACGCCGCGGAGCGGGTGTCAAGCGCGCCGCGCGCTACCGGGCGACGCGTCGCGCATAGGTCGGGCGTCGCGGCGGCGAAGCGACGACGGAGGTCAGGACCGCGGACGCACCGGGAGAGGTGGCTCAGGACGACAACTGATGTCACTGCAGTGCTTATGACCGGGAGGTTCTAGGTTGATTGGTTGATTGTTCGTGTTTCCGGGCACGTCAACTACTTAGGTCATCAGTCCCGTAAGTGTAGTGCATGTTTCTTTTTCTTTTTCTTTTTTTCTTCTTTTCTCTCTCTCTCTCTCTCTCTCTCTCTCCTCTCTCTCTCTCTCTCTGTCTTTTTTCTGTAGGTGACTGTGATCTTTTCCGTGCTGGATGGTGAGATCCGGCGCCAACCTACCGTCGACTAGCGGGGGTTTTCCCCTCAACCAGGTACTCGTATCTCCCACCAGCGGAGAGGTTCTAGGGTTCCAGTCCTGACTGTGGTAGGATTTTAGACACTTGCTAGACAGCTACGTAGAAATCAGCCGCTATCTGGAGGAGAATTCTAGTGGTTGTTGCTCTGATAGGTAGTTTTCCGTGGTTTCTCCGATCAACACCGGGCGAATGCCGGAGCAGTACCCAAACAAACGGGCCATGGATCGCGCGTAATCTTTCCTTCTTCTTCCTTGTCCTATCCTCACTCCTTACTTACACACACTGATACATACATGCACTATACTACCAACAGATGCCGGGAGGCCGGTCGGAATCCTATAGTTTGTCTCAGCTGAGGCGGTGCGTCGCTAGTGGGAGGTACCTGGTTGGTTGCGCCGCTAGTGGGAGGTACCTCATTAATCGACGATAGGTCGGCTCCGGAGATCGCCATCCAGCGGGTGAATATCGCCGTTACCTCCCGCGCCAAAAACATGTATTACACTTACAGGACTAATGATAGCAGTTGACGCGCTTGGAATCATTAATCAATTAATCGAATAAATCAGATGTCGCGAACAGCAGAGAGGGGTGCTCATGGCACATGGAAGGAAATGGTGCAAAGAAGGGTCGAGTGTAGACCGGCTGCATTGGCTCAGCGGCAACATTGTCGCGATGGTGGGGGATTTTCGTCACTAGCGGTGCAGAGCTCGGTCCCATTCAGTCAGTTCGCCGGAGAATTCTAGCAGTTAGTGGCTCAGATCGGTAGTTTTCCGTGGTCTCTCCGATCAATACCAGGCGAATGCTGAAGTAGTTCCTTAACAAACGGGCCGTGGACCGACCGCGGTCTTCCCTTCCTCAAGCTTGTTCCCTCCTCTTCCCTTACACATACACTTACATGCGTTAGACGTCAGGAAACCAGTCGCAAGTTTATAGCTTGGTTCCGGCAGGAGAATCTCCGAAAGAGGAGATACCTGAAGATGGACCGGCATTTGCATCTTCCATTCCAGCGGTGGAGGAAAACAGCCAACTCTCGTAATATAATACGCACTACATTTTCAGGCTAATGACGCTCCCGGAATTAATAGTCGCTCACTCGAATGCGAAATTGATGAAGGAACGGATAGTGGAAAAGAGGCAGAAGGCGAAACCGTAGACGAGACAGAGACGTGTATAGGGAATATGGCCAAAAGCGTCGGCGGTAAGAGGTGCGGATGGAAAAGTGGCGCAGTGCCGAGTAACGCAGCCAATGAATTGTGGGAAGAAGAGAGAAAAAACGAGAAGAAGAAATAGAAGAGAAGAAGAAATAGAAATGAAAGGAAACTCCAGAAAACATGATGCCAGAGAAAAGGACAACATGTGGGTGAAAATTATGGACGGGATGTGGTAATGGAAGTTTAACGAGAAGAGAATCACTATAAAGGCTGAGAAGTGAATTCGTAAGACTCTCAAAAGTGGTGACAAAGAAGTGTAGAGGGAGAAAAGTCTGAAGGGAAAATTTATGTAGTAACTAATGTAATGACAATTGTAACTATGAGGAGGAAAGATGGGAGGTAAACTAGTAATAGGAGATTCCTAGAAGAGGCGTATCTTAAGCCGTAAATTTAAGACTAATTACGGAAGAGTAGGCACTCCGTACAGAGCGAGGTGGGCAGAACAGTACCGCTCACGGAAGGTGCAAATACGCGCAGGTTGACGTGAGGGCGTTGGAAGGGGGTGGGGCCGGGCGGGGCGGGGTGGAGCGGGTGGGGCCGTTGCGTCAGAGGTGTCGCGGGAGTCCCGGTGCGGACCCTGGCCTCTGGCCGGCCCGGCGCGATGGCCTCCTCGCACACAGTGGCGGCGGCGGCGGCAACAGCGGTGGCCCCGCGCGCGGCCCTTGACCCAGCGGGAGACCCCGGCGACCCCGCGGCGGAGCCCCTCCTCGGCGGAAGCGGCGAGGGACCGACGCGCGGCGTGCGTGCGGAATAAGGGCGCCCGCCCTCAAGGCTCCCGCTGGCAGACATTGAGCGCGCTTCGTGCTCCTAATTGCCACGGGACAAGAACCACGTCGTGCCCTAGACGCGATTTCTCCCAAAGAAACGTACTCGCGTTTGAGGCGGCGTTCCTGGTAGTAGCTCAATTACTTTCCCTTTTACAGAATCACCTAAATTAGAAACATTCGATGCCTCTTGTATCAAACATTTGGCGCAATACAATATGGAAAACTCAATAAATAGCTTTTTAAACCATCAAGTCGTAGCAGATTATCATGGCACGGAAGAACACGTCAAAAACAGCAATGGGAGTTGAAAATATTTCTACTTCTACTTTGTGTTTCTCGGAGATCGAAATATATCATTCAATTCAATCACTTTTTTTTCAATGTGTTTAATAATTGATTATAATCAATAGCGTAAGCGACAGAAGAAAGTGTAGGGAAGGTCAAAAGAGGAATAATAGCATAATACCAAATAAAATACAAAAGATACATGATCCCCATAATAATGTCAATGGTGAAAACCGTTGTGCTAAATGTTCAGAAATGATTAGATAAAAAACGATTCTAAGCCGATTTGAATAACAATATCATTCCAATCTAGTACCTATTTTCCATTTACTGCTGTGCACAATGAATGTAGTCCGTATGAATCAGTAACATTACAAATTGTACACAAAACCTTAGGATGTTTGTATGATTCTTTGTTTACATTCAACAAATTCTCAAGAACAACAGTAGACATTTTAAAATAACGGTGGCTGCGCAGTAGTACCAGCCTCCGTGTGCGCACGGTAATCGCTTCAACGCCTCCATCATTTGCAGCCGTAACCGTTAAAGTCTTTCTCGTTTCGACGCGATGCCGGGGACCTTCAAGAAAAATAGCAGTTGGCAGTGAAGAAAACCAGTGATGATGTGACGTACGACCGCTCTTGACCACAGAGGCACGTTTTGGAGTTCCATTCACTTCCGAGGTCAGCAGCGGTGAGTATTTGCCACTTGAGTCAATTATAGCTTATTCTTTTCCATTTGGTTCCTTTCATTGTTCCTATCTTGGACAATTTTTTACGATGCACTTTTTCAGATGTCAAACATTAACGACTCAGTTTTTTCTAGGTACATATCTTCAAATAAAAGTTAATGGAGTCTTAGCAAATAAGCGAAATTATTTGAATGGTTTTGAACAAAGAGAAAAAAATAGTGAGGTAAGATTTCCTCACAATTTCGAATTCATGTCGCTTTGAGATGAAATGTCAAAATATTAATCAGAATAAAGAAGTGAGGTGGCAAGGCAATCTGAATTATCACATAGCTATTTTTAAAGATTTAAATTAATTTTCTAATAATTTAGTAGAATGGACGATTGAAAACAAAAAAGTGAAACATTTATGATACAAACAATGTCTCAAAAAACATTTTAAAATGTATTCTATTAATCAAAGAATCGTCTAAATATAATAGAACTATTGGTAACAGTCATGAAACCCTATTCATGTAC
The DNA here is from genome assembly GCA_031308135.1 of Acheta domesticus. Taxonomy (NCBI): domain Eukaryota; kingdom Metazoa; phylum Arthropoda; class Insecta; order Orthoptera; family Gryllidae; genus Acheta; species Acheta domesticus. Next base: position 106,456,177 of record JAHLJT010000631.1, on the reverse strand, counting down.
TCGATATTTCAAAGTGTTTTTGAATATGGAGATAAGCCGTGTCTGCTGAAAGAACTAGTACGCGTAAATCAGAACCATCATCTACAAAAACTGTACTTACTTTTGTTTGCAATGCACAGTAATGGAAAATGGTAAGAAATACTACTACTTGGGTCACATGGAACCCTAAACTTAATTTCGTCATTGGAAATCAGGGTTTTTAATTTTTTTTTTCTTTTTGTAATTAAATTACTGTAACTAGATTACCAAATTAGAGCAACATTAATTAAGTTTTTTGGCAAATATTTAATACCAAATTCATGTATACTTGTAATATTCGGTTAACCTGCGTGTGTCTACCTCACGGTCCATTCCTCACGTTTACGTCACGTCGGACCACCTTTTGTAACAAGCGAGGTGTCATTCGCGACTCGATCGTCTGGTGGGGAACTGGTATTTTTTCGCACCCTAATTAAAAAATTATTATACATCAAAATAATTTAAAACTGCAAGAGGATAAATGAAAACATAAAAGATTTTTTTTATTTATACCCGTTGCACAATACCACCAGGGTTTCAGGAGGTTAGAACTTCCTTCTATACAGCCTACTAATTTTAAAAGCAGGATGAGTGGACTTCAGGATCGCCATGAATAGGACATAACCAGGTGAAAATCCCCAGCTTTGCAGGGTCCCTCAGATTAGCAACCATGTGTCCTAACCATTTCGCTGCCCCGACTATTTTACCAAAAAAAAGTATCCATTTGCTCGTAAGTCGGTCTCTCCGGTTCGCCTCTATTCCACCGTCACCCACCTGCCTCTGTTTCCTGAGCAGCTAAGCCTGTAACATGTTCGCCGAGGCGCAGGAGAGGGGGTGGGGGCACAGGCGGTCCCTGGTGGCACCCGATGACCCTGCGCACAGTGGACGCGGCGACCCGTGAAGCCACGTGACCTTCGGGAGCAAGACGTCCGCGCCGGCGCCTCCCCAGGTTCCTTCGCCGCCCACGCAAGATGCACGCCGAGCGAATTTGGAAGGTCGTTCGGACCTGGAAAGTCTTAATGAGCGTATTTATTCAGACTGTCTATGCGCTTTCAAGCGCGAAGAATTAAAGTAAATAATACTGGCCCGCCCGCACTGGCGGCAATTCGTAATGTCTATGCATTGAAGATTGCATTAACGCAAAAAAGCAAACATGTATTTGGCCCTTCGACCCTATTTTCCCCTTCGAAGAATATATTTTGAAAAATCTTTTCTTAGTAGTTAAACACTTCATAATAGGACAGCATATTTAAAAGTCCATGTTTCTAGCTTTAATTGGTTGGCACTATGTTGATGTGTCAGCCATTTATTCGTTGTTTGTTACAAATTTTGAAGAATAAAGAGAAGACTAGATTCAGAATCATCATGTGACGAACGATATCTACAGGGGAGACTAACTTTCTCTAACGTGAACGGTTTTTGAAATTCACATTAGGAAACCAGGAACAGGAAGCTTATTGGAAACAGAATGTTATACCGTAGCCCTGTTAACAAAAGCTGCTCCATTTTCATAATCTTTCACAACTTAACGACCTGAACTCGGGTTGATCAGATATGCTTTAGTGGCTTTATTCTGCACAGGAAAATGATTTGTGTGCGTTATCGTGTGCATTCCCATTTTAAAATATAGACAGAAATATTTCCGCGAAAATGCAGACCACTCACATATTTCCGTTAAAGATAAAATAATAAACACAAAACTGGAAAATCATCCAAATCATCTCGCTCTTATTTTATTAGACAATAGTGAAGAAACAAGAAGACTTCGGCGCCATAAATCACTAGATATAACGTACCGATTTGTTTACATAGGAATGCTACTGTTGAGTAACATTTACACATTTACACTATTTGAAATATTATTATTAAACCATTTGCCTAGTGTTTCTGGAGAAATAAATTGCAAATAAACAGAATTCATCAAAAAAAATTCCCTCTATAAATTTGATTCTCTACTTTATTCAATTAAAAGGAATATGATTACGTAGTTGTATGAATCAAAACTCAGTCGTTTTACACCACTGTAACGAAAAAAAATCCATGTTTTCCTAATACATTTTTAATCTTGAATTCTTATTTTTATAAAACAGAATTTGAATGATCGAACTGTTCTGTCTACTAATGATCGAAGAGTTTCCTCCTCAGGATAACCACAGTTGCGAAAGCAAGTCTTTGGGTATACATGGTTGCACATTATTTCTCGTAAATCTTTTTTTAAATTCATAATTATCCGTTATGGAAGACAGGGGTGATAATAGACATGTGCTCTATCAAAAGTTTTATGTACAAGTTTCTTCCCATCGACACAAGTTCTTTCACGTGTGATCTGGACTGTAAGACTCGACCCCATCGCCAGGGGAGTTACGTGTTGCTTGTAAACTTAATCGAAATAGGAAAGTAACTGTTCGATATAACTTCCAAAATAAAGATTACACAGTCGTAAAAAACTATTGCAAGCAGCTTAATAAGGCAGAAAATACGCAAGGATAATTCGTATTGAGCTGCACGCGATCGTAATGGCTTGGAGCCGCTTCCATTGGAATTGAGCAACGCTAACCGGAGCGGCCGACCGATTCTGCTCGTCACGTCGTGCTTTTCTTGCCGCTCTGGTTTCTGCCTCTTACGCAGCAGCGCGCGGCGGCGGCGGCGGCGGCGGCGCACGGCACGCGGAAGGCTGCGGGAAGCGTGGCAGATTCGCCAGCGATCGAACCGAGAGCGTAGCAAACGCCACCGCAGCTTAACTTGGGCTCGTTCCCGCAACGACAGCGCACAGTGGGCTGAAATGGCATCAAACGCGTGCAGCAAGTTTTGTGGGTTGATTGATTGATTGATTGATTAATGTTCCCAGGCACGTCAACTGCTATGGTCATTAGTCTCCTTAGTGTAGTGATTTTTTTTTATCGCGAGAGTTTCCGGCGTATGCTCCTCCGCAAGATGATGAGATCGGGCGCCGAACTAAATGTCGACTTGCGGGGGATTTCTTCCTTCTGGCATCTCCCCGGTGGGGCCCCGCTCTAGCCGTGATGAGCTCTAATGTTCCTGACTGGTCTCTTGATATGTAGTGCATGTAAGTGTAAGTTTCTGTGAATGAGGAGAAATGAAAGAATACGGAAGAGGAAGGAAAGATCGCGCGCGGTCCATGGCCTGTTTGTTAAGATCCAGCGTTCACCTGGTATTGATCGAAGAAAGTACGGAAAACGTCTGTTCAGAGCAGCCGAACACTAGAATTCTCCTCGAGATGGCGGCTGAATTCCACCTAGCTATGTAGCTAGTTTCGAAAATTCGCCGCCGTCGGAACTCTGACCCTTTGACCTCCCGGTCACAATCGTTGCTGAGACAGCGACAATGCGGCTCAGGCTAAACTAAGCAGGCAGTTTCTGTATAATTCTGTTACAATGACACGTACAAAACGATATTGAGGTTCACGGATACTTAATCTAAGATGTCAATATTAACAAATATTTGTAAAAATTTGCCAATTATAGATGGCACCATTGTCATATTACATTTTTCCAATATAATAATTCTCATGAGCTTTTCAGAACAATAAATAAAATATGGTAAACAATAAATACAATATGGTTTGTTTCTTTCTTAATTTGTATCATACATATCTTGCATGGATTATTTATTAAAATGTATTTTTACATCTAAAATTCTAACTCAAGAATCAATTATTTTATTTCTCAGATGAAAATGGTAAACGGCAAACGTTAAAACTTTTTAAATTTTCTATATCTGAACATATGGCAAATTTCTTCTGAACATATGACAAATTTTGACAAACTTCAGAGGTTAGATTGCTAAAGCTACATGACCGTTAGATACGGTGGCAAGAGAAGATAGTGCCCGCGCAAGTATGCAGGGTGGAACAACTAAGTGTTACCACCCCTTGTATCTCCTCAACCATGCCCTTTAAACGGATTATTTTTCTCTCTCTAAAAATACAGCTTAGTACTCGAAGGCACAAAAAAATTACGGCATTTTTGAATTAAACTTAATTTTCTTTTGAAATTACATCGTGATTAATTTTAATGAGTTAAATAGTTTCGCTTTATGTTTCTTTTACATTGATATAGTGTGTATATATGTATATATATATATATATATATATATATATATATATATATATATATATAGTGTATACGGAGTAATAAACATAGCATAAAGTTACATTCTGCTGCGGAAAATCGATTTCGAGATTTCAAAGGAAATAATCGTTTTCGAGTCCCTCGATACCGAAAATTCCCCTGATAGCGTTCTTTTTCAAAACGTCCGTCCATCTGCGAACATCACTAGTGCCTAAACTATTCGTATGATTTTCCCTGATGAATTTCTCCCGGTTAATCTGGCCCGTCTCAAAGTCCTGCGATTCTGAAAAGAATTCTTGAAGTCATAATTCTGTTTGACCATTAGTGGACAAAACATGAAGAAAATGTCAAGAAAATGTTCTTTAGGCGGCAATAGATTGAAGTTGGAAAGAGAGTTGGGGTAAAACCAAAAAGCTAGCCCAGGCTAAGGAGTTTAGGAAACCGTCTAGTACAAGAAAGTCTGTGCCATTCTGCAGCACCACTAGTTTCTTATAAAATTTAAGATTGAAAATTGATATATATATATATATATATATATAACTTCAAATTTGAGAAAAACGTATGCAACGCATAAATAATCAAATGTACTGTCGTTGTCGCTAATTATGTGAATTTCAATGTCTTCCTTACGCCCCTCTTCAGCCCACTGTGCTGCTTTGGCAGCCGCGAAGGCGGAGCGGACGCAAGAGGTAGTGGTGAATGTGATAGGAGTGATAAAGGTGCTAATGGTTGAGATAAACGTGGCGATGACAGTGGTGGTAGTTGTGAAATTGTTACAATAATATTACATTCGATTACATAATATTGTAATTTTGTTTAAATTTTTTTGAGGATACCAGCATTATAACGACCTTTTCTATTCCAAGAAATCGTTCATAATCTGACATTTTATGGTACAAATGATGATGCATTAAATTTTACGGCACGAATGATTGCGTCATCACACATTCAGCTAATCGCAGTGAGAGAATAGGGGGGGGGGAGGTAGAGGTAAACGGAACCGCCGACCACCGTTTTCTCGCACAGATGACCAATACTCGAGACGTCACAAGAAAGTTGTTTCACAAAATTAGGTTTGATTCTTTTATAAATTTATAATGCTGGTATACAAAAACATAGCGTAAGCAACTCGTTTATACTGTTGTTTAATTGCATTCGTACAAATTTATATGTAAAAATGCAAAAAACCTGTACTCATGCAATAAAGCTTGACATTATAAACTTATTGTATGAGCTAGTATTTACACTTGAACATGAGAGTATTAGGCTTTTAACTCTCGTAATAGATTTCACAATTTAACTGGTCTTCCAGCGCGTTTTACTATGCCTCACGAACTTCTTTTTTCAGTCTACTATGATCAGATGAATCAACATATCTGCAGTATAATTAAATAGATACCTTCTTTGTAATTCTCAAGGCTATACATTCATTCGATATTTTTTCCACCACAAAACAGGAATATATAGTTGTAAGTAAATGATCTAAAGTGACAGCTCTGATAGGCTGGTACAGCGATGTAAAAACGTAATAAACAGATCAGAGATAAACAGAGGTGGATGTTACATAGCGCAATCAGTAGGACTCAAAGCTAGTTCCCATAGTGAATCTGATTTCCATTCGGACTTTACAATGTTTTAATTCCTCCTGACGATTCCGCAAAGGAGGCGATAGGAGTAGTGTTCATGTTGATGGTGGTGATGGCGAAGGTGTTGGCAGTGGAGATGGTGGTGATGGAAGCGGAGGCGATAATGGTAGTGGTGATGATGTCGGTGATGGTGATGGCGGAGATGGTGGTAATGATGGCAAATGTAAGTAGTGGTTGTGGTTGTTGTCTGAGAAAACACATTTCTCATCAAAATCGCTACATCTTACACCAACTAATCACAAGGAGACGTTCATCAACATTACATTGTATTCCTAATAGGAATTTCCTATGTAACTTTTACAAAACAATCATCCCTGGAGCATGCATCTGTTTCTATTCTTAATGTCAAAATGTTCAATCAGATTTCTTATAGCCACATTTTTGAGATTATCCCCGATTTCATTCCATCAAAGAACTTTTTTTAACAAATGTATTGTCTTAAGAAACAAAAAGCCCTAAAGATGTGTGTAAAAAGTTGCGTTTGAAGTTTGCTGTAATCTTTCAGTTACAAACTGTCTTTATTCAATATCATCCACTTTTATAAATACCATTATATACACTATATTTATATTTATATACACTATTTATATATGCATAAATATATGTTAAAGGTCACTAGAAAAATGATACGTTCTTAAAATCATCTATTAGCTTGAGAGTTCCAACCCATAAGTATATACACAAGGGAACTATTTTTTTCTCGTACCTCTAGGAAGAAAGTAGGTGATTTCAAAGGAAACAATCACGCTAATTTCGAAAATCATTATAATACGTTTCTATCATCCGAGATTCAAAAGATATAAATATATTTAGTATTTGAAATAAACAGAATCCTATACTCTATTTCCACATTGTCATTCCGGTTATATTACTTCAAAATTTTAAATTCCATTTCCATTTCAAAAGTTGAAAATGGAATATGCATATTGATGCAATAATATGCAAACTTAAAATGGTTTGTTGGTATTCTCCACAACATTGGGAGAGCGAACGACAATGATTTGAGTTTTTCCTACCACCACAAACTAAGATTCGTTGCACAGGTCACACAGCACTGGTGAGCAGCCCATAGTTTGTCCTGATCACAAACACGACACCCAAAGTATACAGAATACTCAAGTTTCGTAATTTCACATATATTTTTTCCTTTGAATTTTGGGTGTAAATCTTCCACAAACGCAACAGAAATGTTCAGAAATGTTCATTGATTCGCACACTTATCAATGTGAAATGGCAGCTTGCATTTCATCGAACCGATTCAATTCTACAGATCATGTGGCGAACTTCAGTTTATAAAAACACAGAACTATAAGGTATTAATGTGTTTGAGACACACCAAATTAGACACGAACTTCACACGTACTGCGGTTACAGGTCCGCATGACACCCATTGACTCAATATCTGCCACCTCAACAGTTGGATACTTGCATACTTGCGATAAGGTAAGTGGCTAAAATAATTCCTTTCGATGACTGATGCGCAATTGAAATTTGAGGGTGCACGTGACTTCTTTTCAAAACATCCACTAAGGCCATTAAGTTCTACTCGTAATTGAGCGCGACTACCAAACGCTAGAATAACGACGGCAATCTTCGAATACAGAAGTTAAAAGAAACAAACACGAAAGCCTAATTTTGTTGATATCTCATGAAAGTGACATAGATGAATTCAACAAATATTTTATTTTTAAATAGATTTTATGCGTCTAGAAATCATATAGGAGCAATTTCATTGTATTTGCATTAAAAGCAAAACACGGTATGACACGGTATAAAAATATGGTATATTTAAAAACTGTGACGTGATATGAAGTTTTTATTGCGATATTCGTAATCTACGTACAAAATTGAGTATGTTACGCACTCTCTCTTCCTGGAGGTAAAAATCGTATTCCGTGAAAAAAGGGATATTTTCTATTCAACGGTGTATACTTACTTTCATTATTTTTTGTTTTATTTATGAAGTGTATTTGATAAATAAGAAGCAAATAATACAATAAAACTCATGACAATCGTACCAATTACATAAGTCATAATAATTCAACATAACACAAAATATATAACTACCTTGAAACTGCATTAAACCACAAATGATAAGAAATGTTCTGGAAACAGCAAACAAAGGACGGGAGGCACGATAGAGAACGGTTTGGAACAGCTGCAAAGTTCGGAATTATCCCCGAATTAAGGTCGCAAACGGAGGAGACAATGGAGAAGGGAAGGCGGCCGAGGTGAGTGGCGGGGGCGCGCGACGCGAACGCTGCGAAAAGAAGAGAAGGGCGCGGCGCCGTCGCCCGGGGATTTCCACGAGAAATTGCGCCTCTGTGGTTTGCCGCCGCTGCGTCATCCCTGGAGGTGGAGGTGGCGGAGGCGGTGGCACGGCGGCGGAGGAGGCGGCTGCGACGGAGGCGGAGGTGGCAGCGGAGGCGGAGGTGGAGGCGGTGGAGGCGGCGGCGGAGGTGGCGGTGGAGGCGGCGGCGGAGGTGGCGGTGGAGGCGGAGGCGGTGGCGGGGGCGGCGGCGGAGGCGGCGGCGGGGGCGGGGGCGGCGGCGGCGGGGGCGGGGGCGGCGGAGGTGGAGGCGGGGGCGGGGGTGGCGGCGGCGGCGGAGGCGGCGGCGGGGGCTGGGGATGGAGGAGGGAGAGGCGGTGGGGTCCCGCAGGCAAGAGCATCGGCGACGGTGGCGGCAGCACTGACGATGGACGTAGCTGCGGAGGCCACTCAGGCGGCGAAGAGGCATTGGCGGTGACAAGAGCTGTGATGGTGTTGATGGTGGAGGCTGCCGTGATAGCGGTTGCAGTGATAAATGAAGCAATCAATCAATCAAAATGTTTACATAATTGGCGTACGTATATCACACATTTGACAACTCATCACATTATTACATATCACATCATATTGCTAACCTTTCCCATCAACAATATATCCATCCACGGTGGTGGCGTTTAAGATAGCCGTGGCGATGGTGCGCATTGCCACAGTTGATGCGACACGGGAAAAAATCTTTGGCGAAAGCTTTCATTTATTGATTAGTGATTACTGGTGCGTCAACGGCTTAGATCATTAGTTCCGTAAGTATATTGCATGTTTTTATCGCGAGGAGGGGCGCGATGATCTTCCCTTGCTGGATGGCGAGACCCCGGTTGCATCCAAATATATCCCACCAGAGGTACCGCCTCAGCCGGGAAAAGCTCTATGCTCCAGAATAGTGTGTGGTAGTGTAGTTCAGGTAAGTGCGTGTGTAAGTAAGGAGTGAGGATAGGACAAGGAAGGGAAGGGAAGGTCGCGCGCGGTCCGTGGCCCGTTTCATAGGTTCGCACTGCTCCGACATTCTCCTGATTTTGTTCGGAGAAACCACGAAAAACTACTGATCAGAGCAGCCGGCCTCAATCATTCTTCTGCTGAATTCAACTTAGCTATGTAGCTAGTTTCGAAAATCCTGCCATTGTCGGGACTCAAACCCTAAGACCTCCAAGTCAGAGGCACTACAGTGACATCAATTGATACTCTGAGCCACCTAAACCAATAAGGCAAAAGCACTGTCGATGAAGATGACGCGGCGCTAGTGTTGGCAGACGCAAGGGAGCCGACAGCAATAGTGATAGTGGCGATGGCGCCGATAGAGACAATGAAGGCGGCATGGCGACTGTTGTTGAAGCAGTGGCGTCGGTAAGGTAGCGTTTGCGATCGAATGGAGTGAGGTTGACGGTGGTGGAGGACGGAGTGGCAACGACGAATGCTGTTGAGGTAGTGAAGTATTGTTAGTGTTGGCAGCGATGGTGGAGGTTACGGCAAAGGAGGCGGCGATGGAAACGAGAGGGGCGGCGGCGGAGGCAGCGAGGGCAGTGGCGGCGGCGGACGCGGTGACCGCTAGCAAAAACATGGGGCGTGGGGCGTGCATAGGAACGCCGACTCACAGTGGCTGGGACTACCACACAGCGCTTGTTTACAAGAGATTTGTATCTCCTTCAATTGGCCTGGGATGGAGATGGTCCTAGTGGTTGTGGTAGAATCTTAAATGCATTTTTGCCAGGCTTATATATTATCTTGCAGATCTATGAATCATCTTCTGGAAGGACATGAGGATAATGCAGGACAATCCGTGAAGGGTATCCTTGATTCTTATTATATGATTCATCTTCTAGATTGTCTTTAAAAGTATCGTAATAAAATATATCTTTAGATCTGAGAAATTTATTAAAATAATTGCAAAATTCTGTCTCAGGTATTAAGACATTTACAAAACTATATTATCCCTTAGTTTTTAGACAATTCCGTACCACTATTTTTAATTTAGCTTTGTTTATTATTTCTTGTCTACATTGTTGGCAGCAACAACGTTTCAGGATCCTGGGTTTCCCCCCCCCCCGTAGGACTCGAAATTTCATCTAATTTCACGTTTTCATTTAAAAGTTAGTAGAATTAAAACTTATATATGGAGTCATTCATTAGGAATGTAAAAACACAACTACATACAAACTACCTACCTACACAGGGACGTAGGATAAGAGACGTAAACCAAAAAGATGCGAACGTGATTTAAACGATTTAAAATGTTACTTTAAAATTATTTAGAAATAATACTTTTCAAAATAATTGTACTGAAAAGCACTACTAATTTAGAAAATATGATTATGTTATTAAATTTAATCGTTAACTGTCCATATTATAATGTTTTCCCAATAGACGTTTAGCAGACATTATATATGAGCGTAATATATTATATATAATGTAAGAGTTGTTTATACCTAGATTAAACTTTATACATTAAAATGTAATAAATAATAGCGATAACAATAATAACATTAGAATTAAAATGAATGAAATGACTCTAGGGAACTGTGGTCGTTGGAAGACAACATAAAACAAAGCTCAGGAGTTACAATCATTACAACATTTCGTGGATAATGTGTCCACCGCAGGTTCGTTGGGTTTCTTAAATAATATAAATAATCTAACAAGACTTGTAACTAATAAGATAATGTCAGTCTGCAAATCCATGTTTTACTGAAGTAAAATGTTAGTGAAAACTGAGTGTTCTGTGTTTTGAGTAGTATATTTTTCTTGCTCCAGTAACAAACGGTTTTGCAACCTGATATTATCTCAGCAACTACAAGTCTTGTGAGTTAGTTTCATGTATAGACACAAAAACATGTGTATGTGATATAAGAGAACTGCTGAACTTGAGGAGGTGGACACCTGATCCTCGAAACGACGGAATGAATTCACGCATCTAACTCCTTGGCTTTACGAGTATTTCCTGTTGTCTTTCAACGAGCGGGTCCTCAAAGGTAATTTCATTAACTTTATTATAAAACGAATTGACGACCTTCAGGAAAAACATTCTATAATAATAATAATAATAATAATAATAATAATAATAATAATAATAATAAATGTGTGTATTTCGCCTTTTCCGGTCGGAATAATCCGACTTTTGCCAGCTAGCAGTGCTCCCAAACCTGTGTCCTGTTTATGTGTCTGCCTGGGGTAAGGGAGACATGTAGCGAGCATGTCGTATTTCCATCACCGTACCAACAATACTTGGCCTTTCTGAGATTTCCTTTCGTCACCGAGCTACAGAAACCGAGATGATTGCATTACAAAGCTACAGCCCTATTTTTGTCCCGACCGGGAATCGAAACCGGAATCGGACCATGGAAAGATGGCAGGCTGTCCACGAGTTACCCGAGGCACACAATAAAAACAATCATATTATAAATTAAAATCAGGATAGGGCAAGTCAATTACGGCACCAGATGTCAGTTGTTTTCTTTTTTATTTCAACGTTTCGTAGGTGTTTAACGCACCCCTCTTCATGTACTGGAATCAACATCAACATTGTAAACTGATCCTACAGTATATCACGTCACAGACAGAGCAACAGATAATAATAGCCGATTAGCCAATAATAATAATAATAATAATAATAATAATAATAATAATAATAATAATAAGTTGAGAGCCTACTTCGTCCCGCTGCTCCCGGCCCGCGGGCCACTGTGCGGAGCTGGGGGCGCATGGCCCGGAGCGCCGGGCGCGGGGCGCGGAGATAGGCCACTGTGCGGGGCGGGAGGCGCGGGGCGCGTCGCCCGGGGCGGCGTTCGAACTTGGTGGATGGCGTGCGCAGCCCGGCGGCGTCTTCTTGGCCGCTCGCCAGCCACCCGGTGGAATGCAGCGCTCCACAAAGCCCCCCCCCCCGTCGCCCTGTCTTCCACTTCTTTCTGCCGGGGCGGAAGCGCCCAGGCGCCCGTCGCCTCAGGGGCGGGCGAGCGGTCGTGTTACGCGGCATCATCCTGTCGCGGAGGGGGGGGGGGCAATTGGGCAATTGACGAGTGAATGGAAGGACGCCTTTATTTAGATTGCACATTCTGATTGGATTCCCAAGAATGCTCTTGGGAAAGTTTCCTTTGCAGATTTCGTTGGTTTTGATTTCTTGATGTAAACATTTCAGAATGTAGAAATCATAAATGAAGTACTTCGATTTAGAATGTATCGTTGGTTGTGAGTGATTATTTTCTGAATGGCTTATTAATTTCTGAATGAATTACTTTCCCAGCAAGAAAAAATCAGGCTCTGTAGAGGGGAACGATCCCCGGCATTCACCCCCCGCTAAATTCGCAGCTTGGCCTTATTTACTTTAAAGCGTGTGGAAATAAAGAAATTAAAGGGATCCATCCATTCTCCATCAAGAATGGTGAAACCTGGCTTGTACCAGTTATAAACATGTTGATGCATTGTTCCCGTAAGTCCTTCCACTGTAAAAACAATACCGCGCCGACGGATTTACAACCTGAACAAGCCAGACTCTCAAGCCGCCATTGACAGTGGATGGGCAAACAGTGGTTCCGTCTTTATGACTTCCCGTTTCATAGCAAATGGCCACAGTACTGTATGCCGTAACTTTACACAGTATGAATAATGGCAGGGTGACCTTGAAAGTGAACGATGTTGGCGTGTTATTGGTATGGATGAGATGATATGTTAGCGCCCTCAGCTAAAAGAATACAGAGAACTATATTTCTTATCCCTTCGGTTCCGCAATTACCACCATTTCTATTAAACTTTCTTTACTCACAAATTGCTTACATTCAGAGTGAACAAATAAAACATAAAACAAGGAGAATGAAATAACTTTCATGATAAAATTTATTTTTATAAATGTTATAATTTAAAAGTAAAATTGGTTTTATAAGGCCAAAGGTCGTGTATCCATTCGCCAAATTGACAGCTTAAAAATGGATAAAATAAGGAATTAATCATATTTTCGAAAATAAAATAACTTTTTTATTATGTAGAACTACAGCTTTGAAATTTCCAGATGAGGCACCCCCCCTGGCTCCCTCTGTGCACACGCCTATGCCTAAGATAGAATAAGTGGTGATGGAAAACCAGCCACCCCACAATCGCATGGTGCGGACACCTATGTCTTACGCACTCGAAACAACAGCCTTCAAATCATACTTGAACGGTTCTCCTAGAGCTCCTGTGAACAGCAGGGTAAACACTGCGTTCTTCTCAATACTCAAAGTTCGATATTGTGTCACGATGATATGGTCGTAGGAAACTTCCAACAGTCCCTGTTGTTCTAGCAGATTTCTTCTATTCACACAATCGTTTTATCATTGGTTTCAAAGTATTAAATGGTTAGATTCACATATGACAAATTCAGGGAATCATGGGAGTGTGATGCGGCAGAAAGAGTATCTAGTAACTTAAATCAAGAATATGAATTATTCATAAGTTTTGAGTCAATCTCATTTACGAAAGTACGGAAAACATTCAGAGTGTCACATACGGACATACTAATGAAATCGGATTACGGTCGTCGGAACATTTGCAATTCCTCCTCTTTAAAGTAAACACATACATATACGAGGTTTAGTTTTAAGGATTTGTTCTGATACTGAACTCTTAAAAGTGTAAATTCTTCTAACGTTAATTCAAATACAACATTACTTCTCGAAATACAAGAACTAATCATGAAAATGTGCTGAAGTGGAAAGTAATGAATACGTGATTTTTTTGATTTATTACCTCTCCATGGATTCTAATGTTCCAATTAAATATTGAGCTGCTAACAGATTAACTTAAAATTTTGCTCAAAAGTTTGTGGTGTTTTTAGTACTTAGGAAGAAGGCCGCAAGCGAATCATGGCTATTTAACTTGAACTGCCTGCTTTAAAGAGGAAAACCAAGGTAACATGTTTCCCATTGACATGTTCTTGTGAATTTACGCCCTTAGTATTCTTTGGCTTTTAAACATGTCTTCAAAACCTTAATAATAACCAAATTGATGCTCAGAACACTGGTAAGACCTCTTAAGTACTACGCAAATAATAAACAAAGTATGGGTAAAGATAATTATTCAGTTTTATGTAAATCATCCACGTAATTCTCTTTCGCTGTTTCTTGGAGAATTTTCATTTTCAAAATGTAGGTATTATAGTTTTAAGTACTTAACCCTCAGTATTTACCAAAAGAGGTTCATGGGCTGATCAATGATCAATCAATCTACTTTTGGTACAGCGAACACACACGAGTATCCCTAGAAAATTCAGCATAGAACCCATTTCAATCACCACAAATTTCCTAAGATGTTTCTGAAATTTTAATAGAGTTACGTTGAGAAAACTGTGTGCACTAATAACCATGTAACTGATCACCTCGAGCAGATATCTCAATAATTTTATCTATAGAAAAATCTTTATCGATAGAAAACAATAAATCTAAACATGCAATGTGATCAAAATCGTCTTTCAAACCCAAGGAGTAAAAACGAAAATGTCTTTGACTTCCAACCAGTATGTTGAGGGGAAATTCTTCCTAATGCCTATCTCGAAGCAATTCTCTGATTATAAAGAACAACGAGGAAAGGATGTCATGAATTTTCAGGGCAAGTATTTCTCGATTTGTTCCATACTCAGCTAGTCTGATTCTCATATAGAGCTTTGCAAGGGGAAACGAACGATAACTAAATTGCCGGTCATTACAGAGCAATAACGAATCGCTCGATTGAAAAACTCAGGTGCAGAGCGTATCATAAAAGGTGTTCTGATCTCGGCAGAACCAACCTAGCATGCAATTGAGAATGACGTCACTTAGTGAACATGTGTTTGCTCTTCTTCCTGTGTAGGGTTTCGACACTTTGTACGCATTGTATCCGCAAATCCAAGTGAGGAAATAAATGTATTTGAAAAGTATTCTAATCCCAACATATTGAGGAAATTCGAGTGATATGACAACTTCATTCGACTGATTTTCAATTGTACCTAATGAACGAATTATGTAAAGGTAGTTAATTTCTCAAGAAAATTAATGCACAGCACTTCGCAGAACATATTTATTAACACCAAAGAAAATAAAAAAATTAAACCATGTGTTTATAGAAATATTATTTTCACACTGAGAGCAACGATTTTGAAATAAATGCACTTTTATCTATTTTTATAAGGAAGTATCTAATAACGTATCTAGGTTTTGATTCGTATATTCGTACTTGTAGTGGAATAGTGGAATAGTGGAAAGACCGTAAGCCAAATAAATACTAACTTCTTTTTAAACATTGTATATTTAGTTATGATTTTTTTTCAAAATGTTTTGTAATTTTATGATTTTCTTTATTATTTCTTAATTTTTGGTATCTACCCTGATATTCTTTTTAATTCGAGGCGTATATTTATCAAAGATCAATAAATTTACTCGTCTACGCTCAATCGAATTCTTTTCTCCCCTTCATCAGTATATTTTTGAAACTTTAATAATAATAATAATAATAATAATAATAATAATAATAATTCATTTTATACTCTACAATATTAAATCATTCTACATTCCTACCCAGAGAGACACTCATATCTAGACAGAATTGTCTGAATCTGTGATTCTGCTCAAGAGCGAAGAAGCATGAGTCTGAAATACATTATTGTAACTTCTCCATTATTCTCGTGAGAAATTCCAGTGAGGCACGAAATTTCCGATGACTACTATCAAGAGGTACCAAGAGATGCATTTGATATCACCTCTCCGGGTCACGATCTGAACACCTGGCTTCGACGAAGAGCTCTCAGCTCATTCTTTGCGGCCAGTAATTCTGCACTCTGTTATTTGAAATCTCAATTACACAGTTGTGTCTCAGCTGTTTCATTCTTGAGTATGGGATAAAAACAGAGGTCACGGGAAGGTGACAAACCTGTTTCGAGTATACGGCTCCATCTCACGGAGAAAAATAGAATAAAGATCGCTGAAAGCAATAAGTTTGAATCCATTGGAAGCGGGAGTCGCCAGTTACACGTAGAAAATTCGATTGATCATCTTTATTTGTTCACAGCAAACAACACGTAATATTTATCCCCAGAAATCTTTTCACTTCTTCGAATATACATTGAGCAAACGCACTAGTAACTCTGCGACAGAAGTATGTAAACAGTAAACATCCCGTTGATGCGTGTCGTATGTGATGATACAACAATTAGCTACATCCCACTAACCAGATGTCGCGTTGGAAATTTGCCGAATAACGCAAACCAATTCAAAGACAGTTTTCACGCTGTTTATGAAAACTTTGCATGTAGACCGTCACATTATAGCTAGCTAAATTTCAAGATTTTTCATTTATAGGTTACAACAAGCTGTAGTCTTTACTAACTTTTTTTGTTGTTGGTAAAAATATCATGCATAACTATTTCAATGCCATCAACTTTTGCCCAAAATCAAAATAATTTACAAGTTCACAAAGCAGGATTATCAAATACACTGTCATCAACATGAACTGGAGAAACTTCATTCACATTTGGTCTTCAATAATAATAAATGTTTACAGTTTTTCAATTGAAAGTTGTGAGAATTATTCTGATTAGAGATAATAATTAAAGACATTATCTCATAAATAAAGAACCATTGCACGTCTTAACATTCAATGTTTTCATAAAGTAGAATCATCTACGTTTACACACTTACCTGGTTTCGCAAAGATGGACATCATTTAAAACTCTCCCTAAAATAACCGTCTCAAATTCCAATGGCCTCAATGGCTCGCGAGCTGTTTAGTGACGTTAGCGAGGTTGAGATAAAGGCAGACGGGGCAGAGGTTTTGGAAAAAAAATCGGTGTCAGGGGTATCCCATTATTTCTGTATTTCCGTCAAAACTTCGAGATCGATTTTTTCAGAATTTTGCAACGTTATCAATACAATTACGAGAGTGTAAAAGGAATGAATTATTAAAAACACAAGAAATTGTTGACCAGGGCCTTGTTTTCCATACGCAGTCATTTTCCTTCTTTATGTTATTTTTAATATTTCTTCCCTTTCAGAAATTTAAAAATGTTGCAAACAAAATTTAAAAAGATGCACATCACAGAGAGATAACTAGCATATCTGATAATCGTTTGTAATACCTACTTATGTTTTTGATCCTTTGTACCCAGGACCGAATATATCTTTAACCTTCAACTGCTGGGAGCCTCCGAATAAAAATGCAGTAGAATTGATGCCTTGGGATATCTCAGACAGGTCGCCGTTTCAAACTTAGTCTTGGATAGTTGACTCAAATGACAATTCGACATATATAATTCATGATACAATTCACTCATGAATTATTCGATAATTCGAAGAAAAGTGATTTATATCCCTGATATTATTTTTTATTCAAAGTAAAATGTTTCTATTTAATCTTAGTTTTTGAAGATTCACAGTCGGATAGCAGAGTCAAGACTCTAAAAAGTTTGAGAATAATGCTTTGACACAATTAGGTAATTACAAACTAATACTGTATGAAATTTTACAAGAACTACTATGAGAAGTGTTAGGATACTGAATCACATACAAGGTGATAACAGATTTTTTTGCAGTCGTGGCGTTAAAACATATAGGGTTTTGCCATTTTATATCGGAGAGCAAGTACTGTGAATAAGAAAGAAAGGTGATAGGGATTGAGAAAATAGTAAGAGCTACCGTTTAACGATTAATTAGGTACATTCGTTCATTTCAATTTCCAATATTTAGAAATACTTTTTTTATTAATTCGAACGGGTTTTTTTTTCGGTGGCCAAAAGTAAAAAGAATTCACTGCATCTTCCCATTAACGCTCAGTATATCACCACACAGCTTTCGTACATAATCTAAAATCTTAGAGATTATCAATCAATCGCTTTTTTTGGACCCCCCATGGCCACGATCCTGCTCGCCGCGTCCTCGCCCCCTGCCTCAGAGGAACTTCTCCGCCGCGAGGACGCGTGCGGGCGCCCTCAATGTCAATTGGCGTCATTACGTGGCGCCCGGTAACTACCCCGTGACGAAACAGCTGCTAGCGAGTTCGTCCGTGGCGGGAGCGCGGCGCCGCGGCGCGTGGCGCGGCCTTCCCCACCTCCGCCCGCCCACGCGCGGAACCCACTGCAGCCCCTCGGGAACATTCCTCGTCGTCGAGTGCCGTGTCCTCGGTGTGGTGTCGACTAAATGATTCATTGTTAGTGATACCGGGCGCATCAACTGATAAGGTCCCGTAAGTGTGGTGTATTTTTTCCCTTGGGATGTGGCAGTGATTTTCCCCCACTGGATGGCGAGATCCGGGGCCAACCTACAGACGGCTAGCGGAGATTTCCCTTACTAGGTATCTCCCACCAGCTGGACATCACCTCACATGGGATAAGCTCAAAGCTGCCGACCGGTCTCCTGACTACTGTAGTGCATGTTAGTGTGTGGTGTCTGTGGTGTAAGTAAGGGATGAGGATAAGACAAAGAAGGGGAAGGAAAGATCGAGCGTGGTTCGCAGCCCTTTTATTAGGGTACTGCTCTGATATTTGCGTGGTGGTGATCGTAGAAACCACGAAGACTCACGATCAGAGCAGCCGGCCGCTAGATTTCTCCTCCGGAGAGGCGACTGACTTCGACTTGGCTGACAAGTGGTGTTGACTAACGGTCCAATACTTGCCTTCATTGGAAAATTTCAAAATTATATGTGATTTAGATAATTTATATTTTTCTGCGTTGAGGCATTTTTCAGGAGACTCCCACTCACCATGTTCCAAGGTAATATTTTCAACCCAGGTTTTCTTTGAGTCTTCCCTCGATGGAAGCCTGGGCGATTCATGGATGTCCCTTGTAGCGCTTGTAAGTAACTCAATTTTTCCGGCAAATTTCGGTCTCAGTGAATAATGTTTTCAGCATCTCTAAAAACGGTCTTGCACATTCTGTCTTGACGGTGGATATCGTCAGGCCGCGTTAGTACAGGGGGATTGAAATATGCTTCTGCCAGTAGAATTATTTTTTTACATTCGTTACACTATCATTCGTATCCCTTGGGGAAGTCAAGGTAGGTAGTACCTATCCTGATAAATATGAACTATACACATTTTCCACATAATCAAATCTAAATGACACATAAAGCAAAGTAGGCTTTTACTGCTGGATTTACTATTCAAATTACCTTCTTCTGGGCTGGAAGGCTGTGGTCTAGAGGAAATTCTTCCGAAGCAGACGAAACGTCTGGATGCAGAATTTCCTATACATCACGGACGTCCTGCCCGGAAGGTAAATTGAATACTAACTGACACAATTTGTTTATAGGGAAAGATAAGAAATGAACTTTGCATTCTTATGATACACGTTGTATTTTTCTGTTCAGGCGTTTCATAATCTCGCGCGATCAGTCTCGTTTCCGTTCTTCCTGTATGGCCTTGCCCACTGGCTAGGCATGTTTGCAGATTGCCTCGCTTCACGCCGCATTCTGAGAAAAGAACCCGGAATGAGTAGAGAACAGAAGCATTCTTGCTCCACACTCGACACATGCACTTTCTTCTGATAGGCGAATTATAATACAACCTGCCCAAATGAGTGGCTGCGATTTGAAGCCATATTATTATATGGTGCAGCTTCTTTGTCAAGTTAACAAGCGGAGAAAGTGATAATTATTTGCAAAATGTTCATTGTCATATTTTTAAATGCAACGCAATATTTAACAGAATATTTGTCAGTACGATGATGAAGTGTCTAATACTAAGAAAAGAAAAAATAGTTAAATTGGAAATGGAGATCCGTACGTCTCTTTGCAAATAAAATGTTCATTGGTTCACTGAAGGGAAGACAATAACGCCACCTCTAAATCGCTCCCTTATCTCCATTTCGTTGTCATCGTTGCTGATGCTACTCTTCTTCTCCATCCATGTCCAGTGCCAGCCAGTGTAGATCTATGAGTGATAGATGCAAATCGAGCCACTTAACAATGTAGTTCGAAAGGGGAGTTTTGTATCCGCCTTGATTGGCAAGGAAGTGTAAATGTTCTCAGATATATGTTCAAACAAGATTATGAAATACGGACAGAGAATCGGCTACGCAAAAACATTTGTAGCAATGATAGCTTAGAAGAAATGTGCGATATCCGTTGAACAACTTAGATTGATCTTGAAGAAATCAATGTTCGATATATGTAGTACATCCCAGTTTAAAGGAGGAACCAATGAAGTTTTCGAGTATACAATACATTATTATGAATTTTTTTATATATTCTTCAAATAAAATTTTGATTCACATAAAGACTTATATTTTCTTATTATCAATGACTTTCAAATTTGTAATGCTGAATGTTGCATGTTGCATGTTGCTTGTTGTTGACTTTTACATGTGAATTCGGTGTTTTTCATAGATATCCGAAAATCCAATTTGTAGTCAAGAATTCTAGGAATATATTTTTCTTACTTTGGTAAGTTTAGATTGCTGATTCACATACTCACACACACACACACACACACACACACACACATATATATATATATATATATATGTATATATATATGTATATATATATATGTATATATATATGTATATATATATATGTATATATATGTATATATATATTCAATGACTTACGGAAGGATAATGGAATATTTGAATTTATTAGTTATAAATTAGGATCGAAAAGCGCAAATTTGTCTTAATAATGCATTAATAATAATAATAATAATAATAATAATAATAATAATAATAATAATAACCCACCTAGGGAGTACACGACCTTGGAGTTGGTGGTGGAGCTTGAGTACCCCCATGAGCCTTAAAGCTATGTCAGTGGTAGCCTAGCTACCGGAAGAGCCTCCCTTGCTGAATAGGTTGAAGGTGAGGGGTCAGACGAAGAAGTACTCCATTTTGAGGAGAGTGGGAAGTAAGTAGAGAGGGAAGGGTCATGAACCATTGGACTTCCTGTTGTCGGCCCATAGAGGGTACAGGAGAGAAACTGGGTTGGCACACCAGGCCACTGATTAGAGTGGAGGCCCGAACCTTGCATTAGCCAGCGAAGGAGGCTGCCTTCAGCAGTCAGTGAAAATCCCGTAGGGTTTAGTAATGCCGACTGGCGATCGGAGGGACCCCTTGCTGGGCCCTGCGGGGGGATGCCCCGAGGCCACTGTGGGTCGCAGTAACGGATGGCAGGAAACAACCCAAAAGTTAAGTGTGATCTGTGAACTCGAACTTGCGTCCTGCGAATCCTCAATTCAAACCAATGAGCAAAATGGATAGAACAAGCAATGTAATGAATCTTAACGTGCCTTGTTCTACCAATGTCCCATACCTGCTCAGAAACCGAGCTAATGTCACCTTGTCGACGTCTGGCCATCCCACGGGTGTTAGTCCCAGGGACCCAGAGCCGGCAGTAGCTCGAAGCCATCGTCAGAGATGGACCCGGGATGAATTAAAGGAGGTGATGTGGTGCTTTTACTATGCAAAAGCGAAAAATGGGGGCTCAGAAATAGAAGTTTTCAAAGTATGGAGAGAGCAGAACCCAGATATGAGACCTACACTAGACTCAAAGAAGCTTGCCAGTCAACGACGATACATACTCAGCAGTGGAAAATTCACAGCAGAACAACTTGCTGACATTGAGAGAAATGCGGAGTATGTACTTCGCTCGAACAATCCACATGACGAACATGTAGAACTTGAAAATGATGATCCCGTGGAAGGTTCACCGCTTTCCAGTGAAACACACGTCAGTGCTGAAAACTCATCTGGCAATGAATTACACGATAAGGACATGATGCGAAATCTCCTTCGGCGCTGAGATAGAAAGAGTTAGTCAACTTCCGTTTGAATCTCGCTAACCGTTGAGGAGAATATACGAAAATGCCAAAGCTAAAAGAGTGATAGAAACAGTGAATTCTGTCTTAAATGAGGTGGTGGAGACCCCAGGCAGAGATCTAGATATTACTGAAATCAATCACATCATATATGCAACTGGATATCTAGTATCTCAGATAATTTTGGGGCCAGCCAAGAACACCGACGGCCGACAGCAAAACAGAGTAAACAGCTCTGTACCCCCATGGATGAACAGAATTATGAAACGGATAGCCGACACCCGGCGTGAAATATAGCTGAGGCATCTTATAAATCAACGCACACCTCTAAAGTTCAACGAAAAATATTCAATGTTGAACAAAAATACCAAATTGAAAATGACACCAGCAGGCTAATGGTAGTTGAGAAGCTAAAAGAGAAAATTCAAGCATGGGCTCAACGAATAAGAAGGTACAAACATAGAATAGATTTCCGTGTACAGAACCGGTTGTTTGAAACAGACGCGAAGAGATTCTATCGCAATCTGACTCAAAAACCGAATAGCAAAGCTGTTACTCCTTTAAAAGATGACGTCGAAGCATTTTGGGCAGGAATCTGGGAAGAGAGCAGATCCTACAATAAAGACGCATCTTGGCTTCAATCTGAAGTTAATGCTGCCGATGAACTTGTAGAAACAGTGGAAGATGTTCACCAATTCTCGGAAGAGGACCTCTTCCAAGCAATTAAGAACATGGGAAACTGGAAGTCCCCCGGGATTGATAAGATCCAGATTTATTGGATTAAGAAATTAACAGCAATACATTTTCATCTAGCAAAGGCTGTTAATAAAATTTTTGAAAACCCGAAGGAAATCCCGGAATGGCTCACACGCGGCATCACGTATTTGCTACCCAAAGCGGGAGACAGCTCTTTGGCGAAGAACTACAGGCCAATTACTTGTCTGCCAGTACTGTACAAACTTATAACTTCAGCCATAGGTGACAAAATGTGTAGACATCTAGATAAGAATCATCTAATGCCAGCTGAACAAAAAGGATGTCGTAAAGGCTCTTATGGCTGTAAGGAAATCTTGCTACTGAATAAAGTCATCCTGAATGATGTAAAGAAACGAAAACGTAATTTGAGCATGGCTTGGATTGACTACTAAAAGGCCTTTGATAGTGTGATTGGATTTTGAAGACCCTGGAGATCTATCGATTTCATCCTAGACTTATTGAATTTTGCAAGGCTAGTATGAAGTCGTGGAGTACCAGGTTACTAATACACAGCGGAAAGGAAGCAGTAGAAACCAGAAGTATTCAGATTAACAGGGCTATTTTTCAAGGAGATTCACTATCCCCTCTGCTGTTTTGCATTAGTTTGATCCCACTATCGAGACAGTTGTCGCAAGCTGACTTTGGTTTTAAGCTCCATGGTGATGAAAGGCCAGTATCACATTTGTTTTACATGGATGATCTGAAAGTGTTTGCTAAGAATGAAGCGATTCTCTCCCAAATGCTGTC
This sequence comes from Acheta domesticus, assembly GCA_031308135.1. Lineage (NCBI taxonomy): Eukaryota > Metazoa > Arthropoda > Insecta > Orthoptera > Gryllidae > Acheta > Acheta domesticus. The sequence continues at coordinate 106,432,858 of JAHLJT010000631.1, read as the reverse complement.
TGTCGTGAATGACTTTAGCAATGACATCTGCATGAAGTTTGGTCTTGACAAGTGTGCAAAAATCAATTTAAAAAGAGGGAAACTCACAACGTCTGAGAACATTGAAATTGATACGCACACTGTGATTCAAGATCTTGAGCCAGGTAAAACTTACAAATATCTGGGCATTGAAGAATGTGAAACCATCTCGAATGACAGAATGAAAGAGAGAATTCGTAGGGAGTATTATAGGAGAGTGAGACTGGTCCTGCAGTCCGCTCTGAATTCCAGGAATAAAATATCTGCAATAGGTAGTTTGGCGGTACCTGTAGCCGAATACAGTTTTGGACTAGTGGACTGGACTGAGCAAGAAATTCGCACCATGGATCGAAAAACCAGAAAACTGCTAACAATGCATCATGTTTCCCACCCTCGAGCTGATATACATAGACTTTATGTGGCACGTAAGGAAGGAGGAAGAGGCCTCAGACAAATTGAAGCCTCCTGGCACAACGCAATAGTCGGGTTGGGGAAGTATGTAGTCAGCCATCAAGACGACCCTCTAATGAGGCAGGTCATGAAATCTGACCGAAGAATGGGAAACAGAGGCATTGTTAGTGTAGCAAGAAACATTGCGAAGAAAACTAGGCAAGACACGTCGAATAACACAGACACTGAACTTCTGAAGCTGCTAAACATGAAGTGTGAGACACAAAAATTGTTAAAGAAATCGTGGAGAGACAAACCACTCCACGGACAATACTTGAAACGAATGAACAAGGTTCAGATCAATAAATATCAATCATTTATGTGGCTTAAAAGGGGAAGAATGAAGCCAGAATCGAAAGCACTTGTAATAGCTGCCCAAGATCAGGCCTTGAGAACACGACATTATGATAAAGCGGTTCTCAATATTTCCCAAGATGACAAATGCCGCATTTGCCAGGAGCAAGTAGAAACCATTGATCATATTGTCTCAGCTTGTTCAATCCTAGCAAAGACCGAATACCTTAAAAGACATGACAGGGTGTGTAGCTACCTCCACTGGCAGATCTGTACCGCCCTCGAAGTTCCAAACACATGCCTCAAGTGGTACGAACACTCACCGAAACCGGTGACGTCTGTTGGATTGTGTACTATCTTGTACGACTAACAAATTCAAACTGATCGCACGATAGCGGCAAACAAACCGGATATAGTTATCCGGGATTTGGCGAAAAAATCGTGTTTACTTATCGATGTTGCTGTACCTTGCGATCAAAACGTCGTTACCAAGGAGGCAGAGAAACGTTTTAAATACAAGAGTTTGGAAATCGAGATCAGCCGAATGTGGGGCGTAAAAGCACAGGTCGTCCCGATAGTTATCGGAGCTCTGGGATATGTTCCGCAAAATTTGAGTAGGAACTTGTCTAAACTCCCAGGTAATTCAAAAGACTGGGAAGTGCAAGAAATTGCTTTATTTGGAACAGCCCACATTTTCGTAAAGTATTGTAGAGGCACTGATAGCCACCGAATCTGCTCCTTAGGTAGCTGGTTGTAACCTGGAGTAGATTTTATATTCAGCCGACTCATAAGATCTTAAGTCGTGATGTAATGGAATAATAATAATAATAATAATAATAATAATAATAACAACAACAACAAGCCGAACTCGGAAATGTTCCACATTTGTGCACGTACAAGATACGAAAATACTATACTTTTTAACCTATATTCAATTCTTTAATAATATTTAAAGTTTTAAATAAAGTACAACCATGTGGGATCAGCTTTAACACAACAACTGATTTTTTTTACTTTTGCACATCAGTTTGAAATAATATCAATAACACACCAAAGGGGGATGATTTGGATTCTCCCTCTCCCGCACGGGTGAGAAACGCAACGGATACTGGCCTCGTGACCTCAACCGCCAACAGAGCCAAATCCTCCAGAGGTCAAATATTCTTCATAACATGCTTTTCACGTACAGAAATGCAAATTTAGTGTAGAGTATCTTACTATTAAACGTTAGGCTTGGAATGAAACGTATAAAATATCTAGTTTTTTTTAAAATTAGGGTTAGGAAAACAAAACCTGTGTCCCTACGGGACATGAAAAGCTGGTTTTAATGTTTTAAAACGCATCGTATTCGAGTAGAAACAAATCGTATCGTGCATACGACAGTAGTGTGCTGCAGCTTGTTTCGGTGTGAATCTGAACAATATATACAAATATTTTAGTTTAATATATTTATAACACATATTATTCTTAAACTTTAGCTTTCTGCACTCAATCTCCTTATAAACTTTTAATAAACGAAATCTAACACTCCTCCGTGCGCGTAAAATAGCTTAAAAAGGGATACAAAATTTACTCTTCTTGTTAATATCTAGATAATATACTTATATTGAATACAATAATACTCAATCAAAAACGTTTATGGTCACCGTAGGTAACCATGAGGAATGTGGTGAGTTGCCACAAAATATTTTCATTTACATTACATCAACGTTTCATAACTACATCAATATTCCGCTTGCCTGACTCACCCGCGAGAGATAAGGAAAAGAAGGTAAGTATTCAAAATGTGCTTGAGTTCTACAGATAAAAATAATTATTCGTGTTTTTTTACTCTTTATTACAATACACAAGAGGATCAATAGGGAGAAAAGGGTGTATACTTATATCTCGTCTGTTCACACTGCGCACTAACAGTTTTGAGACACTTGTATGATCACCATGATGCGTTCTCTCTTTTGTTTCTTGCACACGTGCACGGAAGTGTCTGTAACTGCTTGGGGCCTTTTATAGTTCTCAAAGGTGGTTCGTAAACGAGCTGCCTGTTCTGGGCTGCCCGATTACGTGCTATCTTTTTATCCGACTGGACTGCACAATGGCAAAAAGAGTCAGCGCCAGTGGTGTGTGGGGAAGCTTCATAAAGCCCAAGTTCACAGATTGAAACATGAAAATGGTGCATTGAATGGAATGGAATGGAAATGGTGTATTCTCGATGGATAACATACTCCTTGTGCCTTTTCATTCCTTGTGGCATATAAAAGAATCCTCACATGTATCTGATAAAATTGAATACACTGACAATTTTCGCCACTTTTAGGTTCCATATTAGCTCTTTCAGGGACTAAATAATTGATAAATATAATTAAGGACGTAATTATACCTTTCCTAGACGACGAATTTGGGAGTCTAATTCAGTGGTAAAGCTGGAAGCTCATTGTGATGCCAAGAATTACATTCCTTTACAGGCCTTATTCGGGATGACCCAACGGGTGGGTAAAAAGAGCCCGGAAGTTAAAAACAACAACATGCAAAATGTGCCTGTTTTTACAGTGCAAAATATAGCAATGATTTCAATAATCTGAGCTGTAATTTTATTAATGTGTTACATATATCCAGGGTGCATTTTGAGTCACTATGTTTTATATAATACTGATTAAGATTATGATGATGATAATATAATTAAATACATTATGTAAGATATTTACCGCTTTTCAATCATGAAATTTACTTTGAACAGGGTCAGGAGAGATCGGAGAAAACCGTTACAATCAATGAGAAGTTACGATATTCGCCCATCTCAGAGACCCCTTGACCCCACAGTACCCGTCGTTGCAGCACCGGCGCCGTTATCGCAATCGCCAGTGCATAGGCGACGTAAACCTCTTCCATCCGGCGGATGCAGCGAAGCGGCCGCACGAGAGCGCGGGGCCGAAAGGCGGCTGAATCACTCGCATCGGCGATGGTATCGGCCGCGCTCACGAGCGGGGGCGCGACGCGGCGGCGATGAACAGCTGCCGCTCGCGGGGCGTGCGCCCGCGCTAATTCCGAACAAACGAAGCACGCGCGCCGCTGCCATCGTTGCCGCCGCATCCGCCACAATCGAAGCCCTCCCCGTTCCCGATCCTCTTGCCATTCCGTACCTCCGCTGCTTCCAACCCGCCGCACCTTCCACGTCCGTCACCGGCAGAGGTGGCTTAGGACAACTTATGTCACTACAGTGCCTCTGAGCGGATGGTCTTTGGTTTGGGTCCCGTTGGAAGGATTTTTTGACACTAGCTAAATATCCGAGCCCAGTTCAGTCATTGTATGAAGGAGATTTCTAGGAGCCAGCTGTTCTGATCGGTAGTTTTCAGTGTTTTTTCCGATCAACACCATCGGAGCAGTACAGTAACAAACGGGCCATAGACCGCAGGCGATCTTTCCTTCCCCTTCCTCGTACTATCCTCATTCCGTACTTACACATTTACATGCATTGCATTACCTCACATGTCGGAAGCTTAGAGCTTGTTCCGGCTGGGACTGTGCCCCATTGGTGGGAGATACCTGGTTGGGAAAAAACTTAACAGTCAGTCAAGTCGGAGACGGCTCTCATCAACTAGCGGGTGAAGATCACCGCCACCTCCCGAGGAAAAAAACGTGCACTTCACGTACGGAACTAATGATATTAGCAGTTGACGTGCCCGGTATCACTAATCAAACAATCAAAGAACTCAAAGTTTAAAATTCGATGTTTAGAAACATCAGTATTATGTTATCCCTGCTCTTTTCACCTCGACCGCTCCAGCCATAATCGCCGCTTTCTTTTAGGCGTGAGGTTATTTTACTTGAAGTAAATCTACCACATTGGACAGCCGGCTTTACTTCCCCCGAAAGAAGACGTCCGAAGGATTTTTTCGTCCTTGACATTGCACTTCAATCGAGTTTGAACCTGCACACTTCTGTACAACTGTTTAATACCCCGTTTTACCACCGAACCCTCGTCATCTCCTTTGCTTCCAGTTCTCCACTACCGTCACCTTCGTCCCCCCCCCTTCGCAAGCTAGACTTCAGCTATGATACGGTCCCCGACAACCAGTCCTTCTTACCACCTCTTCCCTTGTCTACCTCCTTCGTCGTCAACACAGCCCGCCCCGCTGCTCCTGCCGCGTCCGTCGCCCCCCTCTTTGTTTTCACCGCCGCTTCCACTACCATGCCGTCCCCGTTATCCGTGATACAGCCGCAACCTTTGACTCTGCCTTCTCGCTCGCTGACACCTCCACCCACGCCGTCCCCTCACTCCTTCCACTTCTGCCACGGTAGCCTTCCCCAGCCTCTAACGGCCCTTGCCGCATTAGCTGCCGCCCCTTGTCGGCTGTGGACTCTGCTACAACCTCCCCAACCACTTCCGCAACGACTCCGTCTCCCGTCTCTGCTACCACCTCCCCAATCACTTCCTCAACGACTCCGTCTCCCGTCTCTGCTACCACCACCCCAACCACTGCCTCAACGACTCCGTCTCCCGTCTCTGTTACCACCACCCCAACCACTGACTCAACGACTCCGTCTCCCGTCTCTGCTACCACCTCCCCAACCACTGCCTCAACGACTCCGTCTCCCGTCTCTGCTACCACCACCCCAACCACTGCCTCAACGACTCCGTCTCCCGTCTCTGTTACCACCACCCCAACCACTGACTCAACGACTCCGTCTCCCGTCTCTGCTACCACCTCCCCAACCACTGCCTCAACGACTCCGTCCGGGTGAGGCGGGAGCCCTCACGCTTCAGATCTTGGAGGTCCCGCGTTCGAGCGCGAGAACGGAGAATTTCTATTGAGTCACTTTTTTTTACCAGTAAATGAAGTCCTAGTTCATCAAAGATTGATCGTGATTTTCATGTGACTGTGACTAGAGAATTGCTGTAATAATTCTGCTTTACGCCTTCATAGACGCGAGTACCCTAACAGTTTACAATTGAAGGGCTCTGTAGAACAAGGGGGTATAACACATTGACTTAGTTGTGAGCTAGTTTACTAGAACTTTCATAATAACTCAGTACAATTTAAAATTTTTAAACACAGTATACTTGCGTATAATCCCATACTGGATTTAATGAACATATTACATATTTGAAGTTTTGTTTAATGCTAATAACTCAATTTCACAAAAAATGTGGGATACCCCCTTGTTCTGATGAGGCCTTCAAATTGTATTGTACTCTATGTAAAATGATGGACTAACTCTTGCATGTGTGATTTTTTCGTGGTACGACCTCTGATTGTAAACTGAAAGATAATATGATTTTGTAAAATTAAACAATTTCTATCCATGTTTTTCAGATCTTTGGAAAATAGACGTATTTTCCATTCACTACTCGCTCAAATAATTCACCGAGAGGTGCTCGTAAGTCACCATCCGAAGAGAAACCCAACACGGAAAAATACACGATAGAACCAGGAAATATAAACGTTAAATCGATAAAAGTTTTAATTAATTGTCCTCTGTTTGATAAAATTACTACATTTCACGGATTTCTGAAAATTGAGATGATTTTATGAGAATATTTATGAAGTACTTCAGATCACTAACGAATGGCAAAGCAAACATTGTTGCAACAGACTAAAATAAAATGTAAGAGAATTAATAATAAAAAATGCGTTTTTTCGATGTTATTCGTAAAACTAATAATTGAATTAGGTATTCCCGATGCTCTCACAAAAAACTGATCTACTGCACCCATAAGGGCAGTCCATAAATTACATATTACCGCAATTTTGGAGTATTTTCCCTGTCCCAGTCACTTCCCTGAAACCTCCTTCCCTTTCCCCCCTGTCACACACTCGTACCTCTCGATTGATAGCCCCCTAATTACGTAACGCATGTGACACCCCACATTCACAAGAAGAAAAAACGAAATTAATTATAGCGCAGAAAAAATCATTTGTATTAATTTTGTGTTGTACATTAAAATATATGATAATTAATAAATATATGATAAAATATATGATAAAATATATGATAAAATATATGATAATAATGAATAAGTTGACATGCTGTCTGCACTCAACAATAAGATTAGAAATAATTTCTGAGAGAAAGAAATACACGTAGAGTTGGAAAATTCTGACAATACGCCGTGCACACGCTATCATGGATGACGCATCAGTCAGAATCTATTGCCCCAATTTAATTTGATTCTAGAATATTATATAGAACAGTTTACAAATGTTCTATTTTCTTCGTAGTCGGTTTCAACTAATATTCCATTGGTGAAAAAACATTTCCATTTATTGCAATAATTTACACATCGTAAGGCTTTAAATTACTTTTTAAAATTTAATTTGTAAATATTGCAGTTTTAGTATAAGACCGAATAAAAGAATAACTTCAGAAAATGTTTTTAAAAATAAAAAACAACATTAACACTAAACTAACACTCCACCTTACCCTTTTTTATCGCAGAATCACGCTGCCTTAAATACTCTCTCCCTGTTTAACGTTACGTAATTTATGTTATAAATTCCCCTTATAAATCCCCTTATAAATTCCGCAATTGGTTTGCCATGGCAATTCATTTTTCAATAGTAAAGGCAGAAGTATGTTTATTTTATTCTGAAATAAATGTTCTATTTTCCAATGCTCTTTGGGAAAAAAAGGAAAGTCAACTAATAAAAATTAATTCAAAATTCATCTACTTTTTCTCTCATATTCGTCCTACAAAGAGCATTTTATAACATACTATTCATTAGTTATTGAAATAAAAATATTGATTAGTAAGAACAAACATTTCTTAGCCTTATTGGTACTATATACTGATAATGCGATTACAGATAAAGGCAGTGAAAAGTCAATATCACAAATAATCTTAACTCTGAATGGTAGAATAACGTTTCTTTCAGTTAGAATGTCAAAAGGATATGTCTGATGTTTTTATGACATTACAGGTCAACATACTTAAAGATGTTACAAGATAACTTGAAACCTTGTTTATTATCAGATTGGTTTAGAAAGTGTTTTCTACCTAATGAATGCAGACCTTTTCAACACCAGAAACAGAAAAATCTATTGGTGTTACGAGACCTGTTGATGAGTAACAAATATGAACACGTTATAATGGTGTTTACAATGCCCAGGAATGCATGGTGCACCTGACTCACGATTAGCATGTTGAAACTTGGTAAGAAAAACTGCATGCATAATTTTCCGTGTACACAGTTTCTTCACAAGTCAAGTAGCCGTGCAATTAAGCTTATTATCGCATTGCAAAATCTCAAGGTCTCAAGCTTTATTCCTCTAATTTGTTGCACAGGAAGACAATTTTCATAATTTCAGCAATATTGCGAACAAGTGCCACTCAGAATGATGTTCCAAGATCGTCTATAAAGATTTCTCTGAGAAACAATCTTGAAACTCTAGCAACGGAAATACCCAGCAAAGGTTCGTCTTTTTGAGAGATTTAAAAAAAATACGAGAAAAAAGGAAGACTCTTCATTCAACAAAGTTGTTGCTTTGGGCTTTGATCCTAACAGAGACTCCATGAGTTCAAGTGCCACCTTAATCACAGGTTTTTGTGCTTGTTATTTCAAGTTTCATAATCGTACTTTCATATCTCATAATTCAACTCAACAATATAGGCTACAACAGAATAATTGTGTGGACGCCTACAAATGCCTTTTACTGCTCTGGAACTTTTGCGAGTTCCTAGTACGTTCAGAAAAATACATTTGCACATCCGCACCATAGACTTTCGTGTAACGTGGTACCGAGATGATCGGAACTAAATTTTATTTCTACACACAGAAAACAAATCTTACATATTCGAATTCGGTGAGAACACTACCATTTGGCAAAATCGCACTGTTCACATCCAAACTTTTTCTGCGGCCGAACACGGATCCAATCTCAACGTGTAATACGCGCAAGTTTTCTTGAACCCTGGAATACCTACCTTTTCCTTACTACTCCTTTCCCAACATAAGTTAAATTATGATTAATAATAGCAACGAGCATTGTTGCCAAAATCTGAAAACCATAAATGATCGCTCCTGTATAATAGAAATTATTTTGCACCGAAAAACGATCTACAGGTGTGCTGAAATGCTTCTGCGGTTAACACCCACCCTCGACTCCTCTCTATCCAGTAATCTTGATCGGAAATACCATGGGAAAATACCGATTAGAACAGCTGGTCGCCAGAATTCTCCGCCAGACAGGGACTGAATTCGACGTAACTATTTAGCTAGTATCGAAAATCCTGACACCGTCGGGACTCAAACCCTACGACCTCTCGGTCAGAGGCATTGCGGTGACAATTGATTCCCTGAGCCACCTCACCTGCGATTTGTTTTCAGATAGCGTTGAGAATAGGAAAAACTCACTTGAACTTTTGAACTTTTTGAACACAATATTTGGCAGCATGATGGAGAATCGTATTAAATCTTTATTTAGACATAAAACTAGAAAACTAACTACTGGGAGAGGTGGCTCAAGACGTCAACTAATGTCACCGCAATGCCTCTACCGGGAGGTCCTAGGTTCGAGTCTTGGCGGTGACAGAATTTTCGAGTCTTGGCGGTGACTAACTAGATAGGAGAATTCTATCTGCCGGCTGGCCTGATCGGTAGTTTTCCGTGGTTTCTCCGATCAATAACAGGCGCGTATCCGAGCAATTCCTAACAAACGGACCACAGACCGCGTGCAATCTTTCCTTCCTCTTCCATGTCCTATCCTCACCCCCGTACATGCCAGGAGATCATCGGGAGCTTAGAGCTTGCCCAGCTGGGGCAGTGCCCCTCTTGTGGGAGATACCTGGTTGAGGGAAACCCCGTTAGACGACAGTAGGTCGGCGCCGGATTCTCGCCATCCAGCAAGAAAAGAACACCGGCATCACTCGAGGAAAACACATGCACTACACTTATAGAACTTATGACCCTAGCAGTTGGCTCGCCCGGAATCACTAACCAATTATTCAATAGGAAACAAACTGAAATGGTAGTCGGCTCCATGGCCGAGATCGCCAAGTTGATAATGCCGTAGTGGTCTTGGCCCGTGGGATCGAGGGTTCGTGTCCCGCCTCGGGCATGATTGTAGATGTTCGTCATTTCACCCCCTTTCATCACTCTATCGTTTCACCCTCATATTTTCAACGTTACATTCAATAGTGGTCGCTAATGACCGAGTAGTTGATGCGACCTTAAAAAAAAAATAAAAAAACTGAAATGGAAACATGTATCTTCGGAAGCAAACACTTCATTTATGAAGCGGCCTTCATGCGCAGCATCTGACGACAGATTGGCGGGCGCGCACGGGCGAGCGGAATGGCGTAACGCCGCTGCAGGAAAACTGCGATAGGCGCGATTATCCGGAGACCCAGTTTCCTTTCGGCCACTCGGCGCGGCGCGGCGCGACGCTCGCCCCGGGTGATTAGCCGTCAAGGTCGGCGGGGCGCCGGGGAAGGTGCAAACTGCCCGCTCTCCTCCCCGGTCGCGTAACACAGAGGTGATCTACACGAGGATCGTGATCGACCTGCCGATAGCCTTACCACTCCAACCGTATACATCTGAGAGTTTGTTTTGAAACTTAACCACGGGGTTGGATGTTTATTTGTTGAGATGTGATGCAGCTAAAGAATGGAATGTCCGACCAGTGAATTGTACTCGGCAGTTCTGGCTACGTCCTCCCGTCGAGTGTTTTGTTCCACAAAATGTGACAAATCAGTTGATTTAAATGATTTCTATGTAATTTCATTACAGTGAAAAAATCTATATGCGGAAATAGGGAACATGTTCGGTGTCTTATTTCTTATCGCAACGAGTCTACTCCAATTGACGCGAGGTCAGTGAATGATAGGGAATAACCAATTGCGGGAAGAAATACATGCTCTTTTTGTAGCTCGTAAGTTAATGGACAGGGTGTTTACGTAGTTTGAATGACAATTGGAAATTTTGCGTTGCACAGACTTCATGATGTTTTATATTATACTTGGGTTTTTATTTCGTAGCCCGTGAGGGCCTGTCTTCACAGCGGAATACTCACGGTATTTCGCGTCTTTCTCGATCGTGCCGCGAGGAGTCGCAAGATCGCGACTGTATCGAGCAGTGCTGGCGATCATGCTACTCCTAGCTGCACGACCGAGAAAGACGCGAAATTCTGTGAGATATTCCATTGTGAAGAAAGGCCCTCACGCTCCAAGAAGTAAATAATAGTACGTATAATCGCGTAGGTCGAAGGCTGGAGCCGGGCCGAGTCGATGGAAATGCTTAGGGAAGCATCATTGCGTCTTTAAGATTTGAGGTTATAAATTAGACGCCATTCCGCTCGCGCTGGCGCGATGGTGTTGTCGTTTGTAAGGTTCCCGCAGACGTGAACCGATTCTGTATCATTGATTACATTCTCTATTCATTCCTTACGATAAGGGATGAGAGCCTACATCGGAAATCACTTTCTACTTCTCGCACTTATCTATGAAAGAAGAGAATGTATTGTAATCATGTGTCGGAAAACGGTAAATTTTCGACACAGAAACCCTAATTGTCGAGCCCTGGTAACAACAAAGTAGATAAATTTTGTTCTACGTCTGACTGATTTTCCTTATAAATTTACTCAATTTTACCACGAGTGCGTGGTCGAAGGTTGTAACGTGTTCCACCAGTGATAGGTTATGAGTAAATTGTGACATCAAGGTGGAGGAGGATTTATACTGGATTGGGAGAAATGGAAGTAGGTGCACAGGATGCGGTAAGAGAGTTCGAATTAGGGATGGGGTATTTGGAAAAAGTAAGAAAGGTGAAAGGGATGAGTTTTTGCACGAGACTGCGTGGAAGTTGAGTTTTTGAATTGTTGGGCCTACTCACTACCGAGTGTATGTTTTTAAGCAAAGTTCTTATGGAGACCATGCCGGGTAAAGTGATTTGCTGAGAGGAAATTAAAAAGCGTTTATTTGTTTCTCTCAGATTGAGTTCAATTGTTGGTTTGCGTGCTTAAACTCACTGCATGAGTTTAAGTTTTGGTTTGTTGTACCGTAAGGGTAGAGACGAGATTACTGTGTTAGTGTCTTGGACGATACGTTGTAATTTATTTACATTTATAATTTGTGTTGATGCTCATGTTTATATTAACAGCCCAAATAAATTCATAGGTATGCGGTCAGCCACCGAGTTTCCGCAAATTAATGTCATTCTGCCTTCCTGTAATTATGACTGTCCCGATTGGTTAGTCTTCGTGTGGATGTTCAACCCTGCAGTCACGACCCGCAAACCTTTAAAGCAGATGAAACTGAGTAGTTGGAGGGTGACTTCCTACTCAAAATGGAGGAAAGATGGTGACCATGGCTGTCTGCTAAAATTAGTACCATATTTTGGCTCAGTAGTTCTTTGTTTTCAGGTGGGCTATTATGTGCAGCTAAACGTCGTTTTGTCTGGACGCCCTTCGTAACTTTATGTTGGTTTGTGCGTGAATTCATTGATGGTAGAGGAGGGTAGTGGGGATATAAAAGCGAGGACATTCTAGTTTCAAAAACTAAAACATTACATTTATTTTGAGTTGCGACTGGAAGTGGGTCTGTGTCCTGTATGGAGTCACAAGTATACGGTTGGGAAGATTCGCAATATTGCTGATTTGTTCCCAAATGAATCTGTAGAAAACGAGCTCTTTCAGCCTTAGGATGTTAATCTAAATTATTGTTGATATTGTGTGAAGGCTTTCAGAAGGATCACCTTTGAGAGTGTAGAGAGTAAGGAGAGTAGAACAAGAAGTAGCAATATCACGAAAGCGTTTTGATGTACGTGATAAAATTGAAAATAAATATAATAGAACTCACCAAATATCAAACATAATATTTTAAAAGTGCGAGATTCTGTTCAATAAATAAAAAATTAATATTCGATATGTTTCTGAGAAGGTACGCTATCTATAAAACTATTGAATGCAGGTACTACTTACGACAGTGGTGTCAAGGTCTGCTACTTGTGGCAGTGGTACGCCTCGCGGCACCGTGCCATGCCACGAGCTTTTCTGCGCCACTAGCGTCGAGCGAGGTAACTATTAGTATCCTATTAGTAGTTTTACAAACTATTAGTAGTTTTACAATAGTGATGGCGTTATCTCTTGCAGCAGGTTTATGAACTGCATGGAAAGGCAATTTCGTCGTAGCACAAGTGCCACGGACTCCCGATCGACCTTCACAACACTGGCCTAAAGTGGAAATACGGAACTTGAGATCAGAATCGTAATTGAAAGTTATTAATGTAAGTTTTCTAAAATTCCATGCTACGTACGATATCACATTTCTCAAGATGAATACGAAATTTGGCAATGAGGTTACGTATTGTGTTATTTTATTAAGTTTCAACTATTAAAACTATTCAATACTATAGCAGACTATTAAGACGGGAAATCAGTTAAGAAAAACACTGAAAATTGTTACGACAATGAAGACCAAAATTTGAAGCACTAATTCAAAATAGTTCAATACGGCATACTTGTAACGTTCAAATTAACGGAATTACCACTCACTACTGAACATATTTCATTAACTAAATTAACATTGATTTGTTACAGCAAATAAATTCAACTATCAATAGATTTTGACACAATCACCAAAACGTAAATCTAAAGTTCGTTAAAGTTTCAGTAAAGTTTTAAAATTCGTAATTTGCTGGTTTGTCTTGTTTATATGAAAATTCATGGTAATTGAAGTTCAAGTTAATCTGCAATAAGTTAAAGTAATTAAGTAAATTTAATTGGCTCTCCTGAAATGACTAAAGTCTTTTTATTTCATGAGATCCAACTAAATCAGTTGTTCTGTTTAGCGATTTCTCATTTTTTAAATAGTTAACATCGTCTTCAAAAATTTGAAACGAAAAACACTTCACTTGGACAGGAATTTCATCTATTTCGCAGGAGTTGGAGTTGAGAGCTACTAAAGCATTTAAAGTTCAGTTCAAACTCTATTTCTCTGGTCAAAGAACGAGATCCCCAAATATACGCACAGATAGATAAATAGATAAAGCGAGAGAGAGAGAAAAAGAGAGAGAGAGTGAAGCATTTAAAAAATAAATCAAAATAAAATTCATAAACGTTTTTTATCAAAATTATTAAATGTACCTCAAAATATAAATATTAGTATTACATTTAAGAATATGTAAAATAAATTGTCAGGATTGCTTAAATATTATTTTTGTTTTCGTCTCTTAATATTGACCATGCTAAGTTTTAAACACCACGCAAAATCTGGTGATTTCGCTCTATCAGGAAACAATATTTCAATACCAAAATTAATCTTCTTCCATTTCAATGTAAATTTTGTACCCAACATTTTTATTTCAGAATATTTACTTAGTTGAGTTACTGCTAATGTCAATAGACTTTCTTTAGGCCATTCAATCACAATAGCATACACATAATTTTTACTTCGAGTATACCAAACGTTTTTATTGAGCGTGTCTTGCTGGATGATCCACGGTGTTGTAGAATAAATCGCTTCACCATTAATCCGAAGCCAAGATCCAATATCATGCAGACGTTCTTGCATAATGACAGGTATTACACCATCTTTTGTGGGACCAACATTAAGCAACAGGTTTCCACCACAGCTAACAGTTGAAACTAAATCTTTTAGTAGCTCATGAGTACTTTTATAATCCGATAATTTTGCATTCCTTCTATATCCCCATGAATGTTTATCAATTGTCATGCAACTTTCCCATTTGTGGGATTGAAGTACACCAGGACTGAAATGATCTTTGCAAGTAAGAAAGCCACCATGCTTGCAAATAATATGTTTTCCCCATCGATCATTTACAACGACATAATCTCTCACAGGACTTTCATTGTACAGCCAAGCTAGAAATTTTTTGGAAAGCCAATATGAATCTGAAGCCTCCCAGTCACCATCAGACCAAATAACAGCAGGTTTATATTTTTCGACTAGTTCATACAATTGGGGCACCACGTGTTGGGTGACAAATAACTGTGTAATAAATTTATTTTTCTTGTCTTGTCTATAAAGAGGATTATACCACTCAAACAGTGAATAATACAAACCAAATTTTAATTTCGTTCTTGAGCGAATGGAATTAGCCAGTTCTCCCACTAAGTCTCTGCGAGGACCCACATCCATTGAATTCCAGTTGAAGGAATACTTTGAAGGCCACAAAGTGTAACCTTCATGGTGCTTACTTGTTAGCACAACATACCTGGCACCAGAATTCTTAAAAATATCTGCCCACTCATCCGGATTATAAAATTCTGCTGTAAATTGTCGTGCAAAATCTTGGTAAGTGAAGCCTCGTGGATAGTTATGTTGCATAAATAAAGCAGGAGCACTAGAATTATCTTCCAACACTTTCCAGAACCATTCATTGTGAAAACTTGGAACAGAGAACACACCCCAGTGTATAAATATTCCAAATTTGGCTTTGTCATACCATTTCGGCAGAGGTCTGGAGTCTAAACATCTCCAAGTTGGTTCGTAGTGTTTTGCAAGAACATAGATCTGAAAAATCAATAATATACCAACCAAACACCTTAAATACAACCATCGGAATGCAAGTAAAAATATATTAGACATTCTAAAATCCATAAAGGGCAAACTCGAACATTCATTTATCTGTTGGATTAGCTGTTGACAAAGAGGTTTTTGTTTAAAATGTTCGACGAGGTAGTCATAGATACAGAGAATATCCATGTGGTCAACTTTATTTTCTTTATAACCGGGAATTATTCATTTACAAGAACCATAGTAGCCCACCCACTGTTGCCCATATAGGCCAACAAAATGGTGATCAAAGGTAAAAATTCCCGAAGTTTTGAAACTTGGCATGATTGGTAACTACCGCATATTATACTAAAATTCCTAAATTATTGGAGTTGATCTGGGGGTAGGGGGACGTTTAAAGGCGGTTTTTAATCGTTTTTGAAAATGTCTTAATAACTATAAATCCTAACGAAAATGATGCTCTTAGCAAACTGAAAGTAGACACAATTTCCTACAAAAAGTTCATTTAAGATTTTGTTGTAAAATTAACTCTTCTAACGTTATTGCAAAACTTTTCATTCTAATTAAGCGGACCCATAATAGTCTCAAAATTACTTTAATATATCGTCAGAGAGGTTTCCTCGTTAGTACCTCTTACTCCGCTTCATAATGGAGAAAAATGGTCACAAATGTAGTATGTGCTTCCTACCATTACCCCGCTTGGAATGCCCATATTTCATTTTTATGTCAATCTTGATGATTAAAGATATCTCTCATTACGTAACTAGGCACATTTTTGTCACAAAACAGATGTTAGAGGAATTCGAAAGGTAAAGTAAAGGGAAACATTAGACGCCTAAGGCATTCAAACTATGGACCGCGTCGCTCCCACTGTGCAATGGTATGGTAGAATGGTATGCCCCCCTCCGCGCACAACGGCTTACCCCTCCCCTCACTACTTGCACTTTCGCCGCTGTCGCGGGCAGATGTCTGGCTCGTGAGTGCCGAACGCCCGCAGAACCAGGCATTGTGCAGACCTGAATTAAGTAAAATAACTGATAAATTCATTTCCATTCATCATCCACTACGTCAGATAAGTCCAAGACACCAAAGGAGTGGGGACTGACTAATTTCGCTGAATGGCACTTTATTGTTAATAAAGTTGTAAGATTTCTAAAATACACATTACAACTTCAAAAAATACAATGTAGTATACTTTCTTACATTCTCCGACATAAGTATGAGTCTAAAACCTGTGTGTTGCATGCGGCGGCACACTATAATATCGCGTATGTTGTGTCGATGTTTTATAGCTCGTCTTCACCTGGGTAAAGAATGATTTAAAACCTATAATGATACGGCGGTGTCCGTTTCTCAATCCTCTTCTTCCTCGATCAAATGTTTATAAATTGAAATCATGTGTAATCAATATTTCAACATAAATCTCGTATCTAATGACGCTTCTCCGACCTCTTCTGGTTGTGATGTCTTTACTACTTGATTAAGGTTATTCGAAAACGCATTAGGAAACGTAAGCAATATTTCCCTTAGACAGTGATTGTTGAGAGAAAGGAGAATCTACAGCAAGATCAGCAAGCAGCAATGTAATGAATGAAATATTTTTCATAAGAAACTAGAAGTGCTACAGAATGGCAGAGACTTTCCCGTGTTAGGTTTCTATTTCCTTTGGTCTCAGCTAGCTATTCTAACTGGCCACATACTCTTTCTTGCCAACTGCCATCTGTCGCCTGCCCAAAGTACATTTTTTTTACATTCTCTTAATTTTTCGGTTTCCTTATCGTAGAACGGAAATATTACTTTAAGAATATTGTGTAAAAGTAAAACCTCGTCCGATATGGCAATTTTCTTTGAAACATTTGGAACCGTTTTTGAGGAAATGGCAATTAAATTCGAACTTTTAAGCTCTTTTTCACAGAAAATTATTGAGTTTTCGAAAACCTTCATAGGAAGTCATTTGAAGCACTTTAACTCACAAAAGCAACAGTTTTTACAAAAAGTGGGATATGTGTATTTTAACGATGTGAGGAATCTTTCAAAAAATGAGATTTGTGTAATTTTTGAAAAAACAAAAACCAAAATACCCCAGAATGAACTTGACGTCGTATTAAAGAGTGCAGTTAGAACTATCTATTCGAAAAGTTTGAAGAAAAAACCCATTTAAGAGAAAATGGCGTTTGAGCGTTTCTGAAAATATGGAATTTTCAGCTAGTTTCCACAGACAGTTTTCATTCAGTTTTCGAGTAACTTTATTTGACATTATTTAAACCACATGTATTCATTAATAAAATAATATGAACAAATCGCCGGTAATGTAAATACGAACGACGAAAGAGACCAGTTACATTTTCGTATTTTTTTAAAAGCAAAAGAATAGGGCAAACTGATGTTTATGTCATCTCATAGAGCACATTTAGTACTATCCCTACCAAATGTTCTAAAAAAATTTAGAGTAGTTTTCGGAAAATCTTGTTTTTTAATTTTTTAAATTGCACATATTACACGCAATATTGCGCGGAAACTACTAAAATTTTCAAAAAAATGAACATGACAATGAAAACTAATTAAGAACAACAAATTTCCTTTAAAGAAAAATCTCTATCTTTAATTTGGTAGTTGCAGGAGGTCGCCGAAAAAAAAATCAAAGTCTTCAAAATTTCGAAACTTGTCACTGTGAAAATCGAACCTATGCCACTTTTATAAGTGTGTTTTACTCTATTCTCTTAAGAAATTTAAAGAAAACTTTTGGAGGCATTTTTAAAAAAATTGAAAATATCCAGGAGGCTTCATGTAAAATATCCCCAAATTTCGAAGAAAGTTTTTCAAAATCTCAGCGATTTGAATGGAGCCAGATCGACCGAGGAATGTCCATTTTGGAAGAAATCGTACGTATGGTTTAGGCATTAGTGGTGTTTATAGACTGACGGACAGACGGACAGGCGGACAGACAGAAGAACATGCGGACAGACAGCAGAACGGATGGGCGGACGGACGGACGTTTTGAAAAAAAACACTTTTTCGGTATCACGGGCCCCCAAAACGTGTATTTCCGTTGAAATCTCGAAATCGATTTTTCGCAGCATTGCTTAACTTTCCCTTACGTATTATACTCCGTTTATATGCATGTATATGGGAAAGTAAAAATTACTGAAAGCAGAGTCCGATGTGTAGCAAATAAGCAAATTATTAGTAATGTGAGCCGTGTGTCACACATTTCTTAGTTTTACCTTATGAGAAAAATAATATAACAAACACCTTTTCTTGGAGGAGTACTCATTCGCCATCTTTGGCTTTCCACTAATTTGCTTTCATTGTTTCTAACGAGAGACGGACTAATCTCCTCAACAGACTCCAGCCTTTAAGAATGGCTATTTGTTGTTCTGTTTAGTTGTATTAGGTCTGTTTCTGTCGGTCTGTGAACACTGCTAGTGCCTAAACCATACGTACGATTTCTTCCAAAATGTATATTCCCCGATCGATCTGGTTTGAGTCAAAGCTTTGAGATTTTCAAAAAGATTCTATAAAATTTGGGGATACTTTGCATGAAGCACCCCGGACATTTTCAAACTTTTCTCAAAAATTGCTCCAAATTTTCTCTTTAAATTTCTTGTATGAATTGAGTAAAATACACTTATTGAGATGGCATAGGTCCGATTTTCACGGATAACTCTGAATTTTCGAAAATTGTGAAAGTCTGAATTTTTTCGGCGTCTTTCTCTATCTTCAAAATTGAAGATAGAGATTTTTCTTTCAAACAAAATGTGTTCTCCAAAGTGAGTTCTTTGTTTACGGTCATATACATTGAAAATTTTAGTAGTTTTCGCGCAATATTGCGTGAATTATGTGCAATTTTAAAAGTTTACAAAAACTAGATTTTCTCAAAAGCTCCAAAGTTTTTTGTAAATGTACTCTATCAGATGGCATAAAAGCCATATTCCTGTATTCTTTTGTTTTTTCAAAAATTGCAAAAATATAATTTTTTTGACTTCTCTCACGTCGTTAATATTTATACAATATTAGCGGCGCCTTGTTCACATTATTATATTTATGAGTGCATGTGGTTTAAATAATGTCAAGTAAAGTTTCTCGAAAACCATTTTCTCATAAATGGCTAGAAAACATTTCTTCACATTTTTCGATGGGATAGTACTAAATTCACTCTTTGATATGACGTTAGATTTATTTTAAGGTATTTTTTGTGTTTTCAAAAATTACACAAATGTAATTTTTTTAAGATCTCTCACATCTTTAATATACTCATTACCAGCAATTTGTAAACATTATTATATCTGTGAGTGTATGTGCTTCACATGACTTCAAATGCAGTATTTTAAAAACTCAAAACTTTTCTGTGAAAACGAGCTTCAAATGTCGCATTTTTAGTAGCGGTAAAACGCCATTTTCTCGAAAACGGGACAAAATTTTAAAGAGAAAATTGCCATTTAAGACTAGGTTTTTGTGTTCTTTAATATTCTAAAATAAATATATACGTTCTACAATTAGGAAACCGAAAAATTAAGAAAATGTCAAAAAAATGTAGTTCGTGCGGTGAGAGATGACAGCTGGCAAGAGTATGTGGCAATTCCGAATAGCTAGAGCAGACCCAAGGAAATAGAAAACTAATACGAGAAAGTCTGTGCCATTCTGTGGCACCACTAGTTATTCTAAAGCGCCATGTAGTGCTATTTTTTCGATATTTTATTAGTTATTCTGTTATTCAGGGACGGAGATGAATCCAACAAAACATAGATAATTAAAATTGTCGTTCAGACGTTCTTGAGTTATAAATGGTGTAACTAACACAACACAAATGCAACCTGCGACACACTCGGCACCATAACGTTAAATCCAATAGTGGTCGCTAATAGGGAGTTTTTGCCACCTCGAATGGAAAGCACTATCGATCGTCTCCTCCTGCGCAGTTCAAGTTTCGCATTCCTTTTGTGTATCTGCGCATGCGCAGAAGATTGATAGCGCTTAACGTTTGAGGTAGCAAAAACTCCCTAATGAACTAGATGGTGATGCAACCTTAAATAACAAAAAAAAATGCAAATATTGAAGTTACGTCAGTCTGACTCTATGTTTGCGGATTGCGTTCATTGGTCACCCGTTGGGGCCTGAAACGGCCCTCGAAGGAGAACTGATAATTTCCGGGCCCCTCAAAGCTGAGTATCGCGCGGTGCGGCGGTGCGGCGTCGCGGCGCCCGGGAAGGCGCGTTGCCCTCGAGAGCGCGGGGAGAGGCCTTGGCGACGAGGGCAGCGTCCGCGGCCGGGCGCCTCGACGCTCCGCCACGTTCGGGGGCGCGGCCGACGCGACGTCGGGCGCACACTGTCCCGAAACGCGACCGCAGCACAGGGATAGGTGGCTCAGGGCATCAAGTGATGTCACTGCAGTGCACCTGAGTGTGTCATCAGTACCCTGGGAGGTTCCACGTTCGAGTCCGACGGTGGCAGGATTTTCGTCACGAGCTTGTCAGCTAGGTCGAATTCTGCCGCTGTCTGGAGAAGGATTCTTGCGGCCGGCTGCTCTGATTGGTTGTTTTCAGTGATTTCTACCCTCAAGACCAGCGACTACGCTCAAAACCAAGCAAATAGGCCACGGTCTACGCGTGATCTTCTCTTCCTTGTCCTATCCTCACCACTTACTTACACATACACACACACACACACACACACACACACACTAACATGCTTTAGAGTACCACACATGTCATGAGACCGGTCGGAAGCTCAGAGCTTGTCCCGGTAGGGGCAGTGTCCCCGATGGTGGAAGATACCTGGCGGGAGATACCTGGTTGTGGAAAACTCCGCCAGTCGACTGTAGGTCGCAGCCGGATCTCGTCATCCAAGCAGGGGAAGATCACTGCCACAATCATAAGAAGCATGCAATATACTTACGGGAATAATGACCTAGCCGTTGACACGCCCGGAATCACTAGTCTGTCAAAAGCGACCATAGCAAGTGAAACCTGTCCGTAATAGGCGGCGTGCGTGTCCAAACAATCCCTTCATTCTTCCCTTTAGAATATTTATCCTATGAATGAACTAAAGCATGCAGCGTGTCACCTATTTGCAAGCGATGACATTTCAATTCTTCTATAAGCGAAATTTGATATTGACAACAAAATGTATAATTGTGCTCACGAAAACAGAGATTTTGAAGAATATTTGCAGCAAACAAAACATAATAATCATAGCTGTCCGGGACGAGACCCGTCGACGCCGTGGTGGCTGACATTTCATTTTGCGGCCTTCCTCAGAGCAGTACTGCTGCCAAATGGCTAACGAGCAATCACACTAAAGCCGCCGTAATCAACAAAAAACTAGTTAACTAAGTCCAATGAAAGGATCGATATATCTCTGTTAATAGGTAACCAGGTAACCAGGTAAGTCAAACCGTGCCCGCACCAGCTACTTGCCGCCTGGGGAGGACAGGCGCTCCTACTGGGCACGGGCAACTTCCCGTGACTCCGCACTCATTCACTAATTTCCCCTTAAATCCAGAAATGGGTGTACATGCGCAAGCTGAAGCGGCGTGAGGCAGTGAATAGTGGCTTTACACGAAAATATGTTTGCCAGATTAGTTGTATCAAACAATTGAGAATTGTATTATGCTTACCATCTTCACTATTTTTAGATGTATATTTTCTTACTAAATGCTCTCTTATAAACATATCTTTCCTCAGTGACAGGAATACGTTTGAATGGATATTTGTTCCTTGTTTCTGTTTTGTGTTGGTTTATTTTTACATTCAGTTGTTTCTTGAATTTAGCAATAATGAGAAATAAACTATTAAGTCTCTATAAACTAACGATTCTCGTTTACGGGTAGACAGCGCCTTCAACAGACAAGAATATTTGTCTGTCAAGCCTAACATGACAGTTGAAAGTTCACGTTCTTATCAGGCATAAATAAACAGGATGGTAAAATCAAAATACTTTTGATTCCAAGTTTTTAATTGTACTCTTAATTGAGAATTTGAAATAGAACTGACGTATTAATTAATTTTAATTTTAGTGGTCACTTCTTTGTGTACAACCCTCACTTTTAAATCTCGCCCAAATTTCTCGGGACGCAGTGCCTGCGAGATCTAGTAAGCTTGTTACCTTGTCCGCGACCTTGACGTGCCTGTTTTAAACCATTTGCGCGCCGAGCGGCGTCTGGTACAACCAAGCCCGCGCGGTTGTATTAGGCGGCCGGACATCATTAAACTGTACAATACTACCCTCTGCCTTTCGAACATAGCAACACACTAGTATTTGCACTGTATGTATGTCCATTGTATGTATGTCCATTGTATGTACTCCATTGTATGTCCCCTAAAAGGCAATTGGCCTCGTTACCGTTAAATCCCGGGGTTCATAGTTGGTCAACCAACCAGAAAACCACGATGTCTCGAATTTGCTTAACCTTCGTGACTTCACGTAGTTAACGAATTCGGCTAGCGACGCCGGTTTCGCAGCCGTGGCCTTTCAGTAGAATCATCCGAGTATTCGCGACGTTTCGATAATCTTACCGACGCGTCGGTAACACAGACCGACGCCGCGTCACCCGGACAGCCAAGATCATTGAATGTTGGCCAGTGCCCACTGTGTGTCCGGGCAGCGCCGCCCGCGGGGTCTTCGTCCTCGCGCGCCCCCCGGGAGGCCGCCCCGCCCCACCTGCTCCTTTTGCGTCGAGTGCTTGCTCTGTGCACCAACTGCTAATGAAAGAGCCACTGTCCCTCGCTGCAGGTGAGCTGCGCCAACACCTTGGATCGGATCTCTTGAGATTGCAAAACTATCGTCGATGCACAAGAAAAGAAGCACATCCCAAAACTCGTGCATAAATAGTACATTTTCATTAGGGAAAGTGTTATATTGTTCGTATTTCAACCATACGCGGAATAAATCTTTGATTTCGACAGAGAAATCAACGCTTTGGTTAAATCTGTCGACAAATGGCAATTTTGATGGTTCATATTTATGGAACAGAATTTAGTGATGTATACCCGTCTTTTTCTTCTTCTTCTTCTTCTTCTTCTTCTTCTTTGCCTTTTTCTTTGTCTTCTTTGTCTTCTTCGTCTTCTTCTCTCCTTTTCTTCCTCAGAATGTACAGTAGTACAGAGTTCGATTTCCTGTCCTTTGATACATTTACCGTCCTTTCATATACACGAGGGAAAATTTTAAAGAAAAATGTGAAGCTGTTTTTGAGACAATGAATTGTTCAAATATTGCGTACATTTCACGCAAAACTACGCGAAAACTGCTCATCTTTTTGAAACATTGTACATGACCTTAGGATCTGTCTTTAAAGAACAGATGTTATTCAGGAATAAATCTCTGTATTTCACATTGTAGTTGTAGGAAGACGCCGAAAAATAATTTCGAATATTTTGCTATTTTAACGTAACTGCGATCTGCACCATTCTTTTAAGCGTCTCTTTACCTATCTGAGGAAGAAGTTTAATAAAACAAACTGAAGAAACTTATCAAAGTGTTAAGGTTTCATGTAAATTCCCCAAATCAAAATATCCGCTTCAAACCCAGAGGGCCTAGAGTTCATTCAAATCGACCGAGAAATATCCATTTTGGTGAAAATCGACTAACGGATTAAGTGCTAGGGTTGACCACAGACGGAGAGATAGACGATTTGCCGTCATTCGATTTTTCGGTGTCAAGAACCCACAAACGTACATTATGATTACACTGTGCTAGTGGAAGTAATTTACTATACATAGGAACAAGATTTATCTTCTTTTTCATTACCAGCCATAAGAGTTTTTCAATCGAAAATTTGCCGTTTCCTGGCGCAGGATTCCAGTACTTTTTCTTCTTAAGATGGACGAGAAAGTAAAACTCAATTCGAGACTTTACCAACACACAGTATCAAAATTTATTACAATCTCTTACTATTGAAAACTACTCTATCTGACAATTAACCACAAGATATTAAATAACAACTATTATATCACCGTGATAAGATTAACAACTCAATTTAAAGCATATTTACCCATCCACAATAGACTCCCTATTACAAATATATTCTATTCATGTCTTAGTGTAAGATCCACGCCGACTATTGCATTATGCCAGGAGGCTTCAAATTGTCTCAGGCCTCTTCCTCCTTCCTTACGTGATACAAAGTCTACTTACATCCGCTCGAGGGTGGGCAACTTGATGCATTGTAAGCAGTTTTCTGGTTTTTTCGATCCATGATTCGAATTTCTTTTTCAGTCCAGTCAACTAGTCCGAAACTATACTCTACTACAAACACCGCCAAACTACCTATTGCAGATATTTTAATCCTGGAGTTCAGAGCGGACTGCAGGACAAGTCTCACTCTTCTGTAATACACCTTGCGAATTCTCTCTTTCATTTTGTCGTTCGAGATGATCTTGATATGCAGATGTATGATCTCGATATGCTCGATTCTTCGATATGCAGATATTTGTAAGTTTTATTTGGCTCAAGATCTTGAATCAGAGTTTGCATATCAACTTCAATGCAACTTCAGACGTTGTTACGCTGCCTCTCTTTAAATTGAGTTTTATATTTTTATCAAGACCAAACTTCATGCAGATGTCGCTGCTAAAATCCTTGGGAGAGAATCTCTTCATTCTTAGCAAACACTTTAAGATCATCCATGTAAAACAAATGTGATACTGGTCTTTCATCACCACGGAGCTTGTAACCAAAGTCAGTGTGCGACAACTGTCTAGAAAGTGAGAGCAAACTATTACTAAAACAGCAGAGGGCATAGCGAGTCTCCCTAAAAAATACCCCTGTTAATCTGAATACTTCTTGTATCTACTGCTTCCTTTCCACTGTAAAATAGGTACCTGGTATTCTACGACTTCAAACTAGCCTTGCAGAACTCAATAAGTCTACGGTGAAATAGATATATTTCCAGAGTCTTCAAAATGCAATCGTATGTAATCGTACACTGTCAATGGCCTTCATGGTAGTCAATCCAAACCATGCTTAAATTACGTTTTCGTTTCCTTACATCATTCACGATGACTTTATTTAGTAGAAAGATTTCCTTACAGCCATTCGAACTTTACGGAAAGACATTCCGGAAGTTCCTTTGAGCTTTCTAAATTATTATTATTATTATTATTATTATTATTTAATACGTAGTTGATGGCGAATGTAGTTTTTTTCTGGCGTCGACCCTCAAATATTTTATTGAAACTATCGAAATACCTTAGAAATGTTCATCTTGACCCAAGAATGTCGTTATCTACCACTTTGGGTCAAGTAGATAGCAGCAATCGCTTTGCGACCCAGTACTCATGATTCAACTAAATATTTTTTGGCATAGTCTCGAATATCACCTGTTTTATTATGTTTTTGGAAAGTAAAAAATATAAACATTTTCACAATTATTGCATAAGAAATTACTTTCTATTTGTTACTTCAGCTTCTGAATGAAAATAATTCTCTATCTCGATGGTAAATGCTTTGAAAATATCACTCTTACATATCACAAAACATTTGAATAATTTTAGTATGTTTCTGGGTCATCACTCTCGACAACAAAAGCTAACGATAATTTCTCAACATGCGTAGAAAACACAAGCCCTCGACCCACTTGATTTTCATTTCAAGTGAAACTTATTTTTTTGACGATTTAAAGGACTGTTTGTAATGTTAAACAAGTACATGTAGGTCAATGAGAACAGGATATAATATTTTTGCATCGTCTTAAGATTTTTGAACGAAGTAAAGTCTTTGTGTCTGAGCAGAATTGAGGTTTTTGTAGTTGTTAATCTTCTTCTTCTTTCGTTTGGGTCATCTAGGGACCACGCACCAATTTCATTTGCTTCTTCCTTTGTCCTTCTTTCTTCTTCCTTCAGTACCCTTTCATCTTCTCACTGTGTATCATTTTTTTCTCCTCGAATCATTTTGATCCTGTCTTCTTTTCCTTCCTGTTCCTGGAATCCTTCCATTTCTAACACATTCTTCTTAAACATTTCTCTTTCTGCTACTTCTCTTTCACTTATATTGCTTCTTTCCAAATCTTTCCCTAACTTTTGTTATTTTTATTAATTTAATACATTTCTTGACGATTTAAAAGATGGTTTATAATGTTAAATAAGTACAAGTAGGTCAATGAGAATAAGATATAATATTTTTGCATCGTCTTAAAATTTCTGTACGAAGCAAAGCCCGTATGACTGAGCAAAATTGAGTTTTAATTAAATCAAATGTAATTAACTTTAATTAAAAATTAAATTAAAGTTGTTAATTTTATTATTATTCTTCCATTACATCACTACTAAAGATGTTATGAGTCGGCTGAATATAAAATCTACTCCAGGTTGCAACCAGCTACCTAAGGAGCAGATCCGGTGACTGTCAGTGCCTCTACAATACTTTACGCAAAATGTGGGCTGTTCCAAATAAAGCAATTTCTTGCACTTCCCAGTCTTTTGAATTACCAGGGAGTTTAGACAAGTTCTTACTCAAATTTTGTGGAACAAATCCCAGAGCTCCGATAACTATCGGGACGACCTGTGCTTTTACGCCCCACATTCGGCTGATCTCGATTTCCAAACTCTTGTATTTAAGACGTTTCTCTGCCTCCTTGGTAACGACGTTTTGATCGCAAGGTACAGCAACATCGATAAGTAAATACGATTTTTTTTCGCCAAATCCCGGATAACTATATCCGGTTTGTTTGCCGCTATCGTGCGATCAGTTTGAATTTGTTGGTCGTACAATATCGTACACAATTCAACAGACGTCACCGGTTTTGGTGAGCATTCGCCTAGCGTCAATCAGAGAAATCACGTAAAACTACTAATCAGAGTAGCTGGCCGCTAGAATTCTCCTCTAGACAGCGACTGAATTCGACCTAGTTGACAAGCGAGTGTCAAAAATCCTGCCACCGTCGGGACTCGAACTTAGGACCTGCCGGTGAGAGGTTTTTAAGGGCGAAAATATTTATCATACTCTTTCCTTGGGAGGGGAAGTAAAACAGGCTGTTGCATTGTAGATTTACTGGATATAAAAGATCCACAAGCTTAAAACAAGCATCTAAGCTAAATTCAAATCACCTCTTTCGTCGCCGGAGTTACACCTTCTTCCTCTGCGAGAGGCCGAATCAGCGCATCGAAATCTGCGAGTGGAGGGGTTAATTTGTGGCAGTGGACTGAGAATTAGTTAGCGCGTGACCCATTTACAAATCAACCACTCCGCCATCCTTGAAGCTCACTTACTTTCACAAAGGATCACCAATACATTCAATTGGACGAGCTATTGGTCTTGCAATTTCCTGAAAATTAATTATTCAGTTTCTGCCTCCATCACTCAGAAATTAGCAAACACGTGTGAAGTTAATACAAATAATTAAATCACTGAATAAAATACAAGAGGTAGCATAAATTAATTATTGAAAACATTAGTATAAATAGAGTGAAGCACTATAATAATCACTTGTTGCATGATTGGCTAGTTCAACAGTTCTCAGACTGTATCTGAAAGACAATCCAAAAAAATGCGATTCATTACATTGGTATGATGTGCTCCATCCTGGATGATGGTGGCGGGCGATAACACATGAGCAAGTCCGACCACTGTTTGACGATTGCTCACAGATGTAGTTGGCATGCACGGAATTGTGCACGCAACACAAGTGGAGAGAAGGCACCATATCATGGTGTGTAGTTGGCAGCACTTGTTCACAGTTTTGAAGCACGAATAATTAATATTGAACAATAAACACACTTATTACAAGTTACTGGCGACTGAAAGCACTCGCGTAACACGAAAATGATGCTTGGTAGCTGTTAGCAGACTGCGCAATACTGCTTGTTCATAGTTAAGAGACTGTAAACCACATTGTTAAGAGTCAGTAAACCACATTATAAGGAATTTCTGAATTAAAGTTGGTTCTGCATGTGTACATCTAAACATTTTATCGATACACGGCAAGGAAGCAGCGGGCTTTGCAATAAATACTTGCCGTAAATGATGGGATATGTGAACTTTTCACGTAACATGTACATACTGAACAAATAAACTAGCAGTAATTGGCTGCAATAAGACATTGAACACATTGAGCAGATTAGCACACTGTAAAAATACTTGTTCATGCGATTAATATTGTAGCGCAGCGTTAAAAAATGCTGACTGCAGCACTCCGTGCTCTACAGCGCCCACTCGTGTAGTATTTTTCGTATTCCAAACGAACATTTTACTTATTCAGATTGTTCGTTTACATACACTTTCGATCATTGTAAGCAATATAAAAGATGTTGAAAGTTGTTTTTTGTTGATTTTTCCTATTACTTGTAGCCTTATTTGTTTTTCTTTGCTGAAGGGCTGAAACAGCCGAATAAAACTGGCATCTTCTTGAGTTGCTGGAAACGGCTTGAAGACAACCAAATGATGCTTTTTTAAAATTTAAGGACAGTAACTGTTTCATTTAATTAGTCTACTTAATAACAATATTCTAGTTATTTTTTCTTTGTTAAATTTTGTTTTGTAAGGTTTTCTGAAATAATGCGCTATTTTTTTCATTCTATACCTAAAACTAGCCATATTTCTGTGATTTATAAAATATATTCACATTAAAAATGTAATGAATAGTTGTAAGTTGTTACTCTTCCTTCTTCAATTAAATAATAGAAGTTTTGAGGATGCAAAAGACCGTTTTCTCAAGGCAGCATACAGCGCTCCTATGCGCCCGCTTTTGTGAGTAAAATAGGCGCGCCCACCGAAAGGTTGAAACACAGAATGCATGAGCCGGGTGACAGCGTGTCTGTGCGCCATGAAACTCAGATCTCGTCTGGAGCCGTCCGGCGTGGCGTCGGAGGCGGTAGCTATGTGATCGCGCGCCCACAACGCGTACGGCGAATCAGCAGACAGGATGAATATGATATTTAAAATTGAAATTAAACAATTTGTAATCAACAAATCAATGGATTATATAGTTGTGAAGCATTTCAAATTATAGAATGTATGGCATGCATTGCACAAATAAGTTTGTAAAATAGCAAGGTGCTCTGGAATGTTCTGATATTGCAACCGCTTGCGGTGCTGTGGGCAGTAGAATCGCGACC
The DNA here is from genome assembly GCA_031308135.1 of Acheta domesticus. Lineage (NCBI taxonomy): Eukaryota > Metazoa > Arthropoda > Insecta > Orthoptera > Gryllidae > Acheta > Acheta domesticus. Next base: position 106,403,578 of record JAHLJT010000631.1, on the reverse strand, counting down.
CGGTGGTTGGGCGCGCAGCTGTAATAGATTGCTGAACGTACTTCGTAAGCTACGAAAACAATAAAAATACATTGTTAGAATAATTTACACAGAAACTTGGCCATAATGAGATACGCATATATAAATAAATAAATTAGGTTTTTTTTTCATATAATGAACAGCTTGCTTGTCCGAACACTGAGTTTACGTCTAAAGACTTAAGCCTCGCCACGTAAAATAAGGCGTTATTGAATTGAAACGAGTGGTGCTAAAACAGCACGTACTTTCTCGCCTGTATTTTCACGCAAAATTACACGGAAAGTACTGAAACTTTCGAAAAATTGTACATGACCGTCTTTCAAAATATATTTTAAAGAACATATTGTATTAAGGGAAAATATTTTTAATATTTTGTTGTAGAAAGACTGAACAATTTTTAACTTTTGCAATTTTCGAACAATTAGTTTTCAACGAATACTTGTACAAACGAAGGTTTGTACCATTCTCTTAAATGTCCTTCACAGTATCCATAAAAAAATAATCAAAAACGGTGCACCGCGGTGGAGCTACTTTTTTTAAAATTTCCCAAGGGATTTATGTAAAGTACCTCCCAAAATTAAAATATCGGTTTCAAATTCAAGAGACCGTGACATCAGCCAGATCGATTGGGGAATATCAATTTTGGAGAAATTCCGCTGAACGGTTTAACCGCTAATGTTGTTCACAGACGGACAGACAGACAGACAGTCAGACGTTTTGCCGTAATTCCATTTTTCGGGATCAAGGACCCACAAAACATGGATTCTGGCTACACGTGTTAGAGGATTTTTTTATAAATTTAGAAACTGTATTTGTTCACTTTTTTGTTTCCAGGGTCCTGTAACAAAGAGTTTTTCTGCCAAAAATTCCCGTTTTTTCGCCCAGACTTACACTCTCTCTACTCCGTAGCCACATAGTATAAAAGAGTCCTGTTATACTCGAATGTCTGGAGTGGGCGATGAACTGTTATTAGTTTTCTTGTTTGAAGATCTAGTTTAAGCGATTGACTTACTAGTCAGGTTAATTACTAAAATAATTTGTATCATAAATTGTGCCTATTGTATTTGCAGTTTTCTATTTCATGTTTGTTAGTTCGGAGTGATTGTTCTCTTTCTCGAGTTTAGAGAATAACTAAACAAAAAAACTGGGCCGGATGGATAGCTGAGGTCACTAAGTCTGAAAGGCCGTAGCTCCCTCATAAATGAAGGGTCTCGGGTTCGAATCGGAGTATACGAGTTCATTACCGTTACCCCTAAATTTCATAAACCAATGGTAATTACGGTGGTCTCTGTACGACCGGATGGTTGAAAAGCGACCTTAAGAAAAATCAAAAAATTGATATTCATGCCGGCTGTAATGTTTAGAAAGAGAAAAATCCTGGGGAATACATCTCAGGTAAACAGAAAATTAAGCTAGTGAAATATGTGGGAACCAATGTGCTACAGGGAGCCAATGTTCACAAATAATAAACATAGGTAAAAATTGAGTCGAAACTAGAACATGAAAGATCTACAGTCTCTGGTAATTTGATCCATTTTAAATTTGAGCAAATAATGATAAAAAAGTGTTCCTGTACTAATAAGTGAAGTTAAAAACAACAGGTTTACAATTCATATCACAAAAATACATTTTAAACCTTGAATACGTATATAACAGTTTTCACGTTAATATAGGAAAAATGCCTGAATGTAACGTCTGTACAAGCAAACATTTTTACCGACACACAACGATAGTGTATTTTTAGATCTTCCGCATTTGATATGGTCGAGCAACTGCTTACACGCCCTTGCTATTATTTAATCTCTCCCTCGAAGCAGTTAAGTTCGCACGCTTCTTCATACAACTCGCTATCGCCAACTCATCAATCATGAGTACCGACATGTTTACCATCCCACTGACCCTGGAGAACATCAAGGAAGAATAGTGACCACGAAGACTCGAGCAGATCCTCTACAATTAGTGGTTCGTTTCATAAGTAACACCCAATTTCTTCAATCATTATTGAAATATACGATCATTTTTCGATTTCGACTACTTTGGACCATGTGTCAAGCGACTCCCGTGGCGCTTAAGCATACGTTCTTTTTCAATCACATCTGACGGGCACTTGTATCGATTGTTTGACCGGAGGAACTACAAATTGTAGCCTTGTAGTTGTAATTCAACAACCGTTATTTTTCAAGGGAGATGAAATGTTATAAATAATGCGGAATTAATTCTATTAATAACAAATATCATATCCAAAGTGATCCTCTTTTTTTTGTTTGTTTAAGGTCACAACAATTTCTAGGTCATTAACGACTACTATTGGATTTTAACGTTATGGTATGTATGAGGATGAAACGATATGGTAATGATAAGGGGTGAAAAGACTAACACACACTACCATGCCCGAGGCGAGACTCGAACCCGCGGCCCTTTGATCCGAGATCGACAGTACTGTCTTAGCGATCTCGGCCACAGGGCGTCTAAAGTGACTCTTGAGCGACTTTCCGAACTAAGAACGATTCGCAATCTTGGGAACTTCCGGTCAGTCAAATACTGCATTACATTCCTGGTTGTATTCCGGTCAGTGAAATATTGCAATAGTTGCAATAGAGGGCTTTTACAAAATAATATCAGTAGGTTATATGCTTATAAAACGTGTGGGTAGGATTAAAACGTACCTTTTCAGGGACATAAGAATTGTTACGATAACAATTTTACAAAGATTTAGGAACATAAATACGGAAAGCATTTGGCGAGACGTAAATGAGTAGGATGCAAATTCATTATATGCCGATCTGAGCTCCAAATGTTTTGTTTACGGAAATGCTGTTTAGAACCTACAAAATTAGGTTAATATTTCATACGTCGACTACAAATTCTCTGGTAACCGAGGGCAGGACAAATAATTACTATTTAATGTTTTAGTTACTGAAAGGTACTAATAAAGAAAGAAACACGGAAAAATGTAGTTCAAAGAGAAATTTTTTCATAGTAAAAGTAATCCTTTAGATTATTCACAAAAGGCATACTCGTCTGGACATCTAGCTTGTGTACATGCCAAAATTAAAATTGGGGATACACGGAAATAAATTTATTGTATCTTCATTTTTTCATAGCTCCCAAAAAATGTACGTTTCTTTCCATTTAGGTCAGACCACCGCATACAAATATTAATGCAATAACTACACGTGTGTACATTGAGATAGCAATATAAAACTTTAATATACTCTCTATGACAGATTTTTTTTGAAGCAAATGCTCTTCAGCATTTGAGACGAAATCCCATACACACTGAGATTATCTCACCTAAGAAACCAGAAAAATATTTTCGTGGAAAAGTTTCGATAGCAGACCTTGGTTCGCCTGTGTTCGCAAGAAATTGAGAGAAATTTGAAGGTTGAGGTCCGCGGCTTCTCTGTATTCATTCCAGCGAAACTCGTTACGTAACGGAGTCGTTAAAACTTCTTCCTGAGGTGATGTAACAGAACCTCGTAAACGGTAGAAGAAGAATGGTTTCTTACACGTACAATGGATACTACTTTGGTAAAATAGCGAAACAACAATCGAGCTCTGCAATTTTTCCAGAAGCTTCCACAAACGTTTTATTGTGAGAACGTAATTTACGTTTCGTATAATCTCAAACTCCAACTGTTGAGACCATTTCATTTCAAGACATTCCATTACTTAAAAATAGTGGTAGGCAGAAAAGTGAAGGGACTTTATTTCCAGAATTTTTTCTTAGAAGTCAGTGAGAAAATCGTTTCACTTACTAGTCTTTATTTTGTTCTTCTTTCAATTCATAATCATTGTCACCAACCATAAAATGTGTTGGGAGCTGAATAAACATATATAAATAAAAAAATCATTTAAATTTATATCGCCCAAGAGAAGTTCCGAAAAGGATGAAATGACATCCATGAAAGTAATCAAGTTACGTAGTAATTAAATTCAAGAAGTTTAACACTTTCATAATGATGAATACACTCGAGAAAGGGCATGTAAGTTATAAGTTCATAAAATTCATGAGAACATATGTTTCAAAGAATATTTACTGAACATTTACCGTAGTTTGTTTTCGCATTCTAAATCTCCATTAAAAGCTTTTGGCTACGAATTTGTTTATGTGTTAGTAGTCAATACGTCATAATATGTCTAAATTCGCCTACTAAGGTCTAGCCTGACACACAAATTTTGATTTGGAGGAAAGCTTCAACGATAAATCAAGCTAGACATTGAAAAATATTCAAAACTCCAGTTAGATCAACAGGAGTTAACATATTATTGAAGGTCAAATCAGGAAAAAAAATAGTTGCGCAGGCCCTGCGCTCATTTTATAAGTGAATATCTCCTAATATTGGTCAAATGAAACTGCGGGGTTCATGAAAAAATATTTCACAAATGCCAATGACAATCGTTCAGTACATTATAGCCGCTTCTCACAAACTAAAACAAAATAAAATGAAAAGAATGAAAAGCAGTAACTATAAAGTCAGTAAAAGTATCACGACTTCTGAGTTGCTACTTTTGAGTTAACAGGGTTGGCATATAAATAATTTTATATCCAGAACACATTTACAAAACAAACGAGAATATTTAATTAAATTATATTATCTTTATTTTATAAGCGAATAAGACTATTAGTATTTTTTCGAAGTAAGCCTTTCAATATTTTTGCAAAAATATCTTGAACTTTCTGCTAGAGTAATAGATTTCAAATTACATATTCCAAATTCCCAATCTCTTCATTTCCATGTGTTATAACTATTTTTTAACTAATTGAATGACGCTGGTACGATATGAATTGGCAGGTCTCGTGTATCATCATGAGCGCTCTGACGTCAGTTGAGATGACCACCGAAGAAAGATCAGCCCCTTCTAGAAAGCATTTTTGCGCAAATTATCCGCAAAGTAATAATAAACAGCGATGCGCAGAAGCCTTAAGGTGAACACGATTTTCACCTTTCTTCAGGCTGGAGTAATGAGAGTCTCCCGAATAAGACACGTCTGCCGCGCGCCCATCCTTGGCGCCGGGCCTCGCACCTGTCATCAGTCACGGCGAGCGGACCTTGGGGGCGGGGCGGGGGCGGGTGGCGGAGGGCGCAGCGCGGGCGGTGAATGCGCGGCGAGGGTGATCGCGCGCTGTTTTGCATACACCACGCACAACGCGCCGCACCGGCTCACGAGGCTCAGAACAGCAATTGATGTCAGTGCACAGCCTCTGTTAGGGGAGATCCTAGGGTTCTAATCCCGACAATTTTCGACACTAGCTTTATAGCTAGGTCGAATTCAGCCGTTTTCTGGAGAAGAATTCTAGCGGTCCGGCTGATCTGATGGGTAGTTTTCTGTGGTTACTCCGATCAACACCTGGCGAATACCTCAGTAGTTCCATAATAAATAGGCCATGGGCTAGGTACGATCTTTCCTCCCTCTTCCTTGTCCTATCTTCACCCCTTACTTACTCACACTTACACTTATATGCATTTTACTGCCACAAATCTCGGGCGAACAGTTCTTACGTGATCGGTTAGGGTGGTGCCCGCCGGTGGGAGGTGACTGGTTGGAGAAAACCCCTCTAGCTGACGAGTAGGTTGCGCCACATCTCGCCATACTACGAGGAAATATCACAACATGAACCACCTCTCGCAATCAAAACAGGAACTACGCTTTGGGGACTAACCGTACAGAACAAAAAGCAGGTAAGCGACATTTTCTGGAAATTCTAATTAATGACCATGTAGATGAATATCGTATCTTTCTAGAGGAAATTCCTCATTATTATCCACGTTTTTTTGATACTATGCGGTTAAATTTTGTACTATCAGAACGTTGGTATTCAGTGCAAAAACCAGGCAAGGGGGAGGCACCATCAACGGGCTCCAAAAAGGTTGGATCTTTTTAGAAAGATACTATGAAAGTCTTAGTCATCACGTCATGTAACTTGCATACAGTGATTGTTGTGGCGGTAAAAACATAAACAAAAACAGTTAAATTTTGGATGATAACAGTAAAAATGTGCAGTTTTGAAACTATCACAAATTTCTAAAGCCAGGACGCATTATATGGAGTGTGATCAAGATTTGGGTTTAATATAAAAGCATAGAAAAATTATCTAGAATGTTTACGTTCCCTCTCCAAGGATGAAAGTGATTAGACAGACTTCAAGAAAATTCACTGTTCATGGAATGACTGCTGATGATTTAGTGTCAGTAAAATCCCTGGCTGTAAAATCAATGAAAGCCGCGATTACAGAAGATGCAGAAGATAACTCCATATCTTGGGGAACTTACGCTGGATTCGCATTGCAAGAACGAATCTCTGTACAATGTTTTTAAAGAGACACTGAATGAGAACATACCTTTTTGAAAGGTTCACATTTTAAAACTTCGTGTTGGTAGACCATTTGCAGTAAACCGCGGAAAACTGTACCCACAAGGAGTGAAAATCAAAAGCGAAATGGAAAAACATCTGCAGCAGTTTAAAGAACTTATTCCACCAGTTCACCACGCACTTTTTGACATTTCTCATGCACTAGAACCTGCACAAAACAAAATGAAAACACCACTCTTCAACACTGGCCAATGAAGAGTTCATTGTTGAAAGCAATATTCCTTCAAGTGATGATGTTGTTAGAAATTCAGTTAAGTTACTTGCTCGTGCTTTATTTGTAGTTATATGTGTAGACTACATGTTTATAATTCTGTGCATAAAGAGTTTCATGTTATACAATAAAATATTTTTAGTTAATATCCCTTTTATTTTCAATTAATCCGGCACTTACCTGGTTTTTGCTCAGAAAATTTTAAAGATTGTAATCAGGTAAGTGTTTTTGAAAATAATATTAGTTTAGTTTTTTGATGTAAGTATATGTTGCTCTAAAATATCCTCTGTATGCATATGTCAATAAGTACCCTAAATGTTTGTCACGAGAAAGGCTCCTCATTTGAGGCGTTCAGAAGTCAATCTGACTAACGTTTTAAAAATTGTGCATAATAACATGGTTGTATTCCACAAGTAAATATTTGTCAGTGGACGAGACAACGAACTCCACATTTAACTGGTTTGTCGCTAGAATGTGCTAACGGCTTTGGTGAATTATTTTATCGGTTGTTTCGGTAGACAGTGTGATAAATTCCTTGTTTCCATGACAGCCGATGTTTAACCGAACTGTTTTGAACTGAACTGATTCGCACTTTTCCAACTTTTAAGTGATTGTGTGAGTGGTATTTCTTGTGTTTTCTTTTTATTTCAATCAAGAAATTGCAATAATACCAAACATAAAGTATATATCCAGACTCATGCGGCGGTCAAAACCGCAACATCAAAGTTTTTCTCTCTCTTATGAAATATCTGCAAAATTAGAGTGGTAAAACCGAAACAATTGATTTAAATTTCTTTGTATCAGGACACAGTTACCTTGCTTTGTATCGGGACACAGATTTTGCTTCTATTGAAAAAGAAGCAAAAACTAGTAGCAGCATCTTTTTCTGAAGGACTGGTATGATATCATTCTTGGCTGCAGGAAAACAAAATAAGTATTTCTCACAGAAATGAATCATGAAGACTACCATTCCACAGAAAACTTAGAAAAATTTGGGGAAGTTAAACCAGTTAACTGATGATGAGTATCCGGATTGAGAAGGCTGAACCATTTGCTACCAAATATAAAACTACATTACCAGAAATGACATATGGAAAAGAAGAATGAATGTGGAAAATCCTGCCAGTGGTGTCAACTGCATGACTTACGCAGAATAGGGACAATAAACACATTTTTATTTGTATTTCAGGCAATTTTTATTTTGTTTTAAGTATTGTTTACTTACAATAATACTGGTAACTTTCTCTAGTAAAAATGTTTTGTTCTGGTCGTATTTTTTAATAAAATTATTTGTTTAGAAACCATTCAGAATATTATGTCATTACAATTCAGAATTCGTGAATGTACCTTTCAGTTAGCAATGTGACTAACTCCATATAAAGTGGCTTTTTATGGGATAGAGACATTAATTTTAAACTATATTTATAAAGTGCTGAAAACATATCCTTAAGTGTAAAAAAATAATGAGTATATTCGAAATTTGCTGAAACAATTACAGACTTTTTATAAATAAAAAACTTTAACTGTTCATACTGAAAATTTTCGTTTGATGGAGTTAGTCGGCTTGGCTTCTGAACACCTAATTTATTATTCGCATTTTAACTTTCAGAGGCTGGCTTTTGTTCTGAGCACCTCATTCAGTTCAGTAAGTATTATTGATCAACAGGTGAGTGAAAACGGAGGTTTATGAAATTTTAAACTTTTGTTTAAATACTATAATTGTCTCAGTCGCAAGTGGTCGCGTATTCTTTTCAGCTTACAATGTAAGTTTTCAATTATCAATTATGTGTATCATTAGAAATCGAGGCAAAAATAACATCAACAGCCCTAAGTCATTTTAAAACCATTAGATTTTAAAAAATTCTCGGGAATCCCATACAATGATCTTGAAAATAGTTCATCAACAACTGGTGACGAGAATATAGCTAATGGTTTTGGCACTTATTTCGAATCTGTGGATGTAATAATGGCCTAGCTTTTCATTCTCTTTACGTGACAGATATAATTCATTCATCATCAACAACAAAAATTAGACTCTATAGTCGTTTAATAAGTTTCTGTCAGACGGTGTGGTACCTGTGAGCAGTCCTCGGATCCATCTAGCGAGTTTGTTCTGCGCCCGCCGGCAGTGATAACGAGTGTTCTCGCGGAGGCTGCCTACGCCGGCGTGCGCGCCGCCATTCACTTGTTTACGCGCGAGGCGCGTGACTTCCGGGCAGGCCGGGGGCGGTGCGCAGCGCGGGCAGCTCGCGCGTTTACAGCCCCGCGCCGCGGAGGCCGCCCACGCACCTGGCCCGCCGACCTTCTGCCTCTGGGCGGCAGGGCCAGCAGGCCGTCCGCTGCCGTAATGGCCGGGAGACAAAGAACCCCATCGGAACTTCAAAATTCGTTGTTTGCGTCTTCCTCTTTTATCTTCGTCTGCTTCTGCTTCCTCTGCTTATCTTCTTCGTCTTGGGCTTTGTATGGGTTTGTTCTTCTTGGGCTTCTTCTTCTTCTTCTTCTTCTTCTTCTTCTTGGATTTGTTCTTCTTGGACTTCTTCTTCTTCTTCTTGGGTTTGTTCTTCTTGGGCTTCTTCTTCTTCTTCTTGGGTTTCTTCTTCTTCTTGGGTTTCTTCTTCTTGGGCTTCTTCTTTTTCTTCTTGGGTTTCTTCTTCTCGGTCGTCTCCTTGGATTTCTTTTGGATTTCCCTTTCTTTGTCTTCTTCTTCTTCTTGGGTTTCTTTTGGATATCTTCGTCTTTTTCCTTTTCTTCTTCGTCTTTGTTTTCGCCTTCTTCGTTTTCTTGGTCTTCATCTGCTCCTTGGTCTTTGTCTGCTCCTTGGTCTTTGTCTGCTCCTTGGTCTTTGTCTGCTCCTTGGTCTTTGTCTGTTCCTTGGTCTTTGTCTGCTCCTTGGTCTTCGTCTGCTTCTGAGTCTTTGTCTGCCTCTTGGTCTTCGTCTTCTGGTTTACGTGTTTTGTCGTTTTAACCTTTACCTTTTCCTTACATCCTTTTAGTCCTTTCTGTCCAGTTAGTTTCCTACAGCTGAGCCTAAACAAGCGTGTATGACTTATGTTGATTGTAAATTTGCCGTCAAACTTGTTCGCTTTTAGGGCAGGCTAGGGCTTATAAAATGACTTTAAAGATAAATTCAAGACAAGTCTTTGACAAATGTGTTTACGAAATGAATTTCGGAAATTCAAGTCTCATTTAGAAAGGCGAACGCTTCCACTGCGAGTCACAAAAATGCTCTCGAGTGTCCGGGTACGAAAATTGACGAATCAGAAAAAATGTATTATATATTATTTTATTACAATATTACAATAGGCTACTAATCTAAATGCTTATATCTCCTTTAATTTCTTTTACTGCAATAATTATCTTAATTTTTCACGAACACGGTTTCGCTTCTTGAATTACTTTTTTACATTTCTTTTTCTTTGACCTTGTTTGCTAATGTGTTTTTCCGTTTCCTACATTGTATTTTCAGGCTGATTTTAAAGTACTTTACTTAATATCTGTTACATTATATATACTTACTAGCGGAACACGGTAGACGATGTTCTGCTCTTCATCTCCCTCTTTCCTCTTCCATCTCCCTTTCTCTTTCTCTCCCTCCTCCCTCTCTCTCTGTCTCTCCGTTTCTCTCTGTCCCTGTCTCAATCTCTGTGAGTCTCTGTCTCTGCCTCTCTGTCCCTCTCATTCACACTTAGTTGCAGATTCTGCACGTCTCTGAGCTGGTGACGTAATATGGAGAAGCGCCGGACCAGCAAAAATGTAATAGGATGTTCATGAATGTCTCATCCTGTAGATTACAATATGAGAAACGTTCTTTGAGGCGTTCAGCCTCAATATTTTAATTTTTAATGCCCTAATGCGCTTCGTTTAGAAGATATTTAAAATCATAGATTCAAATTACTGCTGAGTGTTGCAGGCAGCATTTGACGTGAATATTTAGTTCTGTTCTGCAGCGCCATGTAGAGGAGTTACAACAGAATTCAGCACATCAACCTTCTGGGTGAAAAAACACGTAGAAGTGCCAACGTTCATGGAGATCGGTCGTACGACGTTGGAGTTTACCTCTAATATATTCATGGGAGTCCTTGTAAATATACATAAACCAACATATATAGATAGATATGCAGTGCTTGATTATTTATAAAATGTTAGGTCCCGGAACGTCCTCCAAATTAATTATTAATTTAATAAAAATAGTTTAATATTTATAATTAATTGAATAATTATTCCCGAGACTGGAACACCGTTCCGTCGCGTTCCACCAAAAATCAAGCCCTGCTTTTATGTAAACTTGCTTTACTTGCACATACACTACATTTACTTACTTATTTTGTCTAAAATTTTACTCATCACATCCAAAACTTTGTCTTTAGCATTGAAACATCCGCACTGTTTGTAAGAAAGAGAAATAGCATAGTTTCTTGTAAACAATGGGAAGCTTTCAAATTACATAATTCTATCTCAACTATGCGAAGAGAGTGTTACGTAAAATTCAAACACGATCTGATACTGATCACATTTTTCTGCTAGGATTACATACCGAAGACATGTTCGGTAATCCAGTTTTAAGAACTGAAAGGAAAACTGGAAATCCATATGTTTTTGAACACAAGTTGAGAAATTCCATAAAAATGTTAATTATACAATCGCCTTTTGAAAACATGATTGGCGACTTCATAACACAATGATAACATTTCAGGTTAACAATCTTTACCATGTTTCCGAGAACATTGATGAGTTATTGGCAAATTCTACAGTTAACACATTGTTAATAAATAGGTTACACATTGACATAAAATTTGATGTATTAGACACTGCGCAACCGTTACAAAAATCAATGATAAGCACACATAACTCGTACACGTTCACGTTGCCCAAATATAGCATCGAGGAAAACCGGCCAAATCAACCAGATTCGCAACTTACAAGAGGAAATGCCAAATTAAATACGTGGTACTATATTTTATTCCCGCGACAAAGTGGTATCGCCAGGTAACTTGTGAACAACTCAACGAGTTATCGCCTTCTCATTTCACTGGTTAGGTTCCTCTTAAATCTTCAGATACACGGGAGTCCGGCTGCGGAATATCGAATATCGATTCTCCACGTCCACCTAAACTTTATAAATAGAAATCTTGTCTTTTCTAGAGTTCATACATTTAGACATCGTTGTGAATTGGAATTAATCAGAAAATAATATTTATTAAAAAAATTAATTGACTTCCACTTCGTCTGTCCTATTTCGTCCCCTGTCAAATCGAATAGTTCAAGTTTGAGAGTACTGAGGAATTTTTATATCTTTGTTATTCTTTTTCTTCTTCATGAATGTATTGAATCTTCAGAATATGTGATTTAAAGGTGTGACCCCATATTAAACAGCTCACTCCACGATAAGGGGTCATAGTTCTGTCAACTAATTCCAAAAACCTTTTGTTAGATCCCGTTCCAACAGTCCAGATTTTAAAACCTACTTTGAACAATATTGAATTACTGCATTTATTTTACTTTCGTAATCTGAGTGTTCATTTTCTTCCACATACAAATGGCTTATTTCAGAAAAAACATAAGTCACTGACAAGTAACTTTTCAGTACGGACAAAAGAACTTCTAATGCGGCTATATTTGCCAGAAACATTGTGTCAATCTTTTTAGAAGTTGCTTTCCGCGTATTACATAGAACTATTGTCTCATTTAGCAAAAATTTAAATTCTATTTTTTATTTTTTACTAACAAACATGACTGACTTCTGTTGTTTCTGAAATAAAACGTACTAGGACAAAGAGTATTGTCATTCATTAAATGCTTCTTTATCTGAAATATATTTGAATGAGAATACATTTGAATAAAACATATTTGAGTGAATTCCTTAATTACAAGAAATTGTTACTTTTAACTAATTATTTCTGTAATTAATTATTCATGCACTGCCTAGTTTTGTAATTCTGCAGAGAACGCACCCATGTCTTCCTCTTGGGGGATATACTAGTACTCCATTAACGTTACGATGTCATCAATAGATTTTTACATTATCGCATTACTTCGTAAGAAGAGAAAGTCATGTAATTGTGCTCGAAATTCGCGGAAAACGGCGAATTTTCGGCAGAAACATTGTTATTGACGCAAAAACACATAAATGGTAACGCAAAAACGGATAAATCCTGTTCCTATAAATATTAAATTACTTCCTCTAACATGTGGTGTAGCCAGAATACATTTTTTGAGGGGCTTTGTTACAGATTGAGGGCAAAACGTCTGTGGTCAACGCTAGCGCCTAAACCGTTCAGTTGATTTTCTCCAAAAATTATATTCCTCTATTGATCTAAACTAACTCGAGGTTTTGCGGTTTAACCGAATATTTTGATTATTGAGGGTACTTTACATGAAGGGTCAAAAACATAGAAACACGGACTGACATGACTGTCCATATTGTGTGGTTTTTATTTTGACTTCCACAGCCATAGGAACCATTTGGAAGTTTTCGAAGCTGGACATTCTTAGATAGATACTTAGATGTTCCATCTCAGTAGGGTCTTTAGGCTCCACTCCTTCATACGAAGGATATACAAAAAATGTGGGAGTCATTCTTCAGATAATGTATTTACTGTCGCTTTGGACTGATATTGTAGGAAGGTTCATATTTTGCGTCAATGCACACTGCAATTACACCGCCTTGTAAACTTAAAATCGATCAGCTGTTTATACTCCAAAGAGAAGCCACTTCTCGCGCTTTAATGCAGAAAGAACATAAGTCACTGACTTATGTTGTATCTGCATTAATTCCCATTTACATGCTCTTCACAAACTACCTCTAGAATTGCTTGACATACATTATATCTGTCTGAAACGATACATATCCATACAGATAATATGATTGCACTAAAAAGTCAAATATGCAGAAAACCTGACTTATATTATTACTAAAATACGTGCTCATACGTGTTCTCAAGTAGTAAGTAATTTGTGTGTGGATAGTAAAGTAGTTACGATCATTTTAAGCTCAACTTTATATTTTTTCTGGTTTTCGACTGAATCAAGAAATATTGAAAAACAAATAAATGACATATGTTTCAAAGTATTTTTTGTTGCTCTGAACACGCATGAAAACTTCAGAAACCTTTGCGAAGTAGAATTTCAGTCGAAAAATCACATCGAAACTGTGGCGCTATGTTTCTTCCACAGCCCTGTAGATTCGACTGCCTGACTGATCGCGAGAGTGAGAGTCTTGTTGTCCCAACGAGCGAGCACCGGCGAACAAACTCATCCCAGCACGCGCGCGCGCGAGTCGCTAGCTTTCAATTACTTCACGGCCCGCCTGGCACCGGGACGGCTAAACAAAGAGCAGGGCGCGTGGCGCAGGACAGTGGTGGGGGGAGAAATGGCAGAAGCGGGGTGAGACAAGGCGTGGAGGAGATGCTAGTAAAGCAAGGGGCGGGACAGAACGGACGGGACGGAGCGGGTGGGACGGAGAGGACGGGATGGAGCGGGCGGGACGGAGCGGGTGGGACGGAGCGGGCGGGACGGAGCGGGCGGGACGGAGCGGGTGGGACGGAGCGGGTGGGATGAAGCGGGCGAAACGGAACGGAACGGAACGGAGCGACCCTCACGGGACGGAACGGAACGGAATGGAACCGGGACGGAAGGGTGGAACGGTTAGGCGGGACGCAACACGCGAGTCAGAACAGGAAGAGGCGGAGAGAGATTAGACGGGACGGGCGAGGTGCAACAAGCTGGCGAGGCCCACGCCACTACGGTGGGGGACGGGACGAGATTGCAAGTAACGGAGCGGGGCGGGGGGAAACGAGAAGCGACGGGGCTGGTCGGGTCGGGACGGCACAGGACGGACCGGGTCGGGCCGGGATAAGGTGGAAGAGACGGGGAAGGGCGAAGTGGGGCGGGACAGAGCAAAGTGAGATGGGGTAGGACGGGACTGAACGGAGAAGGGACCCGGGACGGAGGAGGGAGCGGAATGGTGCGCAGTGGAACGAAGCGTGACGGGACGGTGCAGAGCAGGACGGGGTGGGACGGGGCGGGGTGGTATTGAATGGGAAGAAAAGGCACGGAACAGGACGGGCGGGTTGGAGTGAGGCGGGGAGGAGGAGGACGGGAAGGGGCAGAAAGGGGCGGGGCGGACCGAGACTGGCCACCGTGGATCGGAGTTAGGGAAAGGTGGATGGGGATGGTCCAGGAGCGGGGCGGAGCGGGGCGGAGCGGAACGGAGCGGGGCGTGTGTGGGCACTTTCGCTGGCAGGCGGCGCGTGAGCGACGCGTGCGTGACGACGCGGGTGGCGTTGCGCCCTCCGTGCGTCACCTTCCGAGCGAACCGAGGCGTCGCCACGTGACGCCCGCCGGTCGCGTGCACACGTCATCCCGCGAGCGCCGGGGCAACGAACGTCGCAGGCTGTGAGCAGCCGAGGGCTGGCGGACTGAAAAACTATTACACAACTTATTTTTTTATTATTATTATTATAATTCTCCTTGATCGGCAGTTGTTGCCTGACAAAGTTTTTTAACCATTTTTACAAAAATAGCTTATACATAACTTTTCGAGGGTCTTCCAAGGTGGGACCTCTTGTTAACTGCTTGTTAATTTAACACTATGAATATAAACAACAGTAAATGAAAAAAACAATTAATATTTACAGCAAAGAGTTTCTATTCTATCTTAATGTGAAAAGAAATGGTCTGTAGTAATAATTAGACTGTAATGATAGCAAATTATGAAGGAGAGGATGAAGGAGATCTTTGCTATGTCGAGTCTTAATTCTGGGGAAAGGATTTGAAGATTTGCCAAGCTTATATATTGTTGTAGCGGGGCAGGAGGGTAAGGATGAATACAACCTTAAGGCTAATTTGGAAATCCATTTCTTTAGGGGTTCAATAGAAAGTTCGTTTAGAATTTGATTACACAACTTATGCTTTGAAGATTACAATGCAAAATGTATGGAAAATTGAAAATATTTGGGCAGAAAAATGGTGTCAATAATTCCGGAATAAAAATGTATTTTTCTTAATTGCAATGTTCTTTTCGCAAAAATCATCAATACCGTCGTCATTTAGTTCAGAGGCATTTTTGCTGTCTCTGCTGCGGTTCTGACCAGAATGTCGACTCCCGACAGTGGCAGATTTTCAACGCTAGCTATATTTCGACAATAGTTAAATCGAATTCAGCCGCCATGTGATTCCATTGGCTTTCGCGCGTGGTCCACGGCCCGTTTGTTAGGATACTTCTCCGTTTTTCAACAGTTATTGAGCGGTCAAACCTCCTAATCTAGGTGTAAAAAGCATAAAATGAACTCCCGTAATAAATGGCCATAGCAGTTGACGAACTCGAAAACATCAATCAACCAAAGTTTCTTTTTTCAATAAATTTTCCTTATTTTCACATTACTCAAGTACGATTACAAGTACGATCTTTTGGTAGAAAGGACGGTCTTCCGGGTATTTGGTATCGAATGTAGGCAGCAACTAAAATATTTTCCATTTCCCACCCATTTGAATGAGAAATGGAAAAAAGAAACAAATTTCGCTCTCCTAGATAGTTGAAGAGAATCCCAGAGGGACACCCTCCTCTACTTACTAATAGAGCATTGCAAATTGTACTACGTGTGAAGTTTCATGTAATCGTTCTGTAAGGTGATTAATCCACTGTCCCAGAAAAGAAAATATTAAAGGATTCATTTTACTTTACATTTGTCTCCTTTGCCTGCCACGTTACAATTTAAAAATGCAACACCCACGACGTGTGAATGATTTCAACTCAAAAATCTTAAAGCAGGTGGCATTGATGTTTTGCCAGTATCGGAAATTGACAAAGGAACGGAATCGAGCCTCATAGGAGTAGGCTAGGTGTGAAGGTCCTTTTTTGGGTGCCAAAAAGTAAGTTTTCTATTTCTAGAATTAATGGTAGATTTATTCTATTAATCCTGTGAAGTGTTTAGATGACCACCTTTATTCCTTTCTTTGAAGTAAATTCATTGCACTTTCCGAGAAAAGTATCAAAAATATTTAACAATATACAATTTTCTTCAAATAAGTCATTTATTTTACAATTATTCTTGGTAGCTGTCTCTGTTAATTGTGGTATTGTGTTAATAATAGCAAGTTAAAAACATTTTTCAAGTTTTAGTAGAATTGGTCACACAGACTGTTAATAACAGAGCGACGAATTAAATAAAATATAATATTTAATCAATATTTATATACAAAATCAAATATCGTTTACGTAATGAAATAATAATTTTATACAGATTTCGTTTAGATTTGGTAGAATATGATAACCGTTTAATGGTCTATCTTTATATCTCTAGTACCAAGAACCTCTCCAAATACAAATCTCACAAATTCGACAACCATATTTCAGAAACTCATAAATTTCTTGTCCGACCAGCAATCACATTTCATGGGCGTTCTCCCAATCTTCTCACACTGATTTACTTCATAACCTCTCTCCCATGTGTCACGTGCAACCGCAAAACTTTCGCCCGTTTAGAACCACAAGTTTACTCCACATCCACAAGAGCCATGAAGGTTATCACTACGCAAGAAGATAACGTTGAGCTTCCAGATAATGGCCAGGATTAAAACGAGCGTCCACTCCCACGCGAGCGAAGAGGCAAGCTATTAGCAGCTTCAAGGAGCCCGAAAAACACTGCCCCGCCCGAAGCGATAACTCGTAACGGCTGTGAGTGGCCCTGGAGTATAATACTACGCCGCGATAAACGTTTTCGTAATAATACAGAGTGTTTCAAAACGGATACTGTATTCATATACAATATTTTAATGAATTTTGAAATTCTTTGTTTAATTTGATTGATATTTTTATTTTATTATATTATTTTTAATTTATTTTCGAATGTTCATTTAAAACATTTGAACAGTGTACCACAAAATTTCGAGAAGTGCCAGTATTGCAGCTGCTCAGTGATACAATGAACCTGATTTTCCGATGTGCATAAGAAGAAGAATAACAACAAAAAACAGTTGTCAACTGTGAAATAATTGATAAAATATAGCAAACAAATGATCGATTACCATGTCAAAATTCTCAACATATGTACTAGTTTTTCTTAAAAAACAGATTGTATGTTAGCATTCAAAAAATAATTAAAAATAAGTTCTTCTGCAGGGTAAGTTTGCGTTGGTTGTACACGTTATGTGTGTCACAAGAACAAATACACTGACTTCGTCTGTTTTCTGGAGAAGTAGATAATATTGACTTAACATATTTTTTCTTTACTTTGAAGACAAATCTTGAAACAAACTAACGTCTAACATTTTCTCTTTGTCATATTTGTGTAGATTAGGCAATTATCATAAAAATAAAAACATTTGGAATCAAAATTTCTTTTGAACAAATGATGATCCACCCTCCGCAAATGAAACGTCTATTAGTGTGAAAGATGTTTGTTCAGAGTAAACAAATTATACAAGCATGCCACGAATATTGTTATGCTAATGCACGAGTATTAATATTAACATCTCACACCGATTCCACATTCAGGAAGTGGAAATCTCACGACCTATCATCACTCGGTTGCCTCATGATGCCGACAGCTGCAAAGAGGACGAATCTTTCTCACGATAATCCCTGATAATATTTACAAATTGTTACAAGCCAACTCATTCAGATGACCTGATATCTTCATTTTCAAGGTTTCCCGCCAAAATCTGTTAAAACATCGCCTCATTTCTCATTCCATCAACGTAGTACTTGCGTTAACTCGAGTGTAAAAAAGCTGCATCTTCCACGCAAACGTCGAACTTCAAAGTAATTAGCAAAATGAAGGTGCTCGGAAACACAGGCACCGCTTAGTTGTTATCTGCTGCTGCGCCGCGGGAGGCCAAAAGTTTCGGCGAGTGCGAGTTGATTCGGAATCGCGGCTATGTATAGCGATTTTAATGACTCTGGTCACGAGTCGCGGGTCACGCAAGTTTCGGCCCGGCACAGACTCGTCCCAGGGCCCCCCCTCCCCCACCTCGCTTGTTCCGCTGAAAACAGCCGCATCGCGATGCAGCGGCACTGGCGCGTCGGCAAACAACAGCCGGCTGCTAGGCGATGGCCGTGCCCATTGGTGAAGGCGTTTAAAAGGATTGAATGGAAATTGGATTAATACCTCAGTTTTTCGTTACTTCTAATGCTGTAACGATTCATGACTTTACTGAGCAATTATGAAATTATTTATGAGATCGGTCGTTGCGGAATCTTTATTTTATGCGGTGTCTGTTGTTGTTTCTACCTAAGTTAAACATTGTAGAGCAGGGAGAGTTTGGCAAGTTGTTGATGAATCTGGCTAGATGTTTCACTGTCTCCTTGAATTGTGATACAACTAATGAGACACTGCAGTGTCTTCTGATATGCTCCCATCTTAGGGTTAATTTAATGGCCCAAGAAAGATTTGAACTCATCGCCCACCACTGAACAGTTTCTATTGCATTAGTCTGCGCTATTTTTCGATTTTCCAACTTAAAAACGCATTGAAGTCATCCCTCACCATCACCACTTTGTTGAAACAAAATTGTAGTTTTTGTTAAAACAATGTAGTTTTTATAAACTTTTTTAATAAAATGTATTGCATAACATGTTCATAAGTCAATGTGTAAATAAACTCGTATCTCAACATCCATTAGTGATCAAATTGAAAATCAGATGAAAACAAGGCTTTATTCTATTTCTAGATGCATATCCCGAACAAACTGTGGCAAATAAGAACAGAATGCTTATACTTGGCGTTCCTTGGCCAATATTGAATGTTGAATAATGATTTAGATGTTATTTTGAGACTAGTTTAAAAAATCCCGCTAAAGTGTGCATTTTGTCAAGAAATAAAATCACTCACATAATTTATATAACCTTGAGAGCCTTAAATGAGTTCTCAAAGTTATCTTATGGCTTCACAATCGGTACCAAACGTTAGAAGCTTAGATCTTTACATATTATTACGATTCTTGGTGAAGTCCCTGTTGGTTTACCCTTGCTTTCCACGTCGTGGGATCAGAAACACCAAACCTAATGTAAGCCGGTTGCGCTACTTTCGTCAGTTGAATGTAAACAAAGAAAATACGACTCTACCACAAAGTAATGTATTCCAGAAAATATTACTAATTATAAAAAAGGCAATACTATGAAGGCTATCAAGAAAGGAACAAGAGAAGAGAACGTCTAATATATCTTAACTTCGTCTTCCTAGTTTCACTTGAGAGGTGTTCGCAGTTTTGAAGAGACAGAGGAACGCGGATGAATTTCTTGAACGCCTTGACGTTGGCAAGCACTCGACACACGGAGGCAGACGCAGAAAGTAACTTGGGTGATATTTACCCAACCAATCTCCATGTTTTATTAATTTTTCTTGTATTAATTTATTTAAATTAATTTCCATGAGTAAACGTTGTAGAAATGAATCTTCGCTTTAAAATTTAATGAGTAGTTTTCAAACGTTAGAAATATGCATAAATATTAAATTTACGGTATTTGATTTACAATTTTTTTAATATCTCTTGTTTTCTTTATTCTGGGACTGTTATCCCAAACACGCACCTTCAATGATGTAAACAAGGTATTAAGTATTAAATCATTTTGACAACTCATTTCAAGAATATATCGATTTCTTCTCAATCGTGACTATATACTTTTAACATGTAATCTTTGCAACATGAAAACTAAACAAGAGCCTATAAAGTGTTATTCATTTTGTTAAAATTGAGAAATTGATTTACTTTTCTTATGCAGATCGTATTCCAAATTCTAAATCTCCTTTCATTTCCTCCCTTGAAAAATGAAGGAAAATAACATACAGAAATATGAACATTTTGGGTTTTGTTTGGAGATTTGTTCATGAGCATAAAACAAGGCAGGTGTCTAAAACTTACAAATAACCTGAAGCAAAGAACATAAAAACTTTGCAAAGTTTGTTTCTTGAAGGATTCTGACATGCAATAAAACGATCTGTTGAAAAGAATATCCGACTCGTATACTTGACACCTTATTTAAGCATGATTAATCGCATATTAGTTTACAGCGACAATCAATCAAGAAACGCCCTTTTCTTGACGTTTCTGTTGTGTCCAGAGAGCTTGACATTTGTTTCCTGACTCATAAATGAAGACAATTAGCAAAGTACAGCGAAAATGAATGAACAAGAATAAGCTCGAAGATAAAGCAATTACATATTTGAATTTGTCCATCAGAGTAGTAAAAAATACAAGAAAAATAATAATTGTGTATGTATTTGGAATTCTGGGTTGATTGTTCGACTTTGCCAGCCCAGCTAGCAAACGGTGTCTAGGTCTATGCCCATGTTTGGGCCTAATTTAATTCCTATGCTTGGGGTGTAAGAGAGACATGTGGCGCACATCACGTATTCCCTTCACAGTAACTATCAAACTCCGCCTCCCTGAGCTTTTCTTAGTTACGCAGGAAGATTCAGAAACTGAGACAATTTTGAAGGAGAGCTACCACAATTTTTCCCCGTCCGGGAATCGAAATCGGGATCGCGTCATGGGAAGCTAGTGCACTGTCCACGAGTCATCTTAGGGCAATACTTTTTTTTTAATTAAAAATGTAATTAACATATTTCTCAATCAAATTAAATGCATGTAATAGTGCCCGTACGAGGGCTATATTTTTTCACTTTCCGAAAGGCTATAGAAAAAAGACAAATTAAGATAAGTTGATTTTATTACTAAAAGATTTACAATGTCTTACTTACTTTTCTACGTAGTCATCGTGAAGGTTGAGGCATTGCATTAACGTGAGACAAGCTCTCGAATACCCTCTTCAAAGAAGTCAGCCGCCAGTGAGCTCAGTTGGGTCCTCACAACGTCTTGAAGCTCTGAATCATAAAAGTAGCTCTTTCCGCCTCATTCAAATATTATCCAATCAAATAATGCCGTCTTTCACAGTATTCTGAAATGTCCGCATTACGACTGTTAGCGAAAAAGTTTTAATAGGATCAAGGCCCCATCGTGAGCTGTTGCTCCTTTACAATTGTCAACGTGATGCAGACGCCTCCACCAGATGTAGGTCTTACCACTAGGTTATATAGTTATTTTTTGTTGCTTTTTTTACTATGACATCAAAGTCAATATAAATGTTATGAAAATGTTTTTCAACTATGTTCATGTGCGCTCAACTTCTGATTCTCTTGGTGCATGTAAGAAGATTATGAAGAACACGATAACGATGTCTTGCGTGTTTATTCCTTCTCATGCTGTTGAAGCCGTCACGACTGCATGTTCACGACAGGATTCATATAACCTTTCAAGATGCTATAATTAATTGCTCTCCAACAAAACAAAATATTCCTTACACGTGCCTGGTCTGAACTAATCTTCTTCGCGTCCCGAACATGCAGTTCAATCACTTCACTCGTTCTACTGCAAATCACTTGCAACTCCAAGGTCAACGTAAGTACATGAGATGTAGTGATTCGATTATCACCAAAACCCAGTGTATTTGCTCTCTTGTATTCATCATTGTACCGTAAGTATTTCTTTACTTTCCCGTATACATACGTATACACGGAGTAATATAAGGAAAGTTATGATATGTTGCGGAAAATCAAGTTCGAGATTTTAACGGGAATACACGTTTTGGGGTCCCCTGATACCGAAAAAGTGTTTTTTTCACCTAAAACGTCTGCCGTCTGCCGTGTCTCTCTCTCTCCCTCTCTCTCTCCCTCTCTCTCTCCCTCTCTCTCTCCCTCTCTCTCCCTCTCTCTCTCCCTCTCTCTCTCCCTCTCTCTCTCCCTCTCTCTCCCTCTCTCTCCCTCTCTCTCCCCCTCTCCCCCCTCTCTCTCCCTCTCTCTCCCTCTCTCTCCCTCTCTCTCTCTCCCTCTCTCTCCCCCTCTCCCCCCTCTCTCTCCCTCTCTCTCCCTCTCTCTCCCTCTCTCTCCCTCTCTCTCCCTCTCTCTCCCTCTCTCTCCCTCTCTCTCCCTCTCTCTCCCTCTCTCTCCCTCTCTCTCCCTCTCTCTCCCTCTCTCCCCCCTCTCTCTCCCTCTCTCTCCCTCTCTCTCCCTCTCTCTCCCTCTCTCTCCCTCTCTCTCCCTCTCTCTCCCTCTCTCTCCCTCTCTCTCCCTCTCTCTCCCTCTCCCTCTCTCTCCCTCTCTCTCCCTCTCTCTCTCCCTCTCCCTCCCTCTCTCTCCCCCTCTCCCTCCCTCTCTCTCCCTCTCTCTCCCTCTCTCTCCCTCTCTCTCCCTCTCTCTCCCTCTCTCTCCCTCTCTCTCTCCCTCTCTCTCTCTGTCTGTTCGCCCGTCCGTCGGTCTGTCCGTCCACCCGTCTGTCCATCAGTCTGCGAACACCACAGGCGCCTAGACCATAAGTACGATTTCATCCAAAATGGATATTCTCAGGTTGATCTGCTTCCACTCGAAGCTCTTTGAAAAACTTTCTTCAAAATCTGCCGATACTTTACATGAAGCCTTCCGGACATTTTCAAAATTTTCTCAAAAACGGCTCCAAATATTTTCTGTCAATTTCTTGTAATTATAGAGTATATTGAAGATAAGAGATATTTTCTTTAAATAAAATTTATTCTGCATAGTGTGTCCTTTCATTAAGTTCATGTACATTTTTTTGAAAATTTTAGTAGTTTTCTTGCAATAATGCGTGAAATATGTGCAATTTTATAAAATTACAAAAACAATATCTTCTCAAAAACAGCTTCAATTTTTTAATGCGTGAAATATGTGCAATTTTATAAAATTACAAAAACAATATTTTCTCAAAAACGGCTTCAATTTTTTCTTTAAACTTTAGATAGGGACAGTGCTAAGTGTACGCTATGAGATGATATAAACATCGGTTTGCTCTACTCCTTTGTTGTTCTTTCAAAAAGTATAAAAATGTACTTTTTTACTTGTCTCTTACGTCGTTAATATTTATACTAACTGCAATGTTTTCATATTATTATACATTTGAGTACATGTGCTTTAAATAATGTCATATAAGGTTTCTTGAAAACTCTGCAGTTTTTTGTGGAAAGAAGCTCAAAATTCCGCATTTTTAGAAACACTCAAACGCCATTTCCTCATAACTAGCTCCAAATTTGTTTTTAAAAATTTTCGGACGGGTAGCGCTGATTGCACTCTCTAATATGAAGTAAATTTCATTTTCGGGTAATATTTTGTTTTTTTTATTACACAAATGTTATTTTTTGAAAGATCTCTCACACCGTTAATATGCACATTTCCAGCAATTTGTAAACACAATTATATTTGTGAGCTAATGTGCTTTAAATAACTCCTGGAGACGTTTTTGGAAAACTCAAACATTTTCTGTGAAAAAGTGCTTCAAATTTCCCATTTTTAGTAGCGCTGAAACATCATTTTCTTTAAAACGTTTCTAATTTTTTCACATTTCCGTTCTACTTCTAGGAAAGCGAAAAATTAAGAAAATATCAAAAAAATGTACTTTGGGCAGCAATAGATGACAGCTGGTAAGAGTAAGTAGCAAGTCCGAATACCTATGCGAGACCAAAGGAAATAGAAAACTAATACGGGAAAGTCTGAGCCATTCTGTAGCACCACTAGTTTATTTTTATTTCCAGAAAGCCCTCGCTAAAATGTTTACCACTTACTCTGTTCTATACTCATAACTTCTTGAATTTAATAATTAAGTTACATATAATTACGATTACACTACGAACTTTAAAAAGTACTGCATCCTTCATAGTTTTATATTTCGTTCGTTTTACCTCTTCCTCCCAGTGTGCACTCTACACAGAAATATATTACACAATTTTCTTATATTACATTTAATTTAATTTGCTGCAAAAAACCAATTACTACCAACTTGACTATGTGTTTTCTCTAGTTTTTTCTAGAAAATTACAGAAGTTATAATCACTGCACAATAAAATGATATTAAGTTGCCATTTGAGACATATTTCATAGGAATATGCCAGTCGCTTGACTTTGTTCCTTTTAGACACTCGATATTTAGAGGGCTGTTTTATTAAGAATACGACAAACTTTATAAACTTCGCTAGCAAGCCTAACGAAATATGTTTTACCAGTAATAAGCAAACATAAATAGTTAAGGTTAATAATAATCTCCAATCAAAAACAAAGCAACTTATTACACATAATCCTTGTTCATTAAACAATTTTCATAGTTCACTCATAATTCCATCTTAAGCAATAATCAATCTAATCTCAAAGCCTTTGGTTGAAATATAAAACGAAATCGTCCGTCGGCAAGAAACTTCCGCCTGAATTCCCCTAGGGATGAAGATCGCGTGTAAAGCGCGTTGGGGGTGGGGGAACTGGCTCGAGACGTCTCTGCGTGGCTCTGCCCCGTCCCCCGTTCAGCCCCCTCCCGCTTCCACACTGTTCCATCTCCCCCCTGTCGCTGACAATTTTCTTTCGGCGACGCCAAACACAACAAACCACCAAAACAAACCCGAAACCAACGTGGGCCGAAACGATGTTGGAGTAGAGAAAGTTAACTTGTAGACATGTAATAAACGGTTATTAGGTTTAGTAGTGTTTTTGTCTCCTAAATGATCGTTAAATTATTAAAGAAAAATAATTAAATGGAGAATAAAGAAGTAAGCCAGATTTATCTTCGACCAACAGCAAAGCGAATGCTTGAGAATATTAATAAAGGAGGAATACATTTTTAATGTTAAGAAAACTTTTGGTAGAGATGATGCCAACCTGTGTTTCTATTTCAATGTTAACACAATCTCACCAGTAGATCAATATCAAACCCAAAGTCAACGTTTGTTTGTCAATACGATGTCTATGTTCATTTTAAGTTATTACGAAATTCAAAAGAGACTTGCTTATTTTGATAAGCATTTTCTTACTCTAATTTTATTCCAAGATAAATATTTTTCAATTGCAAACATTGCGTTACTCGAAGTCGTTTAACAAATGAGTACCTGCATCAAGGAAAATATTTATTCAGTCCCCATTGAAATCATCAGAATATTGTCAGAATTATTTACGTTAACACAAATTTGCTGTCGTATTAAAAGTTTCCTGAGATAAACAGGTTAGAAGATTTCTCTCAAAGTTTTCCTTACATGAACCTGAATTCAGCGGTCAGTAATGGTTCCGGCAAAATTGGACGTTTGTAGAGGTGACCGCTTGTTTAAGGTTACAAAGTTATTGGAAGTGCAAATCAAATCCATTTGTGCTATTTCCTCTTAAATTAAGTACGTCCTCTTCAACAATTTTAATTACTATAAAAGACAAAAGACTATTCAAACAAGGTATTTAGGAGAATTTACCTCTTCTCGACCAATATAAAAACCTATCCTTGACTTCTCATTCTCTTAGTCCACAAACTCACTTTCCGTCCTCGTCGAATTAAATAAACAATTTAAATTTGAAGATGTATCTCTGGTGTAAACTAATAGGTTTTCTAATAATCTTAGATATTTATAAAGCGACCTAAAATATAACACTTCATTTTAGAGAGAATTTAAAGTCCAATTGAAATGATTGTCCTGAATGCTGGAACAAAAGCACTATTACTGGATAAAATATATCAGAAAATAACACATAAAATTTACAACAAATATAAATAACTTAAGTCTATCGTAACAGGAAATGAAAGTCGCGTAGAATTCGTTCTAAACATGGATAATTAAGAGATATCGTCGTGGTATTTGCAAGGTCAACGACAAAATTTGGTAGCGAAGAATTTCCGTCAGTTAATGTCTGCTCGTGATGCCACCAAGGACAGCTCTTGGGGCTCCTATGTACTTTCGTAAACAATTTAAGGGAATTACTATAATTGAGTGTCGTATCGTAATTTAGCATAAATCATTGCTATTATTACATCGTTCTTTCTGCATTATTTGAGAATTTCATTGGCACATTTGAATTTGAACATCATTGTAAAAGAGGTGATCATATTTCTTGCAATATCAATGTCACCAAGTTAATTAAGGGATGATTTTGTAGTCACCATCCTACTATCGACATAGGGAGGCTTCGTGATAAGGGGAGGGCAACAGGCAGGTTTTTAAGTTTTAAAAATGACTACATTAAAATCAATGGTAAGATATCTAATGTTTTCTAGAAATATATAATTGTTTTGTAAAATGACCTTTAGCACGCATATTTTGTTTGCTTATTTCTTTTTTGATACCGGCTTAGGTGGCTTAGGGCATCAACTGATGTCACTGCAGTGCCTCTGAGCAGGAGGTTCTAGGGTTCAAGTCCCGACGGTGGCAGAATTTTAGAGACCAGCTTCATAGCTAGGTCGAATTTAGCCTCTGGCTGGAGGAGAATTCCAGAGGTGTGATCGGTAGTTTTCCGTGGTTTCTCCGATCAACATCAAGCGAATGCCGGAGCAGCGCCCTAACAAATAAGCCACAGACCGCGCGCGATCTTCCTTACCTTTTCCTTGTCCTATCCTCTCCCTTCACTTACACTCACACTTACATGAACTACACTTCCACATGTGACGGAAGATCAGTCGGGAGCTTAGAGAGTGTCCCGGCTGTTGTGGGGCCCTCCTGGTGAAAAATGCCTGGTTGGGGAAAAACCCTTCGATCCGACGGGTAGTTCGGCGCCCAATCTCATTATCCAGCGGGGGAGAATCGCAGGCACCTCCCGTGATAAAACATGCACTTTACTTACCATAAAAATGTCAGTAGTTGACGCGCCCGGAATTACTTATCAGTCAATCGTTGTTTATACTTCTTACCCAGAATCTAGGAGAAGAGCAATTGGTCATGTCTGCTCTACGATGGAAACACTTATCTCCAACTTGCCCTCAGCAAAGACGAAAGACTGATTTTTTCGAACTATTGCGATATGCTGTTACAGAACAAACATTACTAATTTGATTTTAAAATAAATTTGTGTAACTAAAACTTTTAAAAACATAAATAAACTAAAGGGAAATATTCATCACAGACTTTAATATCAGTCATTTGTAATGTATTTGTAAAATCCTTTGATATACAAGTGTGAAAAGACACTGTGGAATGGATTTTCACGAGGAGAATTTTTAAACGCTTGTTGCCATAACGTGCTTTTAGAAAGTACAGATATTGTAGACAGCAATTAGTTACGCACACTGCAATGTTTCACTCCCATTTTTCATTTGTTTTATGACATATATGTGACCAATCACTTAGTGCTGTTCACGCGAGGCGTGCACGAGGTAACTCAAATGCTCCGCGATGGCCGCCGACGCGTGGACAATGCCACCTAACGTTCGCTGTAACTTCCCTCCGCATGTAAACAAGCTTTAAGTGTTCCCCTCCGGTCTATAGTTTGTGATTGGCTACGCTATTCGCGCTACGACAATACTCAAATGCAGGCACGTGTCACAGCCAGAACTGTCATAGCATATTATATTCACTAGTATTTCTTAAATACGCCCAAAATACCAGCCAAAATATGCAGATATTTTGTTGAAATATCACAGAACTTACATTTACGTGTGTTTTTGCACGGTTAGCAGTGAAATCCCGCCCGAAGCACGAATTTCAATAGAACTTACAGTGACGTTCTTTTAAAATTTGGCAGTCCCGAATCTCCTTATTAACCACATCAAGAATTTCATTTTATGTTGGAAATTCGTTTCGAAAGGAATTCGAAGTTAGATTGAAAAAATGTGCACATGAATACGAATGACAGATTAAAAAATTCATCTTATTCGCCCTCCATCTGTCTTGCTCTACATCTCTTCTTACATGGAGAAGTTACCTTTCCAATGACTTAATTCATTACACAGTTTTCAAACACTTCTTCCACCGATACCTGCAATTCAGCACTCATTTCTTCCACTTGCCACAAAGTTATTGACGGATTTTTAGCCACTAATTATTCAAACACATTAATACCACCTTCTTCTCACCACTGTGGAAGAAGTGTGCTGATGTGGAAACAAAAATCAACGCAATGAGCAAACACACCTTTCATTAACCAAACAAAATGTCAGTATTATTTTAGAACTTTCTCATTCGAGAACGGAACTGCTACGGATAAAATTTGGCAGGAGCGGCGCCGACGGCCTGGCGAACGAACGTTATTTCAAAGAGGTTTGTTGGCAGCTGAAGGTTGGCAGATAAGGTCACGTCCGGTATTTGATTTTACTTCGAGGCCAAGGAGAAATTATTTCGACTGTTTGTATAGAGAGTCATGAAATAAATCCATTTTGAAAGGGAGCTAACTCCTATAGCGCACGACGCCCTGAAGGGGTGTGTGGTGTCCGTCAGCCAATGAGAACAAGTGACAACCACGTGCATTTGTTTACGGGCTGAGTAAAGTTAGAGCATGTTAGGGGAGGAGATCCGCTCTGCCACAGCTGGCATGTGCCTAGGAAATAACAGGGCCCGGGTTCGTGGTGATAGCGAGTGCGTGTAATTGGGAACGGAGGAGTCAGCCGTGCAGTTTCGTAGGTGCTGGATGTCGGACCGTCCTCATGCTCTCTGAAATGTAAGATGACTGGTGGGAAAACGCACTAATTGGAGCAAACTGTTAGTGGAATATCGTTGTTCCTAAACACCTGAATGCTGAGAAAAGTAAAACATTAAGGTATGTGCGACTCCATATAGCTTGTGGATAATTTCACACAGTTGGTCGAACTCTCGTGACCGATGCCATGCAAGCGAGTCTGATGTTACTCGTTGAAATAACTGCCTTTACTAATGGAGAGATATTAGAAGTTGTAACCTATCGCCAACCATGAATGCATCATAATACAAATATAATTAAGTTGTTCTATGGTATAATAAAATTGTCGAAGATGGTTAGAACAATTTCAGGGAAGCATTGGTGATTTAAACCTGTGGTAATTCTCATTTTCAGATTATTCATTAAAGGGAAATAATTTTTTTTCAGGGAAATGTAGAGTACTCTGGTGTTTCGGATTGTTGTAAAACAGTTTGTCAACTCTGAGAAGGTTTATCAATATTGTACCTAATGATGAAGTCATCATTTTCTTGCCTGCAATGATGTACATAAGGACATTTAATTTATATTTTACCAAGTAATATAAAGAAAGTAGATGTTGTTTAGATCAAAGCCAAGCTAGCATTTAAAATTAATGATCAAAAACTAAAATGCTTTAACAGTGTTATTTACTTTTAAAGATGATGACTTTTGATACGACAGCAATTTAATACATACTCTCATTACACCTAGGAAACGTTTCTAATGATGATATTACTTTCATAAACTTGGCATTGAGACTTAAGACACAAAGTGAGTGTCGATTTTGGAGTGTTCCAATTGTCGAAGAATTACTGTTCTTATTTTGTGTAATAATTTTGCATTATAAAATTGTGATTTTCTTATTGTATGCAGTACTGCCTATTCAATGTGGTTCTTTAAAGTTTCACTTATAGTGCTCCGAACCCATTCAATATCCTATGCTTGAAAAAAAATATTGAAACTAGAAAATGAGAAGCGGTTCATATAGGAGCATTAATAATGATTAAGCGATTTAATAATAGATATAAACGGAACATTCTATAATCAATTTGTATTTCGCGCTCTTCGTCACCTAGAATAGCCGGAAATTCAGGTCACAGGCACGAGCACGTTAAGAGGAGAGGAAGGAAAAAACGCTTTGCTATTCTTATCTACATAGCGTCATGCTTTTAACTACTTGGTTTCTCGGGAGAAGCAATAGCATGTTTCGTATACAACACCGACACGGTTTCTGACACTTTGCCACACAACGATGAAACACTACTGACTTTACGTCACATTTAGTATTATACAATGTTTTAAATGTCCGTGCACTCACTTATTTATAATACACCGACGTACACTGGACGAACGTGTGAGTAAGATATTCAAATCACAAACAAATATTCTACGTAATTACGAACAAATTAGAAAATGAATAGCGTGTAGACAAAATCTGCGCGTTGTACTGTCAGGATGGCCGAGCGGTCTAAGGCGCTGCGTTCAGGTCGCAGTCTACTCTGTAGGCGTGGGTTCGAATCCCACTCCTGACAAGCATTTTTAAATAATGATTTGAATGCAAATATGTTCCTTACACATTCATAGAAAGAAGCGCACTTACTGAGCCCCTGAAATATCACATTTAAATCAAATTGAGACATTGGTGTTGAAAATTCAGAGAGTTCTTGTGCGGGAAAGAAATTATTCGTTAACACTTTCTTATAAAATGGTGAAAACATAAGTCAACTGGCGCCTATAGAAAAATTTTAACCATATTATCTCCAGTTTGTGTATTTATTATCATTATATTAATGTTTCTCCTCTTTTTAAGGCCAGGTAATCAGAATTAGCAACTACATATTCCTCAGTAACAGTTAATGAAACGTGACAAACATTTGCAGGGTTGAAATATTCACCCTAAATATTCAAATGAAAATTTATATTTGTTTGTTTTTTCAGTATTTTCCTTGTTTGATTACAGTAATCACTAAAGATATTGAACAAGTTACCCACTTTGAATCATCATTTATATTTTAATATTATATCTAATATTTGATAGCTAAGGAAAAAATTTTAAAATTAAAGGATACCAAAATGTTTATGAAAACACTTCCAAGATATTAATTGTAGGTAACGCAGACTCATCAGAAATCATACAATGCATATCAGAAGTTCTTTGCGTTTGGCATAACTTACACAACTTGGCTGGCGATAATGTAAACTATTGACGAAAACCGTGTAAAAATATTAATTTACATCACTTGATTATGATTAAGATGATCATTAATTGTCATCACAATTCTAATCTTAAAATATTAATTCAATACTAACAGGTGTAATATTTTCCATTAAAAAACAAATATTCTGACATTAACATAAATGAATAAAATATTTATATTATAACCTTAATAACTAAATGTGTTATTAAATGCCACAGACTTTCCGTACTACTTAGTTTTCTATTTTATTTGGATTATAAAAGGCTACAAGGGCTTCTCAGTACACTTGCGGCACCCCTTTAATGCTATGAAGTGTACTTAAATACACAAATAACACCGATTAGATCTATCTATAACGTGAACCTTCACATATTTGCCCATGATCATCCTTGCCCTCACCTCGGTGGTCGTTCCATTGTTCTGATACAAGATTTGGAACATCCCCTTTACCTCAAACACAACTGGAACCCTTTACGTAGAACGTGGGCCTCAAACCCCAAATCTTAGGAAGCACGCACTTCGACTTATCTGCTCCGAGCTGCTGCACCTGAAGCATTGGCGAACCATTTGCTTCAGCATTAAAATCTAAGCAACAACGCACTCAGTACAAAAAAGTTATTTCAGTATTCAAGTCTAGCAACCACGCACTCTGTAATCAATTTTTTTTTTCAAAATTAGCTAATACTACAGAAAATGATGTAGACCATAATATTAGAGAACATGTAAACAATATAGTATATTGCATTACACGTAAATTATTTGGCGAATAATGGTTTAATTTACTTTCATGTAATTTTTATATTTATGAGAGTGTTCTACCAAAATTCGCGATTTATATGACACTCAAAGAATTTCTCATATACAGTGTATGATTCCTGACGACAGATAACATACAATTAATACCTTGGAAATATTTTCATGATCACATTTTCCATTACGCCGTATCTCCTCACCACTTAGCAACAATCTAGAGCATAGAGTTCTTAATTACTTCGATTAATAACTACCTGAATTTCAACAACGGAAACCCATTCTGTTTTATATATGTCATGGATCAGTAAGTAAGCTTCATTCGATAATGCGATATGTAGGGTACAGATATGCATCCACACTACTAAAACATGTTTGCAACAGTGGGATTCCAACACACACCCATCCTGAAACGAAATACCGCTTTTGCGCATGCAATTTCCCTCAAACACAGATATAATTAGCATAAGAGAAAAGAAAAGATTGTTAGGAGTAAGACTTACTGCTTGTGCGCCCAAGCTTAACTAGCCTAACAGAAAAAATACAGTTTGTCAGAAGCGGGATTCGAACCCACGGCCACAGAGTGGACTGCGACCTGAACGCAGCACCTTAGACCGCTCGGCCATCCTGACACGAAAAACATCTTCTGCGCACACGCTTTCGTTCACACAAATATAACTAGCCTAACAGAAAAAAAATACAGATTGTCAGAAGTGGGATTCGAACCCACTCCCACAGAGTGCACTGCGACCTGAACCCAGCGCCTTAGACCACTCGGCCATCCTGACATGAAATTACGCTTCTGTGCACACGCTTTCGTTCACTCAAATATAATTAGCCTAACAGAAAAAAATACAGATTGTCAGAAGTCGGATTCGAACCCACGCCTACAGAGTGGACTTCGACCTGAACGTAGCTCCTTAGACCGCTCGGCCATCCTGACACGGAAAACATCTTCTGCGCACACGCTTTCGTTCACACAAATATAACTAGCCTAACAGAAAAAATACAGATTGTCAGAAGTGGGATTCGAACCCACGCCCACAGAGTGGACTGCGACCTGAACGCAGCGCCTTAGACCGCTCGGATAGCGGATAGGTAGCGGAAAAGGTAAAAAAATGATATTATTAGTCGAAATTGACGAAAAATGCAAAAAGAATGTGTAAAATGGGTAATTTCATTGTGTTATAACATGAAATTAATGTTTATTCTACGCGGCTTTACTCAAAAGTTAAAATAAACTATTGGTGCTTCAGAAGGGCACATACTTTCCGTTTAGTTTTCTATTTCCTTGTGCCTGGGCTAGGTATTTGCAATTGCTACGTACTCTTTCCAGTTGCCATCTATCGCCGCTCAAAGTACAGTTTTTTGAAATTTTCTTAATTTTTCTGTTTTCTAATGGTAGATCGGAGATATTAATTTAAGAATATTAGAGTATACTAAAATCTCGTCGTGTCAAAGAATACAAAAAAAACTAACAATTTCACAAAACTCTTGCGATGTTGCGAAACACAAAATTAAAGGCACACACTGACCAAGCGATGCTACCTGACTAACACAGAAAGCAAAAACCAAATGAATGTAACATTGAAAGGTTACGAGGCACACATGGCTGGGTTGTCGAACCACATCACTGTCACAGCACCACAGCTCCTACAAATCACACAGCTGTCTAGTATCGGGTCTCAAATGCAGAAAGCGTGACAAATGCCCTTCACCGCCGTGGATGCTTCATGCTCCCAGTCCACCATAGCTCCTTCCGCTTGGCCCACACGCCACCAGCTGTGTCGCCCGCTGTCCACCCGTGTTCTGGCGCTGCCCCGGGTTCAGACCCCGGGCAGGGCGCAGGGGGGCGGGCAGCCGGCTAGCTGGCGGCGGGGGGCGGACGCAGGCGGGGGGAGAGATACGGGCGGCGACGGCGCGATGGTGTTGGTGGCGGCGGTGACGGTGGCGATGTAGTGACGTCACCGGAGTCGGCGGCGAGGGTAGCTGATTGCAACCTGGCCGGGCGGCGGAAGAACTGTCACATGCTTCAAGGCGCGGGGAAACAATGATTCAATTAATGTTTTCATGCCATTTCATTGATTGATTGATGATTGATTTTTTTTAAGTGGGACGCTGCGAACTTTGGAGTTGGCGCCCCCATAACACACTGGTGTAGCATGGAACTCCCATAATTTAGCGGGATTACCGCAAGGAGTGCCCAGGTGGGCGGAAGTCGCAGGAACTTGTCCGCACCGAGCGAAATGTGCCAACAGTCGTAAATGGCAATTTTGTTTTGAAAAATTTTGAACCGGTTTTAAGAAAGTGGCGTTTATGCGCTACTAAATATGCAAAATTAAAAACCCCTTTTCATAGAAAACATTTGAGTTTTCGAAAACGTTTATTTGAAGTCATTTGAAGCACTTTACTCACAAATACAACAGTGTTTACAAATTGCTGGTAATGTGCATATTACAAGTGTGAGAGATGTTTAAAAATATTACATATCTGCAATTTTTTTAAAAACAAAAAATGCTCTAAATTGAATTTTGCATCATATTAATGAGTGCAATTAGGACTATCCGTTCCAAAATTTGAAGAAAAACTTTGGAGCATTTACGGGAAAATGGCGTTTGAGAATTTCTGAAATGCGGAATTTTGAGACATTTTTCACAGAAAACAGTTGAGTTTCCTAGAAACTTTACTTGACATTAATTAAAGCACGTGTACTCATTAGTATAATAATGTCAACAAATTACCGCTAATGTAAATATTAACGACGTGAGAGACAAGAAAACAATTTAATTTTCGCAATTTTTTGAAAAAACAAAACAAAAGAGAAATATGGGTTTATGTCATCTAATAGACAACATTTAGCACTATCTCTACCCAACTTTTAAAGAAAAAAATTTGCTGTTTTTTGAAAAAATCTAGTTTTTTCTAATTTTTTCATATTGTACGCAATATTGCGCGAAAACTACTACAATTTTCAAAAAAATGTGCATGACCTTAAAGAAAGAACTTAATATGAAGAACATATTTTATTTGAAGGAAAAAACCCCATCTACAATTTTGTAGTTGGAGGAAGACGTCGAATAAAATTCCAACTTTCGCAATTTTCGAAAAGAGTTATTCGTGAAATTAGGACCTGTGCCACCTTGATAAGTGTATTTTGTGTATCATACAAGAAATTTAAAGAAAAAATTTGGAGCGGTTTTTGAGAAAATGTCCAGGGGCTTCATGTACTGTAGCCCCAAAAATTAATGAATGTTTCTCAAAATATCAGAGCTTCGACTCAGACCAGATGGACAGAGGTTTCTTCAATTTGAAAAAAAATCGTATGCATAGTTTAGGCGCTAGTGTTCACATGCATAATTTAGGTGCGAGCGGACGGACGGACAGACGGACGGACGGATGGACGGACGGACGGATGGACGAACGGACGGATGGACGGACGGACGGACGGACGTTTCGCTTTCAATTGGTTTTTTGGTATCAAGGACTTACATAACAGGGATTCTGGCTACACCACGTGTTAGGGGATTTTTTTCAATTTAGCAGCTGGATTTATCCACTTTTTAGTTATCCCGCCCCGGCAACGAATTTTTTTCTGCAGAAAATTTGCCATTTTTTCGCGCAGCATTACATAACTTTCCCTGTACTACGTATTTTACTTACTGTATATAATTACGTATAAGGAAAAGTAAAAATTACATTTCATTAAAATTCGACCCCCTATTAATGAGCCAGTTCATCGATGAGAGCGAAGGCTTCCGCGGCCGGAGTCAATATTAAGTTGGCTGTCCGGGTGACGCCGCGTCCATGGCAAAGGTGCCGACGTTTCGGTCGCCATTCTGCGACCTTCCTCAGGGCGTAATACGCGGAGCTGTACTGTGCACGGGTTAATATAACCTCCTCCAACGGTGCAGAGATGAGGACGTTCTGCCGTCCTTTCTCGAAATCCGTCACCAGACTCAGACCCAGGCAGCATTGCGGATTCTCCGTAGAACGGGTTTTGCCCTCCTGCGTGAGAGGATCCGCGATACCAGGATGCAACTCTCTAACATCGAACGTAAGTTGCTTAATATTCATTTAAAGCTTGCATGTTGTCTTAGTGTACCTGATTTTATCACACTTGATACGGTTTCGGCTGAAGCCGCGGAAAGTGTATTTGATAAATCTAGATGTAAGCAAATTCGGAAATTCGACAAACTAAAGGCCAAACAACATCCTGAGGCCTGTAGGGTTGGCTTGACGAGTACTGTCGTCAACCTAACTGACGAACAGTTGAACCAGGCTACTGTGTCTGTATTGAGTAAAGGCCTCAATTTCGCCCCTGTGCCCGACCGCGTTCCTACCGCGGATATCGTGGCAGGGGTGGAAAACGCGGTTTCAAAACTGCCTGCCGACCAGGCTGACTACATACGCAGAGAATCGGCTCGTTTTCTGGCCCATTCTAAATTGCCACGTAGTAATTTGCCACGCGAGGAGTGTTTAGCGTTGCGCGAACTACGTAAGCGTGAGGACATCGTTGTAGTACCGGCAGACAAAGGCAATGCCACGGTGGTCATGAAAACTATTGACTACCATTCTAAAGTTGAGGCGTTGCTGACAGATCAGGCCTATACTGTTCTGCAAAGTAATCCCGTTCGTAAGCTGAGGGGAGAGGTCGCGGCACGGATTAACAACTCGGCTGCTATAGAGTCGGAGGCCAAACCTAGGTTAAAACGTGGCAACCACTGTATTCCTAGGCTTTATGGTCTTCCTAAGATACATAAGCCCGACGTGCCACTGCGCCCCATTGTGAGCGCTATTAACTCCCCCACCCACCCTCTTGCCCGCTAGGTGACCGATAAACTGCAGCCTTTGACTGACGACATCAAGTCAGCTGTCAGGAATTCGGCCCACCTTATTGACATTCTTAAGGAGCTCCGCATAAATGACTCGGACATCCTCGTCAGCTTCGATGTCACGTCTTTGTTCACTATGGTTCCAGTGGACGAGGCGGGCCACTGTCATACGCAGAAAAACTTTGCTCCCGTGGGCTCACGTCGGAATGGGCCGACTTAGCTGAGTTCTGTCTCACGTCCACTTTCTTCCAATACCGAGAGCAATTATATGCTCAAGTTGAAGGAGCGGCCATGGGTTCTCCCCTCTCTCCAGTTGTGGCTAACCTGTTTATGGAGGCCTTTGAAACGGAGGCCCTGGAGAATGCCCCACTAAAACCAACTGTTTGGCTCCGGTACGTGGACGATACACTAGTAGTGTGGCCCCACGGTCCTCACACCTTAGCTGACTTCCTCCAGCACCTTAACAACACACACCCTAAGATTAAGTTTACGATGGAGGTGGAAAATGAGGGAAAATTACCTTTCCTTGACGTGCTGGTGAGTCGGAAAGCGAACGGTAGACTAGGACACAGTGTTTACCGTAAACCCACTCATACAAACCGTTATTTGCATGCCGGCTCTCACCATCACCCGGCAACTAAACGGGGGGTTTTGAAAACTCTGGCCATCAGAGCAACTAGAGTGTGTGATAAGGAATCGTTGGACTCTGAAATGGAGCTCCTAAAGACCACATTTCGAGCTAACGGATACAGCGCTAGCGCTGCCAACCAAGCGGTACGGCAGGCTACGACCACTTCCAACACGGTCGATATCACCACACCTAGGGACAATACCAACCAAACTATAGCCACTCTACCGTATATACGAGGTGTCACCGATAAGATTGACAAGCTATTGAGCCGCTTGATATAAAGACGGCCTACAAAGCCCAGGAAAAACTTGGGCAAAAGCTTGTACGCGTGAAAGATCGCGTCCCTCCCCTTATGTCATCAGGGGTATACGAGATCCCATGCAGCTGCGGCCATAGTTACATTGGCGAGACGGGACGCACAGTAGATGAACGCCTCCGGGAACATATTCGTCATTATAAATACAATAATACGAATAAATCGGCCATAGCATTGCACGCATGGAAAACTGGCCATGCCATCTTATTTGATGACACTCGCCTCTTAGCCAGAGAAGACCGCTGGGGTACGAGGAGGGTAAAAGAGGCGGTGGAAATAATTAAACACCCACATAATCTTAATGCTGACCAAGACATTCGTCTTCACGATGCCTGGAAACACCTATTTTACCAGGACGTCCGGTCTCGAACGGACGCGGTCCTAGCTGCTCCCCTACGTCCGGTAACGGACGGAGCGCCGTCCGTCAACAGCGCCCCGCGGAGAGCCCGGCCCTGATTGGCCGGTGCACTCTCTCCGCATTGGCCGACCACCCGGCCAACCGGTACACAGGTAGAAGGGGAACGTAGCCCTATATTAACCCGTGCACAGTACAGCTCCGCGCATTACGCCCTGAGGAAGGTCGCAGAATGGCGACCGAAACGTCGGCACCTTTGCCATGGACGCGGCGTCACCCGGACAGCCAACTTAATACAGTTCATCGATGTTTAAAGAATTGGATAATTATTAAATGAGTCTTAAAATCAGTAGCAAAGTGTTTCATTGTTGAAAAGCAAAGCTCCAGAAAACGCACCTGCATTATATTCCCATTGTTTCTTCTCGCGAGAAACATTTGGTTGAAAGGAGGATGTTGAGTGTATAAAAAAAGCAACATCTCCCTTCCTTCTCATCTCTCCGTGGGCGCGCTTGTGAACACTATTTAAAATGATGAAAGTACTTCGAATGATTTCTTAGGAAGTGTCTCCAAAATTCAAAACTTTTCTGTGAAAATGAGTTCAAAATTGCGAATTTTTAAAAATGCTCAAAAAATCTCTAAAAGAGCTCTACATTTTTTAATGAAAATGTGCATATAGGTCCAGGTGTTACTCCTCTACAAAACTCTTAATGTTTTAGGCATCAAAACATGGCAGCTAGGAAGAGAGTGTGGCAAGACCGAAGAGATAGCCTAAATAAACAATAATCACATAATAATAATAATAATTATTATTATTATTATTATTATAACACATCAATAATAACAATTCGCAATAACATACGAAAGTAAATGATACGAGAATGTTTCTGCCATTCTGTAGTACCACTAGTTCTTTCGCTAACTGATGTCATGAATTTTGAAACATTAGAAGATTGCGTTTAATTTTCATGTTTTAATAATTACTTGAATTATGAGGAAAATTAAAAACAAGATTTTTTCAAAATGTCTTATGAACTTTTTTCGCTATATTTTTGATACGGGTAGTTCTATATGCACTGAATAACATGATACAAACAATATTTTGTTGTCTTCTTTTATTTTCCAATAAATATACAAACTTAATTTTTTAAATATCTCATATCTTTTATATTTGCATATTATTGACGTTTTTAGTCATTATTTAATTTGCGAGTAAAAGTGTTTCAAATATTTTTAGTGAAGTTT
Organism: Acheta domesticus; assembly: GCA_031308135.1. Taxonomy (NCBI): domain Eukaryota; kingdom Metazoa; phylum Arthropoda; class Insecta; order Orthoptera; family Gryllidae; genus Acheta; species Acheta domesticus. The sequence continues at coordinate 106,364,259 of JAHLJT010000631.1, read as the reverse complement.
ATCGAAAGTTTTCTGTGAAATACCGCATTTCCAGAAATATGAAAAAATGTGTTTTAGGCTCCAATAGATAATTGTTGGGAAGACGTTCGTTGGAGTACAACTGAAAAACTAGCCCGGATGGAAGAAAATAGAAAACTAACTAGTAGAAGAAAGCCTTTGCCATTCTTTAGCACCGCTAGTTTTGTACAGATTACATTTAGGAAAAAGAACCTCCATCGTCAACATTGTACATTGACAATATTATTATTTTGCCATTTCCAAAGATACAAATACAGTGAGTTCCCTAAAAATGGAACCGGCACAATTTTACCGTCCTTTTCTATATAAGAGGGAAATATTTAGAGAAAAATAAGGGATCTCCGCCTGTGGGGCATCTCCCTAGCCAAGACAAACTCTAAATTTCCGACTACACACTCAGCACGATTGGCAGTGTAGTGCAAAAGTAAGTGAGTGTGTAATGGAAGAGGAGGAGGCAAGGATGAGAAAAGTATGAAAGGGGTTTGTGACTCATTTGTTAACCTCCAACCTTTAATGTGGTGCTCGAGAAACCGCGGAAAACTACCAGTCAGATTATCTGGCCGCTAAAATTCACCACACAGTGGTTGAATACGACCTATCTAGAAAATTGTCTATGTCGAAAATTCGCTACCGTTGGGAATCGAACCCTAGGACTTCCCAATCAGAAACGCTGCAATAATCAACAATTGTTAGCGTAAGCCATCTCAGCCAGTTTCAGAGCGATGCTCTGTCTATGCAAGCTTTCGAGTTTACACTGTACCCTTTCTACTACCCCGTTGCATAGACATTTGAATTATTTTAAAAGAAAGAAAATAATTCTTTAAGTTATAATGACCGAGTTCCTTGGCGAAGAAATTTTACCACAATTCGTGAAATGTACTCGTGGTTTGAAGTGCAATATGTGCATTAAACGAGAAAATTAGACATTTCCCTACAAATTCAACGAATGACGTCGTGTGCAGCGTCTCCGAGTCGCGCGCTGCGCGTCCGCCGGCGAGTGGCAGCCGTGAAAGCGCGTGAACGGTGGAACGAAGGTCGCAGTCGCCGTCGCAGGGTCGGCGGAGGTCGCCGCGGGTCACTTCGCCCGCCTCGCAGCATCCTCGGCCCCAGCACCCGGCGCCCGCGGGCGAACGTCCGGGCACTACACGAACACGAGCGACGGCGCCACGTATATACAGGTGTGCGGGGAGAAAACGTCGAAACTTCGACAATAGGCTCGTTTTAAGCATATTTTGTCTAATAAACCGCTTGGATATTTCGAATGGCTAAGCCGCAATAAGCACTCAAAAGTTGGTTTGAAAAAATGCTTTCTAGGCAAAAATTTGCATTGTAGAAGAACAGAAACACTGCAAAAATATGTAAATTGTTTGTTATTAACAAAAGAAATTAATATAATTGACCGCAAAGAAAAATTAACCCAGAAATAAAAAAGCACCCAATTTACATAATACGACTGCTTTTTTATTTCTCGGTTAATTTTTCTTTCTGAACAAATGTATTCATTTCTTTTGTAAACAATAAATAATGTACATGTTTCTGCAGTGTTTATGTGCTTCTACAATGCAAATTTTTGCCCAGAAAAGAACATTTTCAAACCAATTTTAAGTGCTAATTGCGGCTCAGCCATTCGGAATATCCATGAAGTTTATTAGACAAAATATGCTTAAAATTGTCTTAAGAGCTTATTTCGAAGTTTCGACGTTTCCTCCCCGGACACCTGTATATATACTCACTGCCTTACTATACAAAATGAAACAAAATCTCTTTCGGCACCACGATAGTTGATTATTCGTATTTTGTGTTTCCGGACGGTATGTGGTCATTAGTTCCTTATGCGCGATTTATCACGGGGGTGGCAGTGTTCTTCTCCCGTGGGATGGTTAGATCCGGTGCCGACCCAAATGTCTACTTGTGACGTTTCTTCATCTAGGTATCTCCTACCAGTGGGGCACAGCCCGAAACGGGAATTAGTCCAACCTCCTGCCGTATGTGTCAGTATAATGCGGAAGTGTAAGTGTGTTTAGGTAAGGATTGAGATTAGGACATGGAAGAGGAAAGAAAGGTCGAGCGCGGTACATGACTTATTTATAAGTGTACTGCTCCAGCATTCGCCTGGTATTGATCATAGAAACTATGGAACACTACCGATCAGAGCAGCCGGCAGATGGAGTTCTCCTCGAGACAACGGTTAAATTCAACCTAGCGATACATCTAGTGTCGAAAACCCCGCCATCATCGAGACTTGAATCCAGGATCTCCTGGACAGAAGGGCTGCCACGACATCAGTTGTTGAGGCGCCTAAGCCAGTCGGCATCACGATGTCAGTAGCGGATCGAAAGGGGAAGCGGTGTCCCCCCCTAGACAATAATATTTGTAATTTGACGTAAGTTACCATACATAGATTTCATTACATTCAAAACAGTATTTTCGTTATAAATGAACTCGTTCTTTCTTACTTCAAGGTAACAATTAAAACTAGTAGTGCTACTGAATGACACAGATTTTCCCGTATTAGTTTTATATTTTCTTGGTCTTATTCGAGAAGTATGAAGAAAAAAATTGGGGCCATTAATGAGAAAACGGCGATTGAGCATTTCTGAAAATGCGGAATTTTTAACTAGTTTTCACAGAAAACAGTTGTTTTCGAGAAACTTTATATAACATTATTTTAAGCACATGTATTAATTAACATAATAATGTTTTGACCGTATTGGTCAAAACACAAAGAATAGGCGCTCCACCACATTCAAAAGTAGCGCGCAGAGTGAGGAACCGCGGCGGAACGGATCGACAGAGTCGTGAACGAGCGCACGGGGTAGTGGGAACTGATCGATCTGACCGCGCAAAAGCGACAGTTGGCGGTTGAGCAGCATGGCGTGAGGACGGTATGCAATGGTGGTTAGAGAGCGATGCTTTGATGTACAAGAAATCCAGTGTAATCGGGACAACAGGTATTTAAGAAAGAAAAATTGTGATGAACTGTGCAATAAGCGAGTGTAAGGATTGTGGTGAACTTATTTAAGAGAGAATAATTACGAAATTTAATAAAAAAAGGGGAACAGTGCACGGACACGTGGGCGATGCGGGTTAATGATAGTTGGTGCGGCTGTGCTGATGTGTGATTATGCGGTGGAGCTGCTGAGCTGATACGATTAAAGTCATCGTGTGAAGAAAGAAACCGTGGGAAGGCGACGCCGGTGGATTGGAAACGGGCTGCGGTGACACGTGGGCAGACGGAGCATCGCGGGCATCAAGGTTACCTCCCGGCCTCAGGCGGAACGGGCAGCAACGCAATTTAGAAATCGACGATCGTAACGATCAGATAAGTAATTCTAATTGTGAACAAATAGAAGGAAAATTAAATGAAACGCCAGTTCAGGATGCTCACTGTGTAGCGTTGAAAGTAATGATGTGCGTAGTAGCATATGAATGGCACGTAGTTTTTCCAAAGGGTTGGAAGTTGCATAAGCGGGAATGATAATGTAATGGTGGGAAGGTTAGAGATGTACAGAATGAACCATAGAATTATGATCAAAGCAATGATGCAAGCTATGTTGGTAATGTAATGATGTCTTATTGTTCTTTTGTTCTAATAAATTCTGTTTATATGATAGTAGGCCTTTGAATCCAGATACTGTAGATTAAAGTAACCCCCTTAAAGAACTCCTGTACCCATACATAAAAAAATTTTATGATATGTGTAACCGTGAGCCAGCAAAGGTAAGTACGGTCACATATTATTGGCGCCCGAAATTCAGGGACAGGGAAAGATTGGTAAATTGTAATTAGATTTGAACAAAATTCAATCCCCATAAGTGCATACTTTAATCAGCAGGTATCTGAATTAGTTGCATGACTGGAAAAGGCAGAAGACAGTGTAAATTTCTTGATAATGTCAGCATTCCAGTTTTAAATATTTCAAAGAGAGTTTAAGTGCATTAAATATATCAATATTCTCTAACATATTGCAGTGGAATCAGTGAAGTGTTGTTTGAAATAATTCATTTACAATTTAGAAGAGAATTTGATGAATGCTTAGGTTAATTTCATTTGCCAAGGTGTTGTTTGAAATAATTCATTTACAATTTAGAAGAGAATTTGATGAATGCTTAGTTTAATTTCATTTGCCAAGGTGTTGTGTGAAATAATTCATTTACAATTTAGAAGAAATTTTGATGAGTATTAAGTGCCAATTTCATATGCCAAGGTGTTGTGTAAATTAATTCCTTTGCAATCCAGAAAATATCTTGATAAGTATTAAGTGCCAATTTCTGTGTCAAGGTGTTGTTTGAAATAATTCATTTACAATTTAGAAGAGAATTTGATGAATGCTTAGGTTAATTTCATTTGCCAAGGTGTTGTGTGAAATAATTCATTTACAATTTAGAAGAAATCTTGATAAGTATTAAGTGCCAATTTCTGTGTCAAGGTGTTGTTTGAAATAATTCATTTACAATTTAGAAAACATTTTGATGAACATTAAGTGCAAATCTCTGTGTCAAGGTGTTGTTTGAAATAATTCATTTACAATGTAGAAAACATTTTGATGACTATTGAGTTTAAATAACAAATAGATGGGAATTTTAATTAATGTGTTTTAAGGTAGTGCAGATATTGGAATGTAGTTTTCTTTTTAAGATTGTTATAACGTGGCCAGTAAAAAGGCGCTGAATTCAGTGTAAATACCAGGGTAATTATTGTAAGGCATTCCTATGTGTATATCATCATACAATACAAGGATAATTTTTATGAAACAAGATCATAATGTATATGTGGCAATGAATAATATGTTAGGGCATAATTATTGGAAAGTGGTATTACAGTGAGTGTGTACATGAGTGTAATTATCAGGGTATAAATTTGTTGAAGAGTCCTTACAGTGTGTATCTAAATAAACACAGTGTGTTAGGGTATGATTTCTGAAGTATTATTACAGTAGGTGTATTCATTGAGTTCAATGAGCAATACATTAGGAACAAAATCCTTCATGTTAGAATATAAATTTGGGTTTTAGGTGATGCCCAGTGCATTTTGAAGCACTGATTGGACGTGTGTGTAAATGAATATTATGAAGTTATGAGCTATTTTGGAGACATAGTAGCATTAATTATTTGATGAACATTACAATTCAAGTAGTTGCAACTGAATAAGATTTATCGAGATTTTTTATTTAGGTGGAAAAAAAAAAAAAAATAAGTTGCATTCAGTAATGTGCAGGAAGACTATCTGAGACTGATTCAATGATAATCTAATGAATATTTTGAATTCAGTTGAATTATGTCAATGTGAATTTTGTTACAGATGTCAGTGTAATTACACTTAATTATTTTGTGTGTATTTCTAGGTGTTTTGAGCTTGAGTGCATTTTGTTTGTGAATTGTTCCCAGGTGGATGACGGAGGTCAATAATTTGTTTGATGTGTGTTTTTTTTCTTGTATGTGTTTTTGATGAGTTATGTATAGGATCGTAACATATGCGGCATCACTCACATCTAATTCAAAGCAATTCAGATTGTGTTAGGGTCATTTTTGAGAGTAATTAGGATGCCGTTGGTGTGAAGTGAAGTAATTTGTAGTATTCGGTGTATGCCTCTGTGAGCATTCTGAAGTTGGGCAATAGATTTTGGGTGGAATCAAGCGTGTAGGAGGGCGATTAGTCAGAAATAGGTGTAGCAGGGTGCAATTTGGGGGCATAATGGAAAAGCAAACGGGCACAATGATGGGAGAGGAAGAGAAGCGCGAGGACAGAGATCATTATGATGAGGATGATGGAGGTAAATGGGATGAGTCGTTACTAGAAGATTCGGATAGAGCCAGAATGGAGTTATCGGGGGCGAGTGCGTCGACACCAAATCTGGGAATGGTGAAGAGAAACGGAACAGAGGACTTACTGAGCATGCTTCATCAAATCATGGCAGGACAAGAGAAGTTCGAAGAACGGGCACATAGAAGAATGGTTGAGGAACTAGAGAGACAGGAAGAAAGGGCACAAAGAAGAATGGTTGAGGAGCTAGAGAAGCAGGACGAACGGGCACAAAGAAGAATGGTCGAGGAGCAAAAGAATCAGGAAGAACGAGAGAAGAGAATAACTGAGGAGCTAGGGAAGCAGGAAGAACGGGCCCAAAGGAGAATGGTTGAGGAGCGAAAGAAAATCATTGATGAACTGAAGGAACATAAACAAGAGCAAGTGAGACAAATACAAGAACAATACCAGGTTATAGTGGAGAAGTTCGAGTCATGGGAACAAAGAATAGACGGGCGAGTTCAAGAGATATGCAGTGAACTTAGTCGAAACATTACCACAAAGATGGAAGGACGGATTGAGGCACAGGATAAAGCCATCGAGTCACTGCATGTGCAAGTGAAGGGAGTATCACAAGGGATGGAACGGAAGATAGAAAACTGCAAGAGGGAGTTGGCAGACACGAAGGTAGAATTGAAGGAGTCGGTGGCAGCCTGTAGAAAGGAAGTGCAGAAGGACGTTCGGAAATGTGAGGACGACATCGCGGAATTGCAAATAGAAGTTCAAGAATTAAAAGAGGTTAAGACGGCGCCAAATGTGGGAGGGGGCCCAGTTAATATAGCAATACCATCCTCATTAAAATTTTCGGGCGACGTAAAAGAGAATCCATACTCGTTCATGAGAGCTGTGGAGCGATACCTAGCGGTTAGTTGTCTCCCTGAGAAGAGTAAGACGCAGGTAATATACCAGATGCTGCAGGATAACGCGAGGACCTGGGCAGACACCATCACACCATTTCCAAATACTGTAACGGAGTTTAAGCAGATGTTTTTTCGAAGATATTGGAGCGAGGATATCCAGCTAAATTTTAAGATGGGTCTCATGAACAGTATGTACAAGCCATCAGGTGGGGGCGGAATGAGAGATTACGCGGCTAGGCGCATCATGGATTTCCGATCGTTATCGCCACCCATGAGCGATCAAGAAATCATGTGCATCCTAATCAGACAATTTCCAACAACTACCCAGAATTTGCTTAGGAGCGCGTGTCATACAGATTTAGAGAAGTTTCAAGACGCATTAGGGAGCTTCGATCTGACGTTCGCTAATGCACCGAAAAACAGAAATGAAGTGAATGTAAATGCAATGATGGTGAGGGGCGCTCAAGAGCAAGAGAGGGGAGGAAAGCAAAGCGCTAGAGTTTGGGGTGATCAGAGGGGTGGAGAAAACCAAAGAGGATATGATAGGCAGCAGGAGAGCGAAAGCCGAAGGAACGGCGAGCGGTCGAGACAACCTAATGGAGGAAACGGAGGAGAAGGTTCACGTGGTAACGAAATGAGACCAAATACCAGCGGGACGGGTTACAACCCAAATTTAAACGAAGGGAGTTCGTGTTGACGGGAGACCCCAACACGAACAATCACGGAGTAAGCAACGAGGTTTCCATCAAGTCATTTCAAGTGGTCGATTACGAGGATGAGCCCTGGATCAAGAGAAAAAGCAGCCAGAAGATTCGTCGGAAATGTCCAACCGTCATGATATCATGCTTAGGTGAAGAAGTGGAAGCATTGGTTGACACAGGATGTGTGGCGAGCGCGATTTCGGAGGATTATTATGAGAGGTTAGTGGCGACGGGAAAACATGTGGCGGCATTACCGATGACGAGGTCGTATGTAATTGGGGCCACCCAGAAGAGGTCAAGCCCCATTACGAAACAAGTGATGTTAGAAGTATGTATTGGTGGGTATATGTACGAGATGGTTGCGCTGGTGGTGAGGCATTTGTTGTATCCGGTTATATTGGGGATGGATTTCCTGGCGAACAATCGGGCTGTCATAAATCTCGAAAAGGGGCACATCATTGTAAACGGAGACGAGATGTGGATTGATACAGGAGGCGAGGAGGACGAAGAATACAATATTAGCGCGGGAGTAATAAGTGGTGAAAGCGTGGAGGAGTGGATAGAGCAACAGGCTGACGGAGCTGAGATGTTGGATGATAGGGGTAAAATCGAGTTGAAGGAATTGCTATTAGAGAACAAGAAAATATTTATGAAAAACGGTGAACCTATTAAGGAGTACGAATTTAGGATACAATTAACAGACTATACACCATTCAGGGAGAGGAACTATCCCATACCTGCAGCCTATCGAAAAGAAGTAGCGGAATTGATCAGAGAGATGACGGAAGAAGGGATCATAAAGAGGGCGTCCACATCTTACACCAGTCCGATAGTCATCGTTAAGAAGAAGGACGGAGGACTTCGGATTTGCTTAGACGCGAGAAGACTGAATGCTGTGACCTTGCCATACCGAGACGCTCCTCCGGAAGTGGAGGGAATTCTGAGAGGATTCGGAGGGTGCGAGGTGTTCTCGTGCACGGACTTCAGTAGGGCCTATTGGCAAATGAAAATCGCTGAGGAAGACCAACAGTACACGGGATTCATGGTGGAAGGAATATGCTACGTCTTCAGAAGAGTACCATTTGGTCTGCGAAACAGCGGGGCAGCACTGGTTCAGTGCATTGACAGGATAATAGGGGGTCGACTACAGGACAGAGTGACAGTTTACGTTGATGATGTTGTGATTAAATCCAAATCCATTTCCGAGCATCTTCGAGATTTACGAGAGCTGTTCGGCATACTGAAGGAAAACAACTTGGTGTTGAACATCAAGAAGTCGAGATGGGCTACGAGGACTATCCATTTTCTGGGGTACGAGATCACGACAGAGGGCATTGGTATGAAGCAGGACACGATTCGGGAGATACAACCGGGGAGAAACAGTCGAACAATACAACTTTTACAACTTGAAGGCATACCATGAGGGACAAGATCAAAACTAAAGGAGAACCCTGGAAGCCATGGATTAGAAGATTATTTTTCACTGTGTAAAAAAAAATCTTGATAACGTGGGGGGTTATTTGACCGTATTGGTCAAAACACAAAGAATAGGCGCTCCACCACATTCAAAAGTAGCGCGCAGAGTGAGGAACCGCGGCGGAACGGATCGACAGAGTCGTGAACGAGCGCACGGGGTAGTGGGAACTGATCGATCTGACCGCGCAAAAGCGACAGTTGGCGGTTGAGCAGCATGGCGTGAGGACGGTATGCAATGGTGGTTAGAGAGCGATGCTTTGATGTACAAGAAATCCAGTGTAATCGGGACAACAGGTATTTAAGAAAGAAAAATTGTGATGAACTGTGCAATAAGCGAGTGTAAGGATTGTGGTGAACTTATTTAAGAGAGAATAATTACGAAATTTAATAAAAAAAGGGGAACAGTGCACGGACACGTGGGCGATGCGGGTTAATGATAGTTGGTGCGGCTGTGCTGATGTGTGATTATGCGGTGGAGCTGCTGAGCTGATACGATTAAAGTCATCGTGTGAAGAAAGAAACCGTGGGAAGGCGACGCCGGTGGATTGGAAACGGGCTGCGGTGACACGTGGGCAGACGGAGCATCGCGGGCATCAAGGTTACCTCCCGGCCTCAGGCGGAACGGGCAGCAACGCAATTTAGAAATCGACGATCGTAACGATCAGATAAGTAATTCTAATTGTGAACAAATAGAAGGAAAATTAAATGAAACGCCAGTTCAGGATGCTCACTGTGTAGCGTTGAAAGTAATGATGTGCGTAGTAGCATATGAATGGCACGTAGTTTTTCCAAAGGGTTGGAAGTTGCATAAGCGGGAATGATAATGTAATGGTGGGAAGGTTAGAGATGTACAGAATGAACCATAGAATTATGATCAAAGCAATGATGCAAGCTATGTTGGTAATGTAATGATGTCTTATTGTTCTTTTGTTCTAATAAATTCTGTTTATATGATAGTAGGCCTTTGAATCCAGATACTGTAGATTAAAGTAACCCCCTTAAAGAACTCCTGTACCCATACATAAAAAAATTTTATGATATGTGTAACCGTGAGCCAGCAAAGGTAAGTACGGTCACAATGTGAACAAATCGCAATCGCCGCTAATGTAAATATTATGGACGTGAGAGACAAGTTAAAAAATATTTTTAGAATTTTTGAAAAAACAAAAGAATATAGCAATATGGCGTTAATGCCATCTCGTAGGGTACATTTAGCACTATCTCTACCAAAAGTTTAAAGAAAAAATTTGGAGCTGATTTTGAGAAAATCTTGTTTTTGTATTTTTTTTAAAAAATTCCACCTATTGCAAGCAATATTGCGCGAAAACTACTATAATTTTCAAAAAAATGTACGGAACCTTATAGAAAGAACGTACTTTGGAGAATAAATTTTATTTGAAGAAAAATCTCTATCTTTAATTTTGGAGTTGTAGGAAGACGCCGAAAAAATCTTTTTGCAATATTCAAAAATTGAGTTAACCCTTAAAAGTGGACCTATGCCACCTTAATAAGTGTATTTTCCTATATTCTTAAAAGAAACATAAAGAAAAAATTAGGAGCCGTTTTGAGAAAATTTCGAAAATGTTCGGGGGGCTTAATGTAAAGTACACCCAAAATTTTGAAGAACCGTTTTCAAAATCGCGACGCCTGGAGTGGGAGTAGATCGGTAATATTCATTTTGGAAGAAATCGTACTTATGGTTTAGGTGCTAGTGTTGTTCACAGACTGACGGACAGACAGACTGACGGACAGACGGACGGACAGACGGACGGACAGACGGACGGACAGACGGACGGACAAACGGACCGACAAACGGACCGACAAACGGACGGACAAACGGACGGACGGACGGAGAGACAGACGGACGGACGTTTTGCTTTCAATTGACTTTTCTGTACGAAGGACCCACAAAACAGGGATTCTGGCTAAACCACGTGTTCGGGGATATATTTTGTTAATTTAGCAACTGGTTTTATCCACTCTTTTGTTATCAGGACTCGATTATTTTTCTTCCGAAATTCGCCGTTTTTTTTTGCTCATTACAAAACTTTCTCTATATTACGTATATTACTCCGTATATACGTATGTACACGGTAAAGTAATAGGTATAGGGTACCCGAACTGAAATTACCATCTCCTCTGAAATAATTTGTGCAACCACCTCTGCGTTAGATGAGGCTTTTGTTGAATATGATGCCACATTTTTTCGAAAAGAAGTCGGAAATCGCCGTCGTTTTGAAATAACTAAAAATAGTACTGGTAATAACATGTCACAGAATTATGATAAACTGCACGGTAGTTCTAACACGTTATTAACATTATTGTGGTGACATTTTGTTGACGCACTATAAAGTAAGTGTACGTTACAAAGAGTGATCGGCGTGGGTGGCTCAAGACATCAAATTATTGATGTCATCGCAATGACTCTGACGGGAAGATCCTGGCGTTCTAGTCCTGTCGGTGGCAGATTTACGACACTCACTACATACGTCGAATTCTATCGCTATTTGGAGGAGAATTCTAGCGGTCGGCTGTTCTGATCGGTAGTTTTCTGTATTTTCTCCAATCAACGCCACATGAATGCCGGAGCAGTCCCCTAAAAATGGACCGCGCGCGGTCTTCCCTTCGTATTCCTACACATACACATACACACACACACACACACACACACACACACACACACACACACACACTACAAGCAGTACACTGGTGGAATATATCGGTTTGGAGGAAACTCGCAAGCCGGGGTAAGGCGGCGCCGAATCTCCCCATCCGGAGGGGGAATATAAGTTCTACCTCCCGCGATAAGAACATTCACTACATTTACGGCACTAATGGCTTTAACTATTGTCGCGCCTGGAAACAATCAATACTAGGTGACACTTTTGACGCCTAACGCACGATCGCCTTAAACGAACGAAATGAAATTCTAAATGTCGTGCAGTCAACCAAGAGCCTTCGCAGTCTCCCCAGGGTCATCCCTTTGATGCTGTACAGTTTTCCCTTCGTAGTGCTGAGCTGGAAGGCTACGGTCGAGTATATTGGAAGCTTTGTTACTAGAGACCAGATTTTTAGGCGTTTATTTTACCTCAAATACGTAACAAAAAAGCCATTTATTTTTACTAAAATAGGCATGTAGAAAAGCATTAATTTTTACTAAAATGGGCATGCAAAAAGGCATTTATTCTGGCAAAATAACGGTACAAAATGGCATGTAAACAATGAAAAATCACAATTTAAAAGGAATCGAAAACCACACTCAAATGTAGGAAGGGATTTCTCATGAGTGAACAGAGTGAGATATCATTAATTTATAATCTTGACTGGTATCTTCTTCCAGACACTGACACTGTAGCGACATCATGGGATGCCCTGAGTCACGTAAGCCGTTATTGCTCTTCGACATCTAGAAGGGTCCTGCAGGGCATTACATTTAATGTCATTGACGCTCAGCAACCTAGATTTCCTCAGAGCAACAGGAAGCCTCAGGATGATGAATGGTATCCGAAACTTATCAGTAAGTATGGAACATTTTTAAAACACATCAGTAGAGGTGACAGAGTAATTTTTTTTATTGTGTTTGGTTTTTTCTTTACAGTAAAGCCAAACAAATATACGACTAAATGCGAACATTTTTATATACAAGCTGGCTCTACGAAAGCGGCACCCTTACGAATGGTGCAAATACTTGCATTGTTAATTTCGAAGAAATTCATTTAAAAAATATGTTCTTCAGAACAAATTAATAAAATATTTAAAAACATTATCAACGATAATTAAGCTTTACGGGACAGTTCTGAGGAGACTGACGTTTTAAACTTTAGCCATTTTTAATTTCGATTCTCTTGTCTTGTTTTCAGATAGCGCGTGACAGGTGTCAATCCTGCCGCATTATGCATAATATAATATAATTCACTTATTATGTTTAATATACCATATTATAATAATATACCATATTCTGGTGGTATGTATCATTAGTACAGAAAAATAATTAAAATATATCAACATAAAAATCATTATACTACAATCAACAACTTCATAGTCTATACACAGACATACAGCTATTTAAAACTAATCGATAAGACAGAACAGAAACAACAAATCAGAACAAAACGACTTGAGTCCCTAGATAAAGTATAAGAATCTCTGTATAAGAATTCTTTTTATGCAGAGAGTAGCGCATTCCATCGTTTCACTGATCCCGCTATTTTATGTCCAGTTGACAGGAAAATTAGAACTGTAAGATATTCTGTGTGCTGAGAACCATGAATCTATCCCAAATCAGTATTAATAATCTTAAACATCTCTATAACGTCACGAATTATTATAATTTTTCTTCAGCTCCTGATTGCTGCCTGGTGGGGCTATCGGGTGAGACGATATTAAATGGCGGCGGTTTGCGGTACTCTCAGTATCGAGGGACTCTTAAAATGACAAGAAGGCAACTCTCATAGGACTCACGCAGCAAACGGCCAACGCATTCTGCCCCAACGGGCGGCATTCGTGGAATCCTCCTCCATCTCGTGCCGGTCACGTGCGCCCTGCGCCGCGGGACGAGGCGCGCGCAATCAGACGCGGCCGGCTCAGCCATTTGTACGCGCTGGCAGATACAAATTGCCGCGCGGAGGTGGCGCCGCGCGTGGTCAAGTGTGGACGCTCCGCACCGCGCTGGCCACTCTCGCCCCACTGCCCTCCCGCCCCATCCATCACGCGGCAACAAGGACGCGCCGCGCCGCGCCGCGCCGCGCCACGGCGCTTGCGCCGGAAGGGTTTCACCGCACACTGGCCACAAATGCCCATGTCACAAATAAATAAATAAATAAATAAACAAATAAATATCAAAACAAATAAATAAATATTTAAACAAATAAATAAATATATAAACAAATAAATAAATATATAAACAAATAAATAAATATATAAACAAATAAATTAATATATAAACAAACAAATAAATAATTATCATAAAGAGAATATTAAGACAAATCGATTTACATTGTTAGGTTTAATGGTTTTACAAAATTTAAGTTGTATTCGTAAATTCATATTCGCCTATAGCGAAACAACTGCATGGAATTTAATTTTCCTAATAATACACAAATAAAGAGAATAATTATGAGAATCTTGTAGTCTGTTTCTTTCATTTTCAGAAAAAATGATAAGCTTATTTAGCCGAGTCAAATATTGATGCTGTTAAATATGCTTTAATTTAGGCGTTGAAATAGAATAACGTGTAAGTCACAAAAATAAATGCGCAGTACATTACAAACCGAAAACGTTGAGATAGCTCAAATCAAGCAATACTGTTGTCTCTGGAGCAACTCCGACCGAGAGGTCCTAAGGTTCGAGTACAGACAGAAGCGGATTTTCAACTCTAGCTAGTGTTGAAACACACTAGCTACGATGAAATCAATCGCTGTCTGGAGAAAATAATTATAGCGGCCAATTGCTCTGATCGGTCATGGTTTCTTCGATCAATATCAGGACAATGCTGGAGCAGTATCCTAACAAATGGGCCATGAACTTGGCGCGATCTTTCCATCCTTCTTATACTATCATCTCTCCTTACACACACACACACAACACACGTGTTCTTCAGTGCCATACATGCCAAGCGACAGGTCGAGAGCTTAGAGCTTGTCCGCGTTGGGCGATGCCCCGCTTGGGGGAAATACTTGGAGGTGGGAACCCCATACAAGCCGACTTGTAGGTCAGCACCGGATCTCACCATCCAATGGGGAACGAATATCACCCTCTCCACATTCACCTCTACACATTCACCACACTTAGAGGACAAATGACTATAACAGTTGATGTGCTAGGATACATCAATCAATCATAACAAGCTAAATAATTTTCTGCCAAAGTCCTTACACAAAATGAATGACGCTTTCAGAAGAAAGCTGTAGAATCCAAAACATTTTTTCTCGTGATTTACAGGCTTTACAATGATACAATGTCAGTGGAATGGTATCTTTCAATTATATCCGCCAAAAAACTAATCCCATCCCAACGCCTCTATTAGGACCCACTGTGCAGTGCCCCCCCCAGGGGAGGGTCCTATGCCCTTGGAGTAACGAGCGCCGGCGATGGGCGTCGTGTTGGACGCGGCTGAACGTAGCTTCTGAGACTCCACGCCAGCCGCCCCCACCGAAAAGCCAAGGTTGCTCATTCCCGGGCACCGCTACCTCCTTGTTGACGGAAGAGGCTGCGGTACGATGCGAATTTCTTATGTAAACTCGACGGGATCATTTCAGTTATTAATTACACTCATACTTTAAGCAATATCTACTGCAGTGTTCATACACGAATGTATACACGTGATATGTATGTATTCCTATTTTACTTCTTACACAATTCGGTGATTTCCACGAACACTCAGACACTTCCCGACTGAAACTTCACTGTCCTAAATGATCTATCTTTGCATCCATCTGTCTTCCCATCAATCCTCCTGATACAGCCCGAAAGCCCACATCAGTGAAGAGCCTTCTTTAAATTCTCGGAATAGGCGAAGCTCGTAAGCCCATCAACCCATGGTTCAGATTGGACAAAGGAGGGGGGTGGACATACGTAGATGACGCTGATGCTGCCACACCTCCTGGTCTTCACACTCACACACGTTCCCGGGAAAAGGAGAAAGAAACTGGAGGTAAAATTGGGGTTGAAGGATGAACTCTGACGTATGCGGAAGATACGACCATGCCACAACAAAACTAACATTCAAACACTACAGACTGGATGCAACACTACGTCCCAATATCTAAAACACCTGTGCCACCATGAGAGCAAGGAAATAGAAGGAATAAGGTTACATAAGAGACCATGGGTGTTCAAGGGCACACCACGCTACGAAACACGACCAAACATCCAAGTTCAAGAAGAGATTTTGACTGAAGAAACTTCCCTTTGAGAGCGTTAAAGCTCATCCTACTTAACGATTTCGATCAAACACGTCAGTCTGAAAAATTGTAATATTCTAATCAAATATTACTCAGTAAATTGGTTCCATATCTCAAAGACGCAGTACAAGTATACAGCTAAATCAGAAGCCACGAAGACTTAAAGAGACATAACTAGTTCTTTCCTTTCCGCCGAAATAAGACATCATCCGGCAGTCAATCATTGAGAAATTTTAAGGCAATCAATGACTATATACTTGTAAGCAATACCAGTTACGTTATGGTTTGTCATCGATGTTCACGTCCAACTCTCTTGAGGAAACATCCACGACAGTGAGATTTGAGCCCGCAACTCCTTCTTTCGTGCAATGTGGTTGCGTTTAACACATCAATAGAACGCTTTGGGACGCAAGACAATGGCACATACTAGTTCACTCACAGAATGCATGTTCCTGAAGTAAAACTAAGATATTGGTTAATTAATTTGTTCAGTCGTTTAATGAAAGCAAGTTGAAATATAATTTGAACACTTTGTTCATTCTGGTACTAAAAGAGCTCAGAAACGGAACTTTTAATATGTATTAATTTTAGTTTTTGAATTGAAACAAACCACTTTGCTGATCCGGAAATATAACCACAATTACGCACACAATTCACAACGACGATCCTCAGCATTCCACCAATTAGGTCTAGCGTGCACAAGCAACAAATTTGCATGTTCGAAGATGGATATGAATCATCCGTCCCCAGACGGAACCGCCTCATAACCTTAAACCTCACTCACAATGCAAACTTAACCGTAAAGTAATGCTGAAAATTTACAATAAAATTTAGATATAAAAACAAGCGTACACAACGACGAATGGAAATTGGAACGTAAGTTTTTTTTCTATCGATTTAAACCTTCCGTATATGCGAATAATTGTTGTAATAATTGTTGTAGTAATTGTTGTGGGCTTTAAACCAAGTCTATCGCTAATGTTTTAAATGCTACTTGCAGATTTTGCGATCGGGATAAATACAGAACTGGGCATGCAACTTGTTCTCTTTTGACCATCATTTTCATTCTCGTGGGTTTTGTTGTATATTTTTTATGCTGCTCTGTGATTGGTATGCGGCAGAATTTTGACATAAACGTATCCGTAAAAGCTTTAAGCTTCGGAACTCTAAACTTTACGGATGTACGTTTAAGGTTACGTGAAGGCGTTGTGAATGGTTTCGCTTAGTAACTACTTTATAGGTTTTGCGGTAACGATATGTTTACGTCAAATGAAATAGGTGTGGGAGTCGAGTCCCCCGCATCGAGCAAGGGCAAATCCCTCTGACTGTGCCATAATTTCCCCTCTCCACAAAGGGGTGTTCATGCACAAACTGAAGTGGCGCAAGGCGTGGAATACTGGATACTTACGAAGAAATGATTGCCAGATGTGTTCTATCCAACAAGAAAGAATTGATATTTTTACTATTTACTGCCATATCATGTTTATTTTCTTTTAATTTCTGTCCCTCATAAACATTATTGTTGACGATCAGTAATACGTCTGATTGAATAATCCTTTCTTCTTCGATTATTTTCTGTTTTTTTTATCAAATTATTCAGTTACCTGTATGATATTATGTTACTTATATAAATATATCAATCATGTTAATTGGTAAATTAACAAGCCCCTATAAATTAACAAATTCTCCTTACAGTCGAATGTATCTTAACCGCCAAGATTCATTTTCTTTTAAACCTCCGTGTAGTGGATGCAGCGCGGTGTGAGGTCCGTTCTGCGAAGCGACTACATACAGGGTCAGATCAGGTTTCAGGGGATTGTTTCGTAGGAGCAAATGAAAGGCAATGCACTTGTGAATAAATTTAATTTAATTCTTGAAATATTCATTAGTTTTACAAGTAGTTAGGCAGTAAGCCGGAGGACCAATGAATGTTTATGATTAAAGGTTTCTTCTTGCTTGAAGTTTACACTTACAGTTTGATGAGAGTAGAGCAAGCACCAACCCAGGTCAGACGGCTGAGTGTGTGCGTGCCGTCCGTTGAAATGGGCTGCGGATGTTACGGCTGGTAGGCTGAATGTCACCATGGGCGCGTACTCGAGTGCTGGAGCGGCCCGTACAGTTGATTTGGCCAGGTGAAGGCTGCTTCACGGGTGGCCCGAATGTTGATCGCGGCCTGCTGGCCGCGCCGATTGATTTTCGGAGCCTTGATAGGCAGAGCAAGGACAGCTGACTCGTTCGAAGGCTGTCTGACGAGTAGAGTAGTAATTGTAGCAGCAGTAATAGTAGTTTGACGTAGAGTGACTGCGTAATAGTAGCAGTGAGATTGACTGAAGAGTGACTGCGTAATAGTAGAGTTTGACGTAGAAATGTGACTGCGTAGTTTCACATAGTAGTGAACAGAGCAGTAATTGTAGCAGCGGTATAGTAGTTTGACTTAGAAGTGCCTGCGTAGTAGCAGCAGAGTAGAAATGACTCAGAAGTTTGACATAGCAGAGTTTGACTGATAGTTCGACATAACAGTGGCGCGTGGGAGCGAAGTTGCCGTATTTATTGAAGTGTATGTTTCCAAAAGCAGAGGGGGGAGAGTCACGTGACATTTGCAGCTAGCCTATGATGTAGAGTGGGACGTAGTGTGCCACAAGAGATGCTCGCTATTCGTTGTTATGTTTTGAAGTGTGTCACGTGACTATGGGCGGCACTGGCTGTGCCCGCGATGGCTGCATCTCGTTAGCAAGGTTTGGTATTTTCTCACGGGAACCGCGATGCTGGTTGGAAGGGCGGTAAAGGCGGGGCGCGGGCGCGGGCGCGGCTGCCTAGCAGATGCGCTCGTAGTCGGCGAATATTAACGCGAGTATTGGTGCGGGAGGCACGTAGCGATATTTGGAATGTTTGTAAATATGTCTGGCCGGCGAAGACTGAGAAAGCGCAGGTAAACGGCTAATGCCTTAAGGGCCGCGCGTCCGGCGCGCCGGCGCGGCGGTGGGTAAATGCCCTACGCCCCTTCCCCGACTGCAGTACAATACGGGGTGCGCGGCGCTTCGGCGCTTGCGGCAAAGAGGGCTTGACGAGAATCGTTTTGTTCCCTGAACATCTGTGTTTCATTTCTTATGTTTTTGCACAAACGTGCTAGAGCCGTGAGAAACTTTGGAGGTGGGGCAGCCGAAGAATGTTGGCCGCGCGGGGGAAGACAATTTGAGGCTGCACCCTGCTGGCGAGTTTCCTTGATTGTTCGCGAGATTGAACACTCCGAATACAAACATACGAAGTTAACGCGATTATTGCTTTCTTAAGTAAACTCAAATAAAAAAACAAAAAATTAAAATGTTTCATTTTACTCCCATATGAAAATTTAAAATTCGACAGAAGTATGAGTACATTTAAGTAGATCATTCCCTTTCATTCAAAGAGGAAATAGAAATTAATATAGATCAACCTGGAATTCCACCTCCCTCCCAAACTCTATAAAATATTATCTTAAGCCTGATCTCCAGGTATGTATAGCCACTTCAGTGCAAAATGTCCAGCTCTTATTCTCAAATTTCGCGCAAACTGCCCTACAAGCAGTGCCCGCAAACTTCAGCAGCTAAGTGCCTCGTCCGCAAGCTCGACACGACTCACATAGACTCGGCAATACTGAAAAATCAGCAGATCCTGCGGGCGATATGTAATAATCCAAACATCAAGGTTTGCGTACAATAGAACGTAAAAGGCGGATAACGAGCGAGATTCGAACCCACACACACAAAGTAAACAGCGACCTCGACGCAGCACCTTAGACCTCTCGGCCATCCTGACCACGCACGGGCACCCCGCGTGATGTTTATAACTCACTTCATTCGGTCTTGCGTACAATAGAACCTAAAATGCATGTCAGGAGTGGGATTCGACCCCACGCCCACAGAGTGGACTGCGACCTCAACGCAGCGCCTTAGACCGCTCGGCCATCCTGACCACGCACGGGCACCCCGCGTGATGTTTATAACTCACTTCATTCGGTCTTGCGTACAATAGAACCTAAAATGCATGTCAGGAGTGGGATTCGATCCCACGCCCACAGAGTGGACTGCGACCTGAACGCAGCGCCTTAGACCGCTCGGCCATCCTGACCACGCACGGGCGCCCCGCGTGATGTTTATAACTCACTTCATCCGGTCTTGCGTACAATAGAACCTAAAATCGTTGTCAGGAGTGGGATTCGAACCCACGCCCACAGAGTGGACTGCGACCTGAACGCAGCGCCTTAGACCGCTCGGCCATCCTGACCACACACGGGCATCCCCCGTGATGTTTATAACTCACTTCATCCGGTCTTGCGTACAATAGAACCTAAAATGCATGTCAGGAGTGGGATTCGAACCCACGCCCACAGAGTGGACTGCGACCTGAACGCAGCGCCTTAGACCGCTCGGCCATCCTGACCACGCAAAGGCACCCCGCGTGATGTTTATAACTGACTTCATTCGGTCTTGCGTACAATAGAACCTAAAATGCATGTCAGGAGTGGGATTCGAACCCACGCCCACAGAGTGGACTGCGACCTGAACGCAGCGCCTTAGGCCGCTCGGCCATCCTGACCACGCAAGGGCATCCCCCGTGATGTTTATAACTCACTTCATCCGGTCTTGCGTACAATAGAACCTTAAATCGTTGTCAGGAGTGGGATTCGAACCCACGCCCACAGAATGGACTGCGACCTGAACGTAGCGCCTTAGAACGCTCGGCCATCCTGACATCGCACGGGCATCCCGCGTGATGTTTATAACTCACTTCATCCGGTCTTGCGTACAATAGAACCTAAAATTGTTGTCAGGAATGGGATTCGAACCCACGCCCACAGAGTGGACTGCGACATGAACGCAGCGCCTTAGACGGCTCGGCCATTCTGACCACACACGGGCATCTTCCGTGATGTTTATAACTCACTTCATCCGGTCTGGCGTACAATAGAACCTAAAATCGTTGTCACGAGTGGGATTCGAACCCACGCCCACAGAGTGGACTGCGACCTGAACGCAGCGCCTTAGACCGCTCGGCCATCCTGACCACACACGGGCATCCCCCGTGATGTTTATAACTCACTTCATCCGGTCTTGCGTACAATAGAACCTAAAATGCATGTCAGGAGTGGGATTCGAACCCACGCCCACAGAGTGGACTGCGACCTCAACGCAGCGCCTTAGACCGCTCTTCCATCCTGGCCACTCACGGTCTTCCCGACTGATGTTTATAACTCACTTCATCCGGTCTTGCGTACAATAGAACCTAAAATTGTTGTCAGGAATGGGATTCGAACCCACGCCCACAGAGTGGACTGCGACATGAACGCAGCGCCTTAGACGGCTCGGCCATTCTGACCACACACGGGCATCTTCCGTGATGTTTATAACTCACTTCATCCGGTCTGGCGTACAATAGAACCTAAAATCGTTGTCACGAGTGGGATTCGAACCCACGCCCACAGAGTGGACTGCGACCTGAACGCAGCGCCTTAGACCGCTCGGCCATCCTGACCACACACGGGCATCCCCCGTGATGTTTATAACTCACTTCATCCGGTCTTGCGTACAATAGAACCTAAAATGCATGTCAGGAGTGGGATTCGAACCCACGCCCACAGAGTGGACTGCGACCTCAACGCAGCGCCTTAGACCGCTCTTCCATCCTGGCCACTCACGGTCTTCCCGACTGATGTTTATAACGCACTTCATCCGGTCTTGCGTACAATAGAACCTAAAATCGTTGTCAGGAGTGGGATTCGAACCCACGCCCACAGAGTGGACTGCGACCTGAACGCAGCGCCTTAGACCGCTCGGCCATCCTGACCACACACGTGCATCACCCGTAATGTTTATAACTCACTTCATCCGGTCTGGCGTACAATAGAACCTAAAATCGTTGTCAGGAGTGGGATTCGAACCCACGCCCACAGAGTGGACTGCGACCTGAACGCAGCGCCTTAGACCGCTCGTCCATCCTGACCACGCACGGGCATCCCCCGTGATGTTTATAACTCACTTCATCCGGTCTTGCGTACAATAGAACCTAAAATGCATGTCAGGAGTGCGATTCGAACCCACGCCCACATAGTGGACTGCGACCTGAACGCAGCGCCTTAGACCGCTCGGCCATCCTGACCACGCACGGGCATCCCCCGTGATGTTTATAACACACTTTATCCGGTCTGGCGTACAATAGAACCTAAAAATCGTTGTCAGGAGTGGGATTCGGACCCACGCCCACAGAGTGGACTGCGACCTGAACGCAGCGCCTTAGACCGCTCGGCCGTCCTGACCACGCACGGGCATCCCCCGTGATGTTTATAACTCACTTCATCCGGTCTTGCGTACAATTGAACCTAAAATCGTTGTCAGGAGTGGGATTCGAACCCACGCCCACAGAGTGGACTGCGACCTGAACGCAGCGCCTTAGGACCGCTCGGCCATCCTCACCATGCACGGGCTTCCCGACTGATGTTTATAACTCATTCATCCGGTCTTGCGTACAATAGAACCTAAAATGCATGTCAGGAGTGGGATTCGAACCCACGCCCACAGAGTGGACTGCGACCTGAACGCAGCGCCTTAGACCGCTCGGCCATCCTGACCACGCACGGGCATCCCCCGTGATGTTTATAACTCAGTTCATCCGGTCTTGCGTACAATAGAACCTAAAATGCATGTCAGGAGTGGGATTCGAACCTACGCCCACAGAGTGGACTGCGACCTGAACGCAGCGCCTTAGACCGCTCGGCCATCCTGACCACGCACGGGCATCCCCCGTGATGTTTATAACTCAGTTCATCCGGTCTTGCGTACAATAGAACCTAAAATGCATGTCAGGAGTGGGATTGGAACCCACGCCCACAGAGTGGACTGCGACCTGAACGCAGCGCCTTAGACCGCTCGGCCATCCTGACATGAAGCACCGCCCTTGCGCACACGATTTCGGTCACTCCCAGATATAACTTTCCTAAATGTAAAAATAACACATGTCAGGACTGGGATTCGAACCCACGCCCACAGAGTGGACTGCGACCTGAACGCAGCGCCTTAGACCACTCGGCCATCCTGACCATGCATTGGCTTCCCGAGTGATGTTTATAACTCACTTCACCAAGTCTTGCGTGCAATGGAAACTGAAAGGCGTGTTAGGAGTCAGATCCGTGCCCATTCTCTTAGAGTGGACTGCTGTTTGAACGCAACGCTTCTGACAGCCTATGCGACAACTCCCACGTCGAGTCAAGCTCAATTCTGCCGACTGGTCTTGTGACATTGTCTCGATGTATAATGCTTGTAAGCGTACGTGTGTGTGTGTGTGTGTGTGTGTGTGTTTGTGGGTGATATAAGGGAGTGGACAAGAATACGAAATGCCACCTAGCAGAGCAGCCGGCTGCGAAAAGTCTCTAGATTGTTCCTGTATTCGATCCAAGTGCTACAGAATTGTGCAGTGTTTCTCCTACTGGTTAGTTTCCTTTATATCTTGGGTATAGGTTACCCATTTGGGATTGACAAAACCCTCTTCTCATATGCTAACCCTTAGCGCGTAAATGTCCTTTCAGAATCATTCTCGCTCCCTAGCGCTCTCCTGAAGACATTCCATTCTCCTGAAGAGGACCTTCGGCTTGTTTGTGTATTTCCTCTTTCATTCGTTGGATCCTTTTGGGTGGTTGTACCATATTCTAAGTGTAGAGAGAAATGCAGTTCCTCAATTACTCACACATAGCTTACACATTTGCCTGACCTCCCTGGAGATTAAGGAATGTTTATGATATAAATGTAACACAGAAGGGACTCGGAATCCTCCTCTATGCCATATACACATCTTTTAACATTCATGATTTACGCGAGGTTCGAACTCAAAGTCTTAGCTTTCATGTACTTGTGAAAACATTCATGGAAAAAATCCTACGAAAAGGGTCCCAAAATGATATCTAGCTGATGGCTGAGGGCATCGACTGATTTCACTGCAGTGCCCTTGACCGGGAGGTCCTAGGGTTCGAGTCCCGCTGATGGCAGGATACTAAGCTAGAGAGCTAGGTCGAATTCAGCCACTATCTGGAGGAAACTTCTAGCAACTGGCTTCTCTGTTCGGTAGTTTTTCGTAGTTACTCCAGTCAACACCATGCGAGTGCTGGAGTAGTACCCCAAAACGGGCCACGAAACGCGTGAGATTGCTTTCACTTCCTAGTGCTCTTATTTCCTCTTACATACACATTTAAAAGCACTACACATCCACTCATGTCGGGAGATTCTTGGTGAGGCGGTACCTCGATGACGGGACATCCCTGGCTGGGGAAATGTCGCAAGCCGACGTGTACGGCGCTGGAAATCGCAATTCACCGCGGAAAGAACACCGTCACCTACCGTAATAAAAATATGCTACTATGCTGCTACTAACAATCTACTTAACTACACGTACGGGACTATTGTTCATTTCACTATTTAACTACACTATTGTCCATTAGTTGACTTGCCCGAAAACCTGGAATAAACAATCAATTTTGTAAAAGTGTTATATGCGCAATCCTATTCAATTACGAGGGTCAAAAAATAATTCCCAACATTTTCCCCTTCAATCAATAATAATGGTAGTCAGTTGTTAACCCTTCAAAATTTTGTATTACCAGCGTTAGTATATGAAGATTCAAATCCCTCCTGTAGCTGACAGATCCTTAACGAACTGTTAAAATGGCGGCTGTAGACGACGTGCGTTACAAACAGCGTGCTGTGATTGAGTTCCCGATACGGAGAAGGAAACTGTTGTGAACATTTGCTTTTGTGCAATGGATGACACCTCTACTGTCGACAGGAGTGCCGTTGAATGTTTGGTTAAACAAGTTAGAGTTTCGGAAAGTGGAGAATGCAATCTCCATTATTTGTCGCCCTCCGGACATCCCGCCACTGTGACGGGTCCTAGTATGCTGATCACTGTCTTTTGGGACAATGATGGTGTCCATCGATTCAAAGTCTCTGAACGCTCTGACTATGAATGTCTCTGGACATAAACACTCTGAATATCCTAAAAAAGCGTTTCCCAGGGGATCGATCCTAGAAGAATTGTGCACAAAATTTGCTGTTGCACGATAACGCACGCCTACACTATTATATACCAAAATGGTAGCTAATAACATTACGAAGGAATCAGTGGTGTAGCCTGAGTTTTGGCTTAGGGTATGTAACTCGAGAAATGAGAAAATAATTTAAAACTCCTAAATATTCCTCATTCACCAATACCATTTCTGTCACATTGGTCAATTACAGCATACAAATAATTTTATATTTAAAATAAAAACTGATCCAGTAAAACTAATCATGCCTCACGTACTTCATGTAGTTTACTGGTTGAAAGTTAGAAAAAGTTGACTTAAGTTCACGACCTAACAAAATATAAATGTGTCATACTTTAATAATAAGAGCACTATCAAACCCAATGATTTTCAAAATAGTTCAATTCATATCATTTCGAACCCATTAGAATTGGAAAGTAATGATCTACAATAAAAATATAACACGAAAGAGAAAATCAATCAATTTACAGACACGTAATGAAAAAACAGATGACATTTGTCCTTTGCTGCTTACCTCAAGGGTTTCATCTAGTATCAAGGAGACATCAGAGGCTTTAGAAAATTCATTTTTAATTTCATGGGACATTACCATGCTCACACTTAAAATCCAATTAATTTGAATTTCTGGCAAGATTGCATGAAACACTGGAATTGTCCGTATAATCCTTGTCAGTTTTATCATATTTCATTATTACACTTATATATTCCACGAAAGTTTCTCTATTTGATGATCCCCTATTTTCATTATGGCTAGAAAATACAAGCCCTTGTCTCCCAAAAAAGCATACAACTTGAATTGTGACAGAATTTCCCTATTTTCCCTTCTCAGTGTTGTATTGCTCAGCATATCCTTCGTTGGCTGTTTAAATAAATTATATCCTCTCAAACTTTTTTCAAATATTTTTAACAGTTTCTCACGTACTATAATTTGTCCACGGAACAAAAATACGATTCATAAGTATGTAGGCACTTTGGATCGCGTTGTGCTCGCCATTCCAGGGCACAGATGTGTATTGCACAGTCACATACCCTCGTGCATTCAACCAGCACAATCCCTAAACCTAAATTAGCTACAAATATATAGTTGCTAAATGCATTAAAACAGGATAATAAAACTTAAATAAATCGACAATGTTCATTAATTAATCTCGTGCTCTTCCAAACACCGAAGAGAACAATAAAGTTTCATAAAACGACCGGTTTTTCGTGGGCGCCTTGGATGTAATGGGTCATTGTGCATCTGATTCACAGCGCAGGCAAGGCGGCATTTCAGACAGATTCGTTCATCCTTGTGAAGAAACGAATTCTCAACAGCGCTATGTTTGAAATATAATGAAATATTTTGAAGTAGAAAAAGAAAATAACAAATGGACAATTTTTAATCATTTTAAAATAAAAATAGCTGATATTGTCAGGGTATGTAACACGTCATCCACATCCATGGACGCTACGCCCCTGGGAGGAATGTCGTATTTCAGAAGTGGAGTATAGTTGAGTCAAGAGATGAGCGTGGCGGTCGCTATGGAAGCGGGGCGGTAGAGAGTAAACAACCGTCATTAGGATTCATTTTGGTAACAGAAAATATATGGAATATAGGAAAAATATATGGAATATATAATATATGGAAATCAATAGTCGAGGCGGAAGAACATTGTTTGTAGGGAACAAGAGAGGGATATAGTTTTTTAAGCTTGAAGATGTCACTCTTGCTCACGACAGGTAGCGAGCAAGTCAAAGATTTAGCTGTGGTTGGGGATAAGAATGCTTGCATTTTAAAGTAATTCAAACGAAGTCAGATTGAAAAGGAATATCAACTGGGATAGGTAGTAGTTTTTACCAGAGGACGTGGGATTAATATAAATTTGTTTTCATAATATTAAAGAAGGATAAGACGCAATTCAGGAAAAAGACTGAGAGTTCATTGTGGAACAGTACGCGTACAGGCGTCCGTCCGTGACGCAAGCGTAGGGAAGTTAACGGGATTTATATATTTTTTTAATGGACGATATAGTTTAATATTAAACGAACGGAGGTTTTGTCGGAAGAAAGAAGTCATAGCGGGACAACTGAGAAGGTTCTACGAGGAGCCGTCGAAGGGTAATTGAAGAATGCACGCAAAGAATTATACGGTGCACAGGTCATTTGTGTTTGAACTATTAGAAATGCAAAACCGGCCATGGCCAAAAGAACTTGAGGGTTAACAAAAACTAGGAACCTTTTATAATAGCTATCTTGTTTTAAAGTTTACTGAAAAGTTGAATCATTTTATATAATAAATCACAGTTGATGTTTTGGAAAGGAAGCTGATCATTATTTTACAATACGTGCAATCCAGAATTAGATGTTCTTTTAACAGAATTTTCAGATTCCTCGCTACTCCGTACGGATGGCAGATTCAATAAGTAATTGCAGAACGGGTAAGCAATATTTATAAATTCGAACCCGACCGACTGAGCAAGTACGGCATAGTGAAAGCAGATAAAATTAATTTGCAGACAAGAACGAATAATCACATTCGTAATTATTTCCTGGCGCCTAAATTACCAAAAACAGATAATTAAAATATTCGGAAATAGTTACGAGTATCTATCAGATTAGTTCGGTTCTAGTAAATTGGTATATTTCAAAGAGCTTGCCAAAGCAAGGGCAAATTAAGTAGTGAGATAATTTAGTACATTTCAACACACTAGTGTCGTAAAAAGAGAAGCACCGACAAAAATGAGTTGGACTGCGATTTCTCATCCACCACACAGTTCGGATTTAGATCACTCCGATTTCCATCTCTTTGGGGCAATCATAAACGCTATTCGGGGAAGAAAATTTCAAGATGACACCAGCAGTTGCGGCCGGTGCGTTGCGAATTAGTATGTATGTCCGAATCCAATAGTATTATATAGTAGTTTCTCTGTATACTATAGTTCGGATCAAAGATTACTGTATAGTACTCTTTGGTCCGAACTATGAGACTCATTTTGCCTCTTCGAAATATTTCTTGTACGAGAAAAATTGTAGCAAGTAGGGTACAAACGATTTGCCCAGATCGACATTTGAATCGTTGACTAAGACAACTTTTACGTAGATTACAGAAGATACAATTGTGTTGAAGAGAAAATGAGAGATTTTTTTTAAATGTCCAGCAAACAAAACAGTACGAGTAATTCATGAAATCAGATGAAAGGGTATTCTCATCTTAGTTGAAAGCCGCGGATTCTACCGAACAAAACCCTACGAGCCTCGAGCTGCCCCCAGTACCCTCACTTTTCCTCAAGCTTCCATTGCTTTGCATGCACCAACTACAGACGGACTCGCTATAGTCCACGATGCTACCCATTCCAAAAACATTTATTTTTCGCTCAAGTGGGCACATAACACTAAAAACGTTCTCAAACAAATGCGCCGGAGGTAAGCACAAATTAAACGAGTCGGTTTAATACTCTCTGCAACTTTTCCCGAGGTTGTTTTTTTTTCTGGGGAGGGCGCCGCCGTAGATCCCTCAAGGAGCAGCCGCCACTGGACACCAGTGTGATCTGCAATGTGAAGGAATGACTACGTCTTCAGGAAAAGACTTGGTACCGCCAAGGCATGCTCGCCTTTGTTTCACGCTGGCACAAGGGTGTAGAAGTAGATGAAAATAACCATGTATTCCATCTACAAGCAGACGGAATAACCATGTATTCATATTGTGAGCAAATTTCAGACTCTTCGAATAAATATATCTGGAGAAAAAAATACGGGGCGTCACTTTCTACCGACCTTCGTATCTGTTATACAGCGTGTCCGACCAACTGTGGACCACCCCCATAACTTCTAATCGGTTCAGGATATCGAAATGTAGTTTTCGTTTAACAATGCGGAATAATGAGACAGGTAACATACCGCAGAGAAATTGTCTATAATATTTTTAGTTTTCGAGAAATTTAATCATCTTTGATTTTTTAAATTGAACTATTTTTTTCAGCAGCAATGCGTAGATCATGAGGGATAAAATGATGTATCATATATTAGTATTTTGACGATAATTAGTGTATAAAATCAGACTTTCTGACATGTGATTTTTAAGTAAACGGTCTTTTCTTGTAGCAGCCCTTGCAACAGTCGCCGTTGGTAAAGATGGCGTTCGCGGCGTCAAGACTGTTTCGTGGGGACAAGGTGTGTGAGAGGGGCGGCCGTGAGGGATAGAGACGTAACTATAGTAATTCATGGTCTTGACATGAAAATCATATAAACAAACATCAATTTGAAAGATCAGAATGAGAGAGTTTTGCCATTTGTTCATCTGAACTGAACTTTTCTTCTACTGAAATACCAAGCAACGATAATCAAAAAGAACAAAATAAAAATTATTTGTAGCGGAAGGACGATAATAATAAAGCTTCTTTTCAAACTTAGGAGAATTGAGCTCAGTGTATTTTGGCAGAAACAAGCTCTCGTTTTAAAACATGGAAAGGGAATGAATGATTAAAGATTTTTATTGTCATAATACATTTTTCTTGATTAATGATTAAAGATTTTTATTGTAATAAGTTCATTAAATATTAGATAGGTAGACATTTTCTATTATTATTTATTGTTAATAAACTTCTTATTTAAACGCGTACAAAAAGAACAAAGCAATAAACATTTTGAAATACTCTTGACAGTCCATCAGCGTAAATTTAATAAACTTTAACACAAATGCACATCTGCAGTCACAACTGATAATAAAGAGTTTCATACTTCATAATGCCTTGTGCTGCCACAAACTTGAAAATCCACGGCAGAAGACAGAAGTGTACTGTTTTCTTTTCCATTTATGAACAGCAGTAGAGGTACGGTTGCGCAGTGGACGAATGATTATCCTAATTAAAAATTGAATTTACCAACGAAGAGACGACGGTTGGATTCTTGTCAAGTTTGAAAATGATATTTATTGTTAAAATAGACAAGATAAATTCAGATAAATCAATGGAAAAAATCTCTTGTTCTGATCGTTGAAATTGGTGCTTCTTAATGTGACCTTTGTGACAAGACCTAGATTGCTTTAGTTAGGTGTC
This sequence comes from Acheta domesticus, assembly GCA_031308135.1. Taxonomy (NCBI): domain Eukaryota; kingdom Metazoa; phylum Arthropoda; class Insecta; order Orthoptera; family Gryllidae; genus Acheta; species Acheta domesticus. The sequence continues at coordinate 106,334,400 of JAHLJT010000631.1, read as the reverse complement.
TTATCCCTCATTGCCACCCCTCTCAGTCTCCTCTCTCTCCACGCAAGTCTTGACGCCGCGAAGGCCACTTTTCCGGAAGGCGAGAGTTGCAAGGGCTGCTTCACGAAATATTGTCCGTTTAATTCAAATCACGTATCAGAAAATCTAATTTTACACTCAAATTACTATCACAATACTAACATATAATACATAATTTTATTCCTCTTTTCATGATGTATCCATTACTGGTGAAAAAATATATAGTTCCATTTAAAAAAATCAAAGATGATTCAATTTCTCGAAAACTAAAAATATTATAGACAATTTCTCTACGATATGTTACTTGCCTCATGATTCCGCATTCTCAATCGAAAACTGCATTTCGATATCCTGAACCGTTTAGAAGTTATAGGTGTGGTCCATAGTTGGTGGGACACACTGTATATGGAGCACATCAAATAAGACGGACCGTTTTAAAACCTAATACATACTCGTACAATACAGTACACGTAATTCCCAGTACAATCCACATAATTATCAGAATAGTTACAATTTGAACTAATAAAAGAAAATAATTATTAATGCCACACCTAAAATGAATTAATACTAGTAAAACAAATATAAATACCAATTGCTATATTGCTTGTAAATGACGTGTTTGTTCCGTCGTGTTCCTGGCAAACGTTTTCCCGGGCAGAGGAAGTAAGCACGGCGCCCATGAGCACGAAATTGGGCGGGTTATACTGTCAGCGACCTCTGGCCCTTGGGGAGTAGCTGAACAACTTAATAAAGCAGGTAGGGTTCCCCCAGACCGACCTCGGCTCAGAGCTATATTTTTTAGCAAGGCCGCGCGCAAGAACATTCCCACAGCGGCCGCGCCGGGGTCACTGGGGCTGCGACGGGAAACGGCGAGGACCGAACTGCCAGCCGGCCGTGGGGGGCGCTCTCCCGGGGGCCCTGGTCTCGATTGTCGTTGTTACCGCTGAGCCATTCACAAACACAAGCCTCCCTAACTATTTGAAAATATAATATCTCGCTCTCACTCTCACTCTCTCTCTATTACACTCTCTCTCACACACACAACAATATCAACGATTGATTAATAAACTCATTTTTTCTTATCTAACAAACTTAAACAGGAAGTGTATTGACAGACCTGAGGTTGGTTCATCCTAAAACGTTATTGAAACCCCCTTGAAAGGCAGAAATTCCGAACAAGAAGAAATAAATATTTTTTGAAAATTCACCAACACCACATGCTTTTGTACCTGAAGGCTTTCATTGATTTCTAAACACCACGCACGCGTCGTAAGTCACCCAGATACTCTTACAGTCCGAAAAATACAAGAGATATAAGCCATTGGGAAATAAAAATTAAATAATTAACTACTCTTTTTAAGAAATAATTAAATTCAATTTCGTAAGATTTAATGAAATTGATTTTTAAATGAATATAAAGAATCAGAGGATGGCTTTGTTTTTTATCATAAGTAATATCACGAGAAGTGCTGTGCTAGCCGGTAAATTCACGACTCGCGTAGCGAGGAGTGAATTTACCGGCTAGCACAGCACTTCCGAGTGATATTTAGTGTGACTGTTTCACGAATAACACATTACATGATTTGAAAGGATAATTTAAATCACAGGCATTACGGAAAAGGTAAATATTACTCAAAATTACAACCGAAAAATTAAAACATTTCATTCAGCTCCGACTTATCACTGCCTCCTGGAATAACTTATGATCAAGGAACATTTGAATAACAGTTTAATTCAGAAAATAATTTCAAATATGTTTCAATTTTATGGTAATAAAACTTTCGAAAAACAATAATAACAAGGCTACTTAAAAGAACATTTATTAAAAGCACAATCATTAAAGTTGTAGGAAGTTGTTTTCCAAGTCTTGGCCTTCCGTGGATGAATTTGAAATGGAAGATGTACAAGATGAATTAGCAGCGGAATTCGTCGATTTCGAACGGATTGAACGCACGTGTGCACTCATTAAAGTATTTTCCTGAATAATTTTGGATGTAACGTTCCACATTGTTTTGATAGTATATTCTTTGTACTCTTCACCATCTAATCTTCGTATATTAATTACCTAAAATACGTGTAAATTCCTCATTTGTAGTTTGTGCTGTCCATTTGTATTTTCTTTCTTCACAAAATTCTTGAAATTGCTTCCACACGCTTTCTTTGTTCCTTTCGCTGTTTTTCGGCACTGCCTTTTTAACAACATATTCTATTTCAGAGTTTTAAACATACCCAAAACGACACATTTTAAAATTATATTGATGCACACAAGCTATTTTGGAGGTGAAACAATTGCTATCGTTATCTTAAAATGGTAAACAAAGGTTTTACAGCGATAAAAAAAGGTAAACAAACTGATGGCGATAAACATTTGAGATTGGTTTAATTTGAATATATCCTTGCTTAGCATTGGCTACTTACGACGCGGACAGACATGAGTGAAATAGTCATAAGTAATATCACGAGAAGTGCTGTGCTAGCCGGTAAATTCACGACTCGCGTAGCGAGGAGTGAATTTACCGGCTAGCACAGCACTTCGAGTGATATTTAGTGTGACTATTTCACGAATAAACACATTACATGATTTGAAAGGATAATTTAAATCACAGGAATTACGAAAAAGGGAAATATTACTCAAAATTACAATCGAAAAATGAAAAACTTTCATTCAGTTCCGACTTATCACTGCCTCCTGGAATAACTTATAATCAAGTAACATTTAAATAACAGTTTAATGCAGAAAATGATTTCAAATATGTTTCAATTTTATGGTAATAAAAGTTTCGGAAAACAATTATAACAAGGCTACTGACAAGAACATTTATTAAAAGCACAATCATTAAAGTTGTAGGAAGTTGGTTTCCAAGTCTTGGTCTTCCATAGAAGTATTTGAAATCGAAGATGTACAAGACGAATTAGCAGCGGAATTTGTCATTTTCGAATGGATTGAACACACGTGTGTACTCATTAAAATATTTTCCTGAATAATTTTGGTTGTAACGTTCCACGTAGTTTTGATGGCATATTCTTTGTACTCTTCACAATCTTATCTTCGAATATTAATTGCCTAAAATATGTGTAATTTTTTCATTTGTAGTTTGTGCTGTCCATTTGTATTTTCTATCTTGACAAAATTCTTGAAATTTCTTCCACACACTTTTTCTGTTCCTTTCGCTGTTTTTCGGCACTGAATCTTTAATAATAGATTCTATTTCAGAGTTTTAAACATTACCAAAACCACATATTTCAATATTATATTGATGCACAAGAGCTATTTTGGAGGTGAAACAATTGCTATCGTTATCTTAAAAAGGTAAACAAAGGTTTTACAGCGATAAAAAAAGGTAAACAAGCTGATGGCGATAAACATCTGGGATTGGTTTAATTTGAATATATCCAAGCTTACCATTGGCTACTTACGACGCGGATAGACATGAGTGAAATAGTCTTAGTAAACGCCTTCATAACGATAATTCACAAGGGAGCTACTGCATGCACACACCGCATTACGATGGCTCTCTACGACCCGTCGTCGTTGACGATTCGGACTGCAATGGTGACGTTGTCGAAAGTCAAGAAGCAATGCAAATTGGTTGTGGAAAATCTTCAGTGTAGTTTTGTCATGGTAACGTCGTTTCGTCGCATTGTGTGTAGTCAAGATGAATATTTTTTTACTCTCACAGTAACATGGTCAGATCAGTATGTCATTGTGTGGGTGCGATTCCGTAAAAATATCTGATCATCTTTGGATAAATAAGTACGTCATTGCCGGCATTTTTTACTTTTACTCGAAAATCTATTACATATGTGCCTTTTAGCGCTTCTTTCATTCCCAGTATTACCAAATTATTATTAGCTATCATCGTCGTTTCTGTAAAAATTTCCTGACTAATTCAACTTCAACATGAAAAACATCTAGAATGATGTCGGTGCCTCTGCTAATGTAAGATTCCGAACATTTTGGATGCCGTAGATTTTCCTGTAAGTTCTTGTCTTCTCTACAGCCATTTATAACATTTCAGGAAATCCCTTTACGGTTTTGAATTAAATTTCTAATAATATTCGGAGGAAATTAACTTCAGTTAGTGTGAAACGTTATTGTACATTTACAGCGTTAAAAGGAAAATGCCTGTTATGAATCATGGGATACAATGTGTTTAGCGTAAAATACAGATGAATATTAAATTTCATTTACAGTACATGAAAGAAATATCCAAAAGTCAATTTAATATCTAAAAAATCAAACAAAATGTGATTGTGACAAGGCCTGCAGACTACACGAAAAAGGAGATCGCAGCGAATTCATGCGAAATGAACTAATAATTGTTTGTACATCAGCATTATAAACGATATTTCCTGTTGCAAGATATCATTCATAATCGAGTATTTGACGACTCAGATGATGACGTATTAGCATTTTAAGGTACGAATGATGCTTCATCACACGTTCAGTCAATTGTAAGTTCAGCCAAGTTTGATTCTCTCATAAATTTATAATGCTTATATACAAATAATAGTGTACGCAACTCGTTTATAATATTGCTTTACTGCATTCGTTCAAATTGAAAACTTGCTCCTTTTCCGTCTCCCGTTTCCAAACCATGTATTCATGTAATAAAGCGTAAACTAATTTCATAAATTCTATTATCTGCCAACCTTCTATGATCCTCGTAGCGGCGCGGCGTAGCACTGATAAGGATGGTCAATTCACAGTAAAATGTTGTCGGCACCTCGTGGAGGGGAAATGGGCAATGATAGTTCAGAAACAATAATAGTGAAATATCGTCAATGATAGTTCAATGAGCAATGATAGTTCATATAATAGTGAAATATCGTCGTCCTTGAAAGGAAGACAAAAAGTGTTCAGTGAAGCATATAAAACGATTTATTATTCGAGAAATTAAGAAGGTCCCCACCACTAGTACTATAAAATTGGGGACTGAATTGTGAAAAAGTGGAAGTATCAGCTAGTACAGTATGCAATATTTGTTGAGACAAAAGTTGTTATGCCGGAAAAAAGTCCTTGCTAAGGAAAACAAAACGCTTAAGGCGATTAAATTTGGCACATAAGTACCGAAATTATGGCCTGGAGTGGAGTTCCAAGAGTGAAATTCAATCGTATTTCAGACGAAAGCAAAAATAACATTTAGGCTTTGACGAGTTACGCACGGTACGGAACAACTGAAATGCAGATAGGGGCCTTCAAAATCGTGTGCCAACATTGGCACTTAGTGTCGGCTCCATGCATAAATGGCACTGTATTAAAGTAGCTCAAGAGGAGATCGTCTGCACGTAATTAATGGGGCGGCACGTAATTAATGGATCAACATGTTTATTGGCATCTTGAAGGAAAATCTCCACGTCAATGCGCAGGACGTGAGTCTTGTAAATAATTGTATGTTTATACAGCTCAGAATCAAAGTTATCATTTCTAAATTGCAGTTACTCGACCACACCCGAAACTGAATTTTTATATTTTCTTAATTCCCTGATATTAACCTATACAGTGTATGGTTTGAAGAAATGGAATTATTCAATCGCAAAATTGGTGAAATCCATGACGCAAATGGAAAATCTAGACGTTATTAAATGTAATATTTTTGTTTACCTTTAGTGAACGATGATTTTCTTAGCGTACGAAATCTGAATTTTTGTTTGTTCATAAATGTCATGGGGTTGCAGTATTTTAGATTCCTTAATATGAGGGAATAAAAAGTGGATCTTCCGCAGAATTAAGTGTGTAATCAATACATTTCTCTACTACCTCGTTAATGTTCTATAAATGTTTTAGTCATAAGTTTCTAGGTACACCATCATTTTCTGCACTAACCGAATTAATATCGTGATGAATGGAGACATACATTTCTCTTTTCCACTTTTGAAGGTTACCACACATCGATTAATTATTGACAGCTACAATGCCCAACGGTAATACAAAATTTCCTGAAAATATACCATAAAATGGGTATTAGATGCAAATACATAAATTGCACGTGTTTTTCAAATACCTTTTATTTACTCACTGTATTTTCTCTAAATTTAAATATTATTTGTAAAGTATCTCCTAGAAATAATGTAAATTGACGTATGTCATTGCACACATATATTGTGACAAACCGTTTTTTGACTTATCAGTAGATGGATATTTCTACGGTAAAATTAAAAGAATTACATCCATGATCAATAATTGTTATTCTACCCATTCAGTTAAAACATGTGTTTTAAAAGAAAAATATATGATCAACTTGTTTTGCGTACTGATTTTTTAATCTAAAAAACGTATTTTAAAAATGACAACAGGTATACGATTTACATTATTTATTGGAAGGCCACTGAACCGAATGAAGATAAAAGCTCACACAACTAATAAATGTCAGGGAATGGGCATATCTAGAGGGGCTGTGAGCTACCGCTCCCGCTGCAAAGTGTAACACATTAACAAAATAATTTAAAACAAGTATAAATATTAAAATCAATATTGCTGCGTACATAGTGCATTATATATATAAAGTTATTATCATAAATAATTTCAGTTAAAAACTGTTTTTTCAATAGCCGAAAACGACCCCCTTAAATATTATCTGAATCCGCCCTTTGCGGAATGAGATCTGCTTGAAAGCCGTGTCCTTGAAGAAGAAACATTCCGGAAGATTTCGTTCGTGCCGTCGCCGCTGCCGCTGCCGCCCCCTAGCGCTGTTCGGCCGCAGTCGCGGCGCCCACGCGCGGAACGTCAGGCCGAGGTCGTTCGCTTTCAGGAAATATGGGCTGTTCGCCTCTGTAAAGCGTAATATAAATGTTTTCCCTGTCACTTTCGGTGAGCCCTGACAGCAAAACTGTGGGAACTGAGGTGTGTCCGGTGACGTGGGTGATCACGTGTTCAACGCTTTGCGGTGAATCACCTGGTCAGCGACGTAGTCAGCTGATGATAGCACTCAAGTGGGTTTTCTTGTTACTTTCGTAAGTGTACCTTTTTTTATTTCTTGTTAGTGTTTTATTACTTTGTAAATATAGAAGAAACAATATTACGCTGTAATTACCCCTTTTGCTACATTCGCTTAAAAACTGCCCTTGCAAGTACTGCCTAAGGGATCTTGGTGAACATTTACAATTTTGTTACTATCGGTGAAGTAGGTCAAGGAGTGCGCCAACAAGACGTCAAATGTCTAAGCTT
>JAHLJT010000631.1:106274613-106327114 GCA_031308135.1 Acheta domesticus | reverse complement strand
TAATCACATAATAATAATAATAATAATAATTATTATTATTATAACACATCAATAATAACAATTGGCAATAACATACGAAACTAAATGATATGAGAATGTTTCTGCCATTCTGTAGTTCTTTCGCTAACTGTCATGAATTTTGAAACATTAGAAGATTGCGTTTAATTTTCATGTTTTAATAATTACTTGAATTATGCGGCAAAATTAAAAACAAGATTTTTTCAAATGTCTTATGAACTTTTTTCGCTATATTTTTGATAAGGGTAGTTCTATATGCACTGAATAACATGATACAAACAATATTTTGTTGTCTCCTTTTTATTTTCCAATAAATATACAAATTTATTTTTTAAATATCTCTTATGTCTTTTATATTTACATATCATTGGCGTTTTTAGTCGTTATTTAATTTGCAAGTAAAAGTGCTTCAAATGATTTTTAGTGAAGTTTATCGAAAGTTTTCCGTGAAATACCGCATTTCCAGAAATGTGAAAAAAATGTGTTTTAGGCGCCAATAGATGGTAGTTGGGAAGACGTTCGTTAGGGTATAACCGAAAAACTAGCCCGGATGGAAGAAAATAGACAACTAACTAGTACGAGAAAGCCTTTGCCATTCTTTAGCACCGCTAGTTTTGTACAGATTATATTTAGGTAAAAGAATCTCCATCGTCAACATTGTACATTGACAATATTAATATTTTGCCATTTCAAAAGATACAAATACAGTGAGTTCCCTAAAAATGGGACCGGCACAATTTTACCGTCCTTTTCTATATAAGAGGGAAATATTTAGAGAAAAATAATGGATCTCCACCTGTGGGGCATCTCCCTAGCCAAGACAAACTCTAAATTTCCGACTACCCAGTCAGCATGATTGGCAGTGTAGTGCAAAAGTAAGTGAGTGTGTAATGGAAGAGGAGGAGGCAAGGATGAGAAAAGTACGAAAGGGGTTCGTGACTCATTTGTTAACCTCCAACCTTTAATGTGGTGCTCGAGAAACCGCGGAAAACTACCAGTCAGATTATCTGGCCGCTAAAATTCACCACACAGTGGTTGAATACGACCTATCTAGAAAATTGTCTATGTCGAAAATTCGCTACCGTTGGGAATCGAACCCTAGGACTTCCCGATCAGAAACGCTGCAATAATCAACAATTGTTAGCGTAAGCCACCTCACCCAGTTTCAGAGCGATGCTCTGTCTATGCAAGCTTTCGAGTTTACATTGTACCCTTTCTACTACCCCGTTGCAATTACATAGGCATTTGAATTATTTTAAAAGAAAGAAAATAATTGTTTAAGTTATAATGACCGAGTTTCTTGGCGAAGAAATTTTACCACAATTCATGAAATGTGCTCGTGGTGGAAGTGCAATATGTGCATTAAACGAGAAAATTTTTTTGACATTTCCCTACAAATTCGACGAATGACTTGCGAACGAATGACGTGTGCAGCGTCTCCGAGTCGCGCGCTGCGCGTCCGCCGGCGAGTGGCAGCCGTGAAAGCGCGTGAACGGTGGAACGAAGGTCGCAGTCGCCGTCGCAGGGTCGGTGGAGGTCGCTTCGGGTCACTTCGCCCGCCTCGCAGCATCCTCGGCCCCAGCACCCGGCGCCCGCGGGCGAACGTCCGGGGTGGCTCGGCACTACACGAACACGAGCGACGGCGCCACGTATATACAGGTGTGCGGGGAGGAAACGTCGAAACTTCGACAATAGGCTCGTTTTAACCATATTTTGTCTAATAAACCGCTTCGATATTTCGAATGGCTGAGCCGCAATAAGCACTCAAAAGTTGGTTTGAAAATATGCTTTCTAGGCATTGTAAATTTACATTGTAGAAGAACAGAAACACTGCAAAAATATGTAAATTGTTTATTATTAACAAAAGAAATTAATATAATTGACCGCAAAGAAAAATTAACCCAGAAATAAAAAAGCACCCAATTTACATAATTCGACTGCTTTTTTATTTCTCGGTTATTTTTTCTTTCTGAACAAATGTATTAATTTTTTTTGTAAATAATAATAATGTACATGTTTCTGGAGTGTTTATGTGCTTCTACAATGAACATTTTTGCCTGGAAAGCATATTTTCAAACCAATTTTTGAGTTCTAATTGCGGCTCAGCCATTCGAAATATCCATGCAGTTTATTAGAAAAAATATGCTTAAAATTGTCTTAAGAGCTTATTTTCGAAGTTTCGACGTTTCCTCCCCGGACACCTGTATATATACTCACTGCCATATTATACAGAATGAATCAAAATCTCTTTCGGCACCACGATAGTTGATTATTCGTATTTGGTGTTTCCGGACGGTATGTGGTCATTAGTTCCTGACGTGTTATGCGCGATTTATCACGGGGGTGACTGTGTTCTTCTCCCGTTGGATGGTAAGATCCGGTGCCGACCTAAATGTCTACTTGTGGGGTTTCTTCATCTAGGTATCTCCCACCAGCGGGGCACCGCCCGAAACGAGAATTAATCCAACCTCCTGCCGTGTGTGGCAGTATAATGCGGAAGTGTGTGTTTAAATAATGGTTGAGATTAGGACATGGAAGAGGAAGGAAAGGTCGAGCGCGGTACATGACTTATTTATAAGTGTACTGCTCCAGCATGCGCCTGGTATTCATCATAGAAACTATGGAAAACTAACGATCAGAGCAGCCGTCAGATAGAGTTCTCCTCGAGACAACGGTTAAATTCAACCTAGCGATACAGCTAGTGTCGAAAAACCCGCCATCATCGAGACTTGAATCCAGGATCTCCTGGACAGAAGGGCTGCCACGACATCAGTTGTTGAGGCGCCTAAGCCAGTCGGCATCACGATGTCAGTAGCGGATCGAAAGGGGAAGCGGTGTTCCCTCCTAGACAATAATATTTGTAATTTGACGTAAGTTATTTTAAATAATTACTATACATAGATTTCATTACATTCAAAACATTATTTTCGTTATAAATGAACTCGTTCTTTTTTATTTCAAGGTAACAATTAAAACTAGTAGTGCTACTGAATGACACAGATTTTTCCGTATTAGTTTTATATTTCCTTTGGTCTTATTCGGGAAGTATGAAGAAAAAGATTGGGGCCAATTATGAGAAAACGGCGTTTGAGCGTTTCTGAAAATGCAGAATTTTTAACTAGTTTTCACAGAAAACAGTTGTTTTTGAAAAACGTTATATAACATTATTTAAAGCACATGTATTCATTAATATAATAATGTGAACAAATCGCAATCGCCGCTAAGGTAAATATTATGGACGTGAGAGACAAGTTAAAAAATATTTTTATAATTTTGAAAAAACAAAAGAATATAGCAATGTGGCGTTAATGTCATCTCGTAGAGTACATTTAGCACTATCCCTACCAAAAGTTTAAAGAAAAAATTAGGAGCCGATTTTGAGAATATCTTGGTTTTGTATATTTTTTTTTAATTCCACCTATTGTAAGCAATATTGCGCGAAAACTACTATAATTTTCCAAACAATGTACAAAACCTTATAGAAAGAACTTACTTTGGAGAATAAATTTTATTTGAAGAAAAATCTCTATCTTTAATTTTGTAGTTGTAGGAAGACGCCGAAAAAATCTAACTTTTGCAATTTTCAAAAATTGAGTTAACTCTTAAAATTGGACCTATGCCACCTTAATAAGTGTATTTTACTATAATCTTAAAAGAAATTTAAAGAAAAAATTAGGAGCCGTTTTGAGAAAATTTCGAAATGTTCGGGGAGCTTCATGTAAAGTACCCCCAAAATTTTGAAGAATGGTTTTCAAAATCGCGACGCCTCGAGTGGGACCAGATCGGTAATATTCATTTTGGAAGAAATCGTACTTATGGTTTAGGCGCTAGTTTTGTTCACAGACTGACGGACGGACAGATGGACGGACAGACGAACGGACAGACGGACGGACTGACGGACGGACTGACGGACGGACAGACGGACGGACAGACGGACGGACAGACAGATGGACAGACGGATGGACAGACGGACGGACAGACGGACGGACAGACGGACGGACAGACGGACGGACAGACGGATTGACGGACGGACGGTCGGACGTTTTGCTTTCAATTGACTTTTCGGTACAAATGATCCACAAAACAGGGATTCTGGCTACACCACGTGTTAGGGAATACATTTTGTTAATTTAGCAACTGGTTTTATCCACTCTTTTGTTATCAGGGCCCGGTTATTTTTCTGCTGAAATTCGCCGTTTTTTTTGCGCATTACAAAACTTTCTCTATACTACGTATATTACTCCGTATATACGTATGTAGACGGGAAAGTAATAGATATAGGATGTCCGAACTGAAATTACCATCTCTTCTAAAATAATTTGTGCAACCGCCTCTGCGTTAGATGAGGCTTTTGTTGAATATGATGCCACATTTTTCGAAAAGAAGTCGGAAATCGCCGTGTTTTGAAATAACCAAAAATAGTAGACTGGTAATAACATGTCACAGACTTGTGATAAATTGCACGGTAGTTCTAACACATTATTAACATTATCGTGGTGACAATTTGTTGACGCACTATAAGGTAAGTGTACGTTACAAAGAGTGATCGGCGTGGGTGGCTCAAGACATCAAATTATTGATGTCATCGCAAAGACTCTGACGGGAAGATCCTAGGGTTCTAGCCCAGTCGGTGGCAGATTTACGACATTCACTACATACGTCGAATTCAACCGCTATTTGGAGGAGAATTCTAGCGGTCGGCTGTTCTGATCGGTAGTTTTCTGTGTTTTCTCCAATCAACATCAGATGAATGCCGAAGTCCCCTAAAAATGAACCGCGCGCGGTCTTCCCTTCGTATTCCTACACACACACACACACGCGCGCGCGCGCGCGCGCACTACAAGCAGTACACTGGTGGAATATATCGGTTTGGAGGAAACTCGCAAGCCGGGGTAAGACGGCGCCGAATCTCCCCATCCGGAAGGGGAATATTACTGCCGCGATAAGAACATCCACTACATTTATGACACTAATGGCTTAACTATTGTCGCGCCTGGAAACAATCAATACTAGGTGACGCTTTTGACGCCTAACGCACGACCGCCTTAAACGAACGAAATGAAATTCTAAATGTCGTGCAGTCAACCAAGAGCCTTCGCAGTCTCCCCAGGGTCATCCCTTTGAGGCTGTACAGTTTTCTTCTTCGTAGTGCCGAGCTGGAAGGCTACGGTCGAGTATATTGGAAGCTTTGTTACTAGAGCCCAGATTTTTAGGCGTTTATATTACCTCAAATATGTAACAAAAAAGGCATATATTTTTACTAAAATAGGCATGTAGAAAAGCGTTTACTTTTACTAAAATGGGCATGCAAAAGGGCATTTATTCTGGCAAAATAGCGGTGCAAAATGACATGTAAACAATGAAAAATCACAATTTAAAAGGAATCGAAAACCACACTCAAATGTAGGAAGTGAACAGAGTCAGACATCATTAATTTAAAATCTTGACTGGTATCTTCTTCCGGTCACTGACACTGCAGCGATATCATGGGATGCCCTGAGTCACGTAAGCCGTTATGGCCCTTCGACATCTAGAAGGGTTCTGCAGGGCATTACATTTAATGCCATCCACGCTCAGCAACCCTGAGCTCCGCAGAGCAACAGGAAGCCTCAGGATGATGGAAGGGATCCGAAACTTATCAGTAAGTATGGAACATTTTTAAAACACATCAGTAGAGGTGACAGAGTATGACTTCTTTTATTGTGTTTGGTTAAAAACACTTTTCTTTACAGTAAAGCCAAACAAATATAGGACTAAATGCGAACATTTTTATATACAAGCTGGCTCTACGAAAGCGGCACCCTTACGAATGGTGCAAATACTTGCATTGCTAGTTTCGAAGAAATTCATTTAAAAAATATGTTCTTCAGAACAAATTAATAAAATATTTAAAAACATTATCAACGATAATTAAGCTTTACGGGACAGTTCTGAGGAGACTGACGTTTTAAACTTTAGCCATTTTTAATTTCGATTCTCTTGTCTTGTTTTCAGATAGCGCGTGACAGGTGTCAATCCTGCCGCATTATGCATAATATAATATAATTCACTTATTATGCTTAATATACCATATTATAATAATATACCATATTCAGGGGGTATGTATCATTAGTACAGAAAAATAATTAAAATATATCAACATAAAATCATTATACTATATCAACAACTTCATAGCCTATACACAGACATACAGCTATTTAAAACTAATCGATAAGACAGAACAGAAACAACAAATCAGAACAAAACGACTTGAGTCCCTAGATAAAGTATAAGAATCTCTGTATAAGAATTCTTTTTATGCAGAGAGTAGCGCATTCCATCGTTTCACTGATCCCGCCATTTTATGTCCAGTTGACAGGAAAATTAGAACTGTAAGATATTCTGTGTGCTGAGAACCATGAATCTATCCCAAATCAGTATTAATAATCTTAAACATCTCTATAACGTCACGAATTATTATAATTTTTCTTCAGCTCCTGATTGCTGCCTGGTGGGGCTATCGGGTGAGACGATATTAAATGGCGGCGGTTTGCGGTACTCTCAGTATCGAGGGACTCTTAAAACGACAAGAAGGCAACTCTCATAGGACTCACGCAACAAAAGGCCAACGCATTCTGCCCCAACGGGCGGCATTCGTGGAATCCTCCTCCATCTCGCGCCGGTCACGTGCGCCCCAGCGCCGCGGGACGAGGCGCGCGCAATCAGACGCGGCCGGCTCAGCCCTTTGTGCGCGCTGGCAGATACAAATTGCCGCGCGGAGGTGGCGCCGCGCGTGGTCAAGTGTGGACGCTCCGCACCGCGCTGGCCACTCTCGCCCCACTGCCCTCCCGCCCCATCCATCACGCGGCAACAAGGACGCTCCGCGCCACGCCGCGCCGCGCCACGGCGCTTGCGCCGGAAGGGTTTCACCGCACACTGGCCACAAATGTCCACGTCACAAATTAACAAATAAATAAATATAAACAAATCAATAAATATACAAACAAATAAATAAGTATATAAACAAATAAATATATATATATAAACAAATAAATATATTTATAAACAAATAAATAAATAATTGTCGTAAAGCGAATATTAAGACAAATCGATTTACATTGTTAGGTTTCATGGTTTTACAAAATTTAAGTTTTATTCGTAAATTCATATTCGCCTGTAGCTAAACAACTGCATGGAATTTAATTTTCCTAATAAAACACAATAAAGAGAATACTTACGAGAATCCTGTAGTCTGTTTCGTTCATTTTCAGAAAAAATGATAAGCTTATTTAGCCGAGTGAAATATTGATGCTGTTAAATATGCTTTAATTTAGGCGTTAAAATAGAATAACGTGTAAGTCACAAAAATAAATGCGCAGTCCATTACAAACCGAAAACGTTGAGATAGCTCAAATCAAGCAATACTGTTGTCTCTGGAGCAACTCCGACCGAGAGGTCCTAAGGTTCGAGTACAGACAGAAGCGGATTTTCAACTGTAGCTAGTGTTGAAACACACTAGCTACGATGAAATGAATCGCTGTCTGGAGAAAATAATTATAGCGGCCAATTGCTCTGATCGGTCATGATTTCTTCGATCAATATCAGGACAATGCTGGAGCAGTATCCTAACAAATGGGCCATGAACTTGGCGCGATCTTTCCATCCTTCTTATACTATCATCTCTCCTTACACACACACACACACACACACAACACACGTGTTCTTCAGTGTCATACATGCCAAGCGACAGGTCGAGAGCTTAGAGCTTGTCCGCGTTGGGCGATGCCCCGCTTGGGGGGAAATACTTGGAGGTGGGAACCCCATACAAGCCGACTTGTAGGTCAGCACCGGATCTCACCATCCAATGAGGAACGAATATCACCCTCTCCACATTCACCTCTACACATTCACCACACTTAGAGGACAAATGACTATAACAGTTGATGTGCCAGGATACATCAATCAATCATGACAAGCTAAATAATTTTCTGCCAAAGTCCTTACACAAAATGAATGACGCTTTCAGAAGAAAGCTGTAGAATCCAAAACATTTTTTCTCGTGATTTACAGGCTTTACAATGATACAATGTCAGTGGAATGGTATCTTTCAATTATATCCGCCAAAAAACTAATCCCATCCCAACGCCTCTATTAGGACCCACTGTGCAGTGCCCCCCCCCCCCAGGGGAGGGTCCTATGCCCTTGGAGTAACGAGCGCCGGCGATGGGCGTCGTGTTGGACGCGGCTGAACGTAGCTTCTGAGACTCCACGCCAGCCGCCCCCACCGAAAAGCCAAGGTTGCTCATTCCCGGGCACCGCTACCTCCTTGTTGACGGAAGAGGCTGCGGTACGATGCGAATTTCTTATGTTAACTCGACGGGATCACTTCAATTATTAATTACACTCATACTTTAAGCAATATATACTGCAGTGTTTATACACGAATGTATACACGTGATATGTATGTATTCCTATTTTACTTCATACACCATTCGGTGATTTCCACGAACGCTCTAACACTTCCCGACTGAAACTTCACTGCCCTAAATGATCTATCCTTGCATCCACCTGTCTTCCCATCAATCCTCCTGATACAGCCCGAAAGCCCACAACAGCCTTCTTTAATTTCTCGGAATAGGCGAAGCTCGTAAGCCCATCAACCCATGGTTCAGATTGGACAAAGGAGGGGGGTGGACATACGTAGATGACGCTGATGCTGCCACACCTCCTGCTCTTCACACTCACACACGTTCCCGGGAAAAGGGGAAAGAAATT
This sequence comes from Acheta domesticus, assembly GCA_031308135.1. Taxonomy (NCBI): domain Eukaryota; kingdom Metazoa; phylum Arthropoda; class Insecta; order Orthoptera; family Gryllidae; genus Acheta; species Acheta domesticus. The sequence goes on along the minus strand of JAHLJT010000631.1, from coordinate 106,318,342 downwards.
GGAGGTAAAATACGGGTCGAAGGATGAACATTGACGTATGCGGAAGATACCACCATGCCACAACGAAACTAACATTCAAACCTTACAGACTGGATGCAACACTACGGCACAATATCTAAAACACCTGTGCCACCATGAGAGCAAGGAAATGGAAGGAATAAGGTTACATAAGAGACCAAGGAGGTTACAAGGGCCCACCACGCTACGAAACACGACCAAACATCCACGTTCAAGAAGGGATTTTGACTCAAGAAACTTCCCTTTGAGAGCGTTAAAGCTCATCCTACTTAACAATTTCGATCAAACACGTCAGACTGAAAAAAATTGTAATATTCTAATGAAATATTACTCAGTAAATTGGTTCCATATTTAAAAGACGCAATGCAAGTATACAGCTAAATCAGAAATCACGAAGAAGAGACATAATTAGTTATTTCCATTCCGCCGAAATAAGACATCATCAGGCAATCATTAAGAAATTGTAAGGCAATCGATGGGTCATGACTATATACTGTAACCGCTAAAGCCGTTTACAGCAAGAAAATATCAGTTTTTTCTTCGTAAACGCGTACTATTATCTTTGAGATCAAGTAGTTACAACATTAACCAGGAGAGAACGCCAGGCGACGTACGTAGTTTCAAATAGGCTACCAAGAGCGCTTATTACTAGTACTAGAAGCGTGATAACGAAATCGGTCAGCGGAACGACGCGATCGACCAATGGGAATAAAGCAAACGAATATCGGAGAATTAAGAGCAAGAAGAGACCAACTCGGCCATTTTAATGAAAACCAGCGGAACGAGAAGGTACTCTGAACGAACTTCTGGAACGACGGACCACGCCAGTTCAAGATTTCGACAGTACACAAGCTTTTAGAAAAGGTAATTCATCTTATTATTATGATAATTTATTCATGAGAGGGAATGAATAAAATACATGAAACGTGAATAATTTTTAAAAGAAGAATAATTAACAAGATTGATGCTATGAATTGAAACGAAAAAAAAAATGTAACGAGTAGCTAATTGAAATAGAAATGTTACAAGCAATGTGTGATTTATTACAGCTTTTGTATAAGAATACTTGAACCAGCTCGAATGAAATTCGATCATTGGACGCTACTGCAACGCCGACGCCAACGACGCGAGCCCCGAGGAGAACAGTGCAGTCAACGGGAATTTTTCGTGTTCGAGTTCCTTTCCGGACGACCCCGAAAAACTTCAAGGCTTCGAACGTCGCGGGAGACATCCTGAGTTCGGCTAACCTTTTCAAGTTAGCGGCAGAAACGTGGGCCAGATGTAGAACGATTTTAGTAGCATATTTTACTAGATGGTTAACTGTAATATTGCTTGACTTTAGTCATGAGTTTTTGAATACATATCCGTGTGCCAAATCGAATTACAGTTTCGTTACTGGACGCAGATATTTAAAAGGTGTTAATGGAAAATAAATTCAGAAGTAAAGATAGACAATTATTCGATCGATTGACATATTGTGTCGGATGCAATGCTTAACTGTGTAGCATTTAACTTAACATTTTTTTTGAAGTTAGAGATTTCATAAGAGTAAATTAACTTTTTGCTTAGAGTTCATAAGACTAGATATTGTAATACCAATAACAGTTATACATTCTAATTGAATCAAGTGAATTTGTTAGAACAATTAGAAGATTGATATTTTTTCGTATAGGAATGGAATTGATATTATCGATTTATGTTATATATGAATGGTAATTACAGGTACAACATTTTGAGTGTGTATTATTGTATGTGTATTTCAGGAAATGTGTGTAGAGATAATCGTGTATTAGTAACGTATTATTGGAATTCCGATCCTTGAACCCATTCTTTTAATTTAATTGGAAGATTTCAAGGGTTTATTTGCAATTAGATTTTTCTTATATTTTGTAACAATTTTTGGTTTTTTTCATATCAGATTTAAACAGGACATTAATAGTCAATTCATGTTATTTTGATGTACTAATTTGGAGTACAGAATATATATTGTTTGTTGTTATTTTCGTAAAACATACGACAAAAGTGTTCTCAATCTAATCCCAGTGTACTAAATCTTGAACCCTTTCCCTTGGAAAGAAAGTCTACTAGGACCTTCTTATATGAGTGCGTTGTGGCTTAACTTTATTAAAGCCACAATAACGAGTAACAAGGGAGTATTACTCGAGTCACCTGTCTCCTCCCATACGCGAGGTAATTTTACCCCAATTGTTGGACCAGGCGCTAGGTGGTTGGTTACTGCCTCATCTATTGTGCCACCACCCAACAATGGGAGGGAGACAAAAAGGCGAGGTGGTGACAATACTTGTAAGCAATATGAGTTACGTTATGGTTTGTCATTGATGTTCACGTCCAACTCTCTTGAGAAAACATCCACGACAGTGAGATTTAACTTACCTCTTTCTTTCGTGCAATGTGGTTGCGTTAACACATCAATAGAACGCTTTGGGACGCCAAAACAATGGCACACACAAGTTCACTCAAAGAATGCATGTTCCTGAAGTAAAACTAAGATATTGGTTAATTAACTTCTTCAGTTCGTTTAATGAAGGCAAGTGATACATAAATTGTACACTTTGTTCATTCTACTACTAAAAAAGCTCAGAAACGGAACTTTCAATATGTATTAATTTTAGTTTTTGTATTGAAACAAACCATTTTGATGATCCGGAAATATTACCACAATTACGCACACAATTCACAAAGACGAACCTCAGCATTCCACCAATTAGGTCTAGCGTGCACGAGCCACAAATTTGCATGTTCGAAGATGGATACGAATCATCCGTCCCCAGACAGAACCGCCACATTGCCTTAAACCTCACTCACAATGCAAACTTAACCGTAAAGTAATGCTCAAAATTTATCAGTAAAATTTAGATATAAAACAAGCGTACACAACGACGAATGGAAACTGGAACGTAGGTTTTATTCTATCGATTTAAACCTTCTGTATATGCGGATAATTCTTGTACCAATTGTTGTAGTCATTGTTGTGGGCTTTAAACCACGTCTATCGCGAATGTTCTAAATGCTACTTGCAGATTTTGCGATCGAGATAAAATACAGAACTGGGCATGCAACTTGTTCTCTTTTGATTTCATGTTTATTTTCTTTTTAAATTCTGCCCCTCATAAATATTTTTGTTGACGATCAGTAATAAGTCTGAATGAATAATCCTTTCTTCTTCGATCATTTTCTGTTGTTTTATCAAATTATTCAGTTACCGTATGATATTACGGCCATCCTGACCATGCACAGGCTTACCGAGTGATGTTTATAACTCACTTCATCAGGTCTTGCGTACAATAGAACCTACAAAGCTTGTCAGGAGTGGGATTCATTTTCTTTTAAGCTTCCGAATACAAACATAGGAAGTTAACGCGATTATTGCTCCCTTAGGTAAACTCATATAAAGAAACAAACATTTAAAATGTTTCATTTTACTCCCATATGAAAATTTAAAATTCGACAGTAGTATGAGTACATTTATTTAGATCATTCCCTTTCTTTAAAAGAAGAAATAGAAATTAAAATAGATCAACCTTGAGCGGTAACTCGTTACTAAACTCTATAAAACATTGTCTTAGGCCTGCTCTCCAGGGATGTATAGCTACTTCAGTGCATATTGTCCAGCTCTTATTTCCAAATTTCGCACAAATTGACCTACAAGCAGCGCCAGCAAACTTCAGCAGCTAAGTGCTTGCCCGCAAGCTCGATATGACCCACATAAAACGCTCTGCAATACTAAAAAATCAGCAGATCCTGCAGGCGATAAGTAATAATCCAAACATCAAAGCTTGCGTACAATAGAACCTAAAATGCTTGTCAGGAGTGGGATTCGAATCCACACCCACAGAGTAGACTGCGACCTGAACGCAGCGACTTAGACCGTTTGGCAAATCTGCCCATTCACAGGTTTCCCGAGTGATGTTTATAACTCACTTCATCTGGTCTTGAGTACAATAGAACCTAAAAGGCTTGACAGGAGTGGGATTCGAACCCACGCCCACAGAGTGGACTGCGACCTGAACGCAGCGCCTTAGACCGCTCGGCCATCCTGACAATGCACAGGCTTCCCGAGTGATGTTTATAACTCACATCATCAGGTCTTGAGTACAATAGAACGTAAAAGGCTTGTCAGGAGTGGGATTCGAACCCACGCCCACAGAATGGACTGCGACCTGAACGCAGCGCCATATACCGCTCGGCCATCCTGACCACGCACAGGCTTCCCGAGTGATGTTTATAACTCACTTCATCAGGTCCTGAGTACAATAGAACCAAAAAAGGCTTGTCAGGAGTGGGATTCGAACCCACGACCACAGAGTGGACTGCGACCTGAACGCAGCGCCTTAGACCGCTGGGCCATCCTGACCACGCACAGGCTTCCCGAGTGATGTTTATAACTCACTTCATCAGGTCATGAGTACAATAGAACGTAAATGGCTTGTCAGGAGTTGGATTCGAACCCACGCCCACAGAGTGGACTGCGACCTGAACGCAGCGCCTTAGACCGCTCGGCCATCCTGACCACGCACAGGCTCCCCGAGTGATGTTTATAACTCACTTCATCAGGTCTTGAGTACAATGAAACCTAAAAGGCTTGTCAGGAGTGGGATTCGAACCCACGCCCACAGAGTGGACTGCGACCTGAACGCAGCGCCTTAGACCGCTCGGCCATCCTGACCATGCGCGAGTTTCCCGAGTGATGTTTATAACTCAATTCATCAGGTCTTAATACAATAGAACGTAAAAGGCTTGTCAGAAGTGGGATTCGAACCCACGCACACAGAGTGGAATGCGACGTGAACGCAGCGCCATAAACCGCTCGGCCATCCTGATCACGCACAGGTATCCCGAGTGATGTTTATAACTCACTTCATCAGGTCTTGAGTACAATAGAACCTAAAAGGCTTGTCAGGAGTGGGATTCCAACCCACGGCCCACAGAGTGGACAGTGACCTCAACGCAGCGCCTTAGACCGCTTGGCCATCCTGACCACGCACAGGCTTCCTGAGTGAAATTTATAACTCACTTCATCAGGTCTTGAGTACAATAGAACCTAAAAGGCTTGTCAGGAGTGGGATTCGAACCCACGCCCACAGAATGGACTGCGACCTGAACGCAGCGCCATAGACCGCTCGGCCATCCTGACCACGCACAGGCTTCCCGAGTGATGTTTATAACTCACTTCATCAGGTCTTGAGTACAATAGAACCGAGAAGGCTTGTCAGGAGTGGGATTCGAACCCACGCTCACAGAGTGGACTGCGACCTGAACGCAGCACCTTAGACCGCTCGGCCATCCTGACTACGCACAGGCTTCCCGAGTGATGTTAATAACTCACTTCATCAGGTCTTGAGTACAATAGAACCTAAAAGGTTTGTCAGGTGTGGGATTCGAACCCACGCCCACAGTGTGGACTGCGACCTGAACGCAGCGCCTTAGACCGCTCGGCCACACTGATGACCAAGCACATGACCTAGCACAGGCTTTCTGAGTGATGGTTATACCGCACTTCATCAGGTCTTCAGTACAATAGAATCTAAAAGGCTTGTCAGGAATGGGATTCCAACCCACGCCCACTGAGTGGACAGCGACCTCAACGTAGCGCCTTAGACCGCTCGGCCATCCTGACCACGCACAGGGTTCCCGAGTGATGTTTATAACTCACTTCATCAGGTCTTGAGTACAATAGAACCTGAAAGGCTTGTCAGGAGTGGGATTCGAACCCACGCCCACAGAGTGGACTGCGACCTGAACGCAGCGCCTTAGAACGCTCGGCCATCCTGACCACGCACAGGCTTCCCGAGTGATGTTTATAACTCAATTCATCAGGTCTTGGGTACAATAGAACCTAAAAGGCTTGTCAGGAGTGGGATTCGAACCCTCGCCCACAGAGTGGTCGGCGACCTGAACGCAGCGCCTTAGACCGCTCGGCCATCTTGACCACGCACAGGCTTCCCGAGTGATGTTAATAACTCACTTCATCAGGTCTTGAGTACAATAGAACGTAAAAGGCTTGTCAGGAGTGGGATTCGAACCCACGCCCACAAGAATGGACTGCGACCTGAACGCAAGCGCCATATACCGCTCGGCCATCCTGACCCACGCACAGGCTTCCCGAGTGATGTTTATAACTCACTTCATCAGGTCTTGAGTACAATAGAACCGAGAAGGCTTGTCAGGAGTGGGATTCGAACCCACGCCCACAGTGGGGACTGCGACCTGAACGCAGCACCATAGACCGCTCGGCCATCCTGACCACGCACAGGCTTCCTGAGTGATGTATATAACGCACTTTATCAGGTCTTGAGTACAATAGAACCTAAAAGGTTTGTCAGGAGTGGGATTCGAACCCACGCCCACAGAGTGGACTGCGACCTGAACGCAGCGCCTTAGACCGCTCGGCCATCCTGACCATGCGCAGGTTTCCCGAGTGATGTTTATAACTATCTTCATCAGGTCTTAGTACAGTAGAACCTAAAAGGTTTGTCAGGAGTGGGATTCGAATCCACGCCCACAGAGTGGACTGCGACCTGAACGCAGCGCCATAGACCGCTCGGCCATCCTGACCACGCACAGGCTTCCCGAGTGATGTTAATAACGCACTTCATCAGGTCTTGAGTACAATAGAACGTAAAAGGCTTGTCAGGAGTGGGATTCGAAACCACGCCCACAGAATGGACTGCGACCTGAACGCAGCGCCATAGACCGCTCGGCCATCCTGACCACGCACAGGCTTCCTGAGTGATGTTTATAACTCACTTCATCAGGTCTTGAGTACAATAGAACCTAAAAGGTTTGTCAGGAGTGGGATTCGAACCCACGCACACAGAGTGGACTGCGACTTGAAACGCAGCGCCTTAGACCGCTCGGCCATCCTGACCATGCGCGGGTTTCCCGAGTGATGTTTATAACTATCTTCATCAGGTCTTAGTACAGTAGAACCTAAAAGGTTTGTCAGGAGTGGGATTCGAATCCACGCCCACAGAGTGGACTGCGACCTGAACGCAGCGCCTTAGACCGCTCGGCCATCCTGACCACGCACAGGCTTCCCGAGTGATGTTAATAACTCACTTCATCAGGTCTTGAGTACAACGAAACCTAAAAGGCTTGTCAGGAGTGGGATTCGTACCCACGCCCACAGAATGGACTGCGACCTGAACGCAGCGCCATAGACCGCTTGGCCATCCTGACCACGCACAGGCTTCCCGAGTGATGTTTATAACTCACTTCATCAGGTCTTGAGTACAATAGAACCGAGAAGGCTTGTCAGGAGTGGGATTCGAACCCACGCCCACAGAGTGGACTGCGACCTGAACGCAGCGCCTTAGACCGCTCGGCCATCCTGACCACGCACAGGCTTCCCGAGTGATGTTAATAACTCACTTCATCAGGTCTTGAGTACAATGAAACCTAAAAGGCTTGTCAGGAGTGGGATTCGTACCCACGCCCACAGAATGGACTGCGACCTGAACGCAGCGCCATAGACCGCTCGGCCATCCTGACCACGCACAGGCTTCCCGAGTGATGTTCATAACTCACTTCGTCAGGTCTTGAGTACAATAGAACCTAAAAGGCTTGTCAAGAGTGGGATTCGAACCCACGCCCACAGAGTGTACAGCGACCTGAACGCAGCGCCTTAGACCGCTCGGCCATCCTGACCACGCACAGGCTTCCCGAGTGATGTTTATAACTCACTTCATCAGGTCGTCTGTACAATAGAACCTAAAAGGTTTGTCAGGAGTGGGATTGGAACCCACGCCCACAGAGCGGACTGCGACCTGAACGCAGCGCCTTAGACCGCTCGGCCATCCTGACCATGCGCGGGCTTCCCGAGTGATGGTTATAACTCACTTCATCAGGTCTTAGTACAGTAGAACCTAAAAAGGCTTGTCAGGAGTGGGATTCGAACCCACGCCCACAGAGTGGACTGCGACCTGAACGCAGCGCCTTAGACCGCTCGGCCATCCTGACCACGCACAGGCTTCCCGAGTGATGTTTATAACTCACTTCATCAGGTCTTGAGTACAATAGAACCTAAAAGGTTTGTCAGGAGTGGGATTCGAACCCACGCCCACAGAGTGGACTGCGACCTGAACGCAGCGCCTTAGACCCCTCGGCCATTCTGACCATGCATAGGCTTCCCGAGTGATGTTAATAACTACTTCATCAGGTCTTGAGTACAATAGAACGTAAAAGGCTTGTGAGGAGTGGGATTCGAACCCACGCCCACAGAGTGGACTGCGACCTGAACTCAGGGCCTCAGACCGCTCGGCCATCCTGACCACGCACAGGCTTCCCGAGTGATGTTCATAACTCACTTCATCAGGTCTTGAGTACAATAGAACCTAAAAGGCTTGTCAAGAGTGGGATTCGAACCCACGCCCACAGAGTGGACTGCGACCTGAACGCAGCGCCTTAGACCGCTCGGCCATCCTGACCATGCCCAGGCTTCCCGTGTGATGTTTATAACTCATTTCACCAAGTCTTGCGCGCAATGGAAACTAAAAGGTGTGTCAGGAGTCAGGGCTGAGTCCACTCTCAGAGTGGACTGCGGTTGGAACGTAACACTTCAGACCGCCTATGCGACAACTCCCGCGTCGAGTCAAGCTCAATGCTGCCGACAGGTCTCGCGACATTGTGTCGATTTATAATGTTTATAAGTGTATGTATGTGTGTGTGTGTGTGTGTGTGTGTGTGTGAGTGAGTGTGTTTGTGAGTAATATATGGGAGGGGACAAGAATACGAAAAGCCACCTAGCAGAGCAGCCAGTTACGAAAATTCTCTAGTTTGGCCTGAATTCGATCCATGTGCTACAGAATTGTGCAGTGTTTCTCGTTCTGGTTAGTTTCCTTTTATCTTGGGTATAGGTTACCTCTTCGGGATTGACAACACTTTCTTCTCACATGCTTACTCTTAGCGCCTAACTGTCCTTTCAGAGTCATTCTCGGTCCCTATCTCTCTCCTGATGACATTCCATTCTCCTGAAGAGAATCTTCGGCTTGCTTGTGTATTTCCTCACGGCATTCGTTGGCTCCATCTATGTGGTTGTACCCTATACTAAGTGTAGAGATAAATCCAGTTCCACAATTACTCACACATCGCATAAACATTTGCCTGACAACCCTAGACTTTAAGGAATGTTTATGATATAAATGTAACACAAAAGGGACTCTGAATCCTCCTCCATGCCTTAAACACATCTTTTAACATTTATGAGTTACGCGAGGTTCGAAGCCAAAGTCTTAGCTTTCATTTACTTGTGAGAACATTCATGGAAAAAATCCTACGAATTGGATCCCAAAATGAGTATTCAGTTAAAATCTCAAATTCGATTTTCCGTAGCCTTACATAACTTTCTCTTACACTACGTCCATACATATGTACGTACATTACTAAATAAACGCAATGTCAATTTGACTGTTTTGAATTTTGGTGAAAGGACATTTTGTATTATGTTTCATGATTTGATTATGTTCCAATATAAGAGAAACTAATGGTGCTACAGAATGGCACAGACTTTTCCATATTAGTTTTCTGTTTCGTTTGGTCTCGAATAGCTTTTCGGACTTGCCAATACTCTTGACAGCTGCCTTCTATTGCCGGCCAAATTACATTTTTTTCGACATTTTTTAAGTTTTCGGTTTTCCAATAGTAGAACAAAACTATTATTTTAAGAATATAAAAAACAGTTAAATCTTGCCCTAAATGGCAAATTTCGTTGAAACATTTGGAGCCGTATCAAGAAAATGGCGTTTAAGCGCTACCGTAAATGCGAAATTTGAAGCTCTTTTTCACAGAAAAGTTTTGAGTTTTCCAAAAACTTCTTTTAAATCCTTTGAAGCATTTACACACACAAATTCAATAGTGTTTACAAGTTGCTGGAAATGTGCATTTTAACTGTATGAGAGAACTTTCAAAAAATTACATTTTTGTAATTTTTGAAAAAAAACAACAAAAAATACCCCCAAATTAACTTTACGCCATATTAAAAAGTGCAATTAACACTATTCGTTCGAAAAGTTTGAACAAAAAATTTGAAACCATTTTTGAGAAAATGGCTTTTGAGCGTTTCTGATAATGCACAAATTTGAGCTAGTTTTCTAGACAGAAAACTATTCAATTTTCGAGAAACTTTATTTGACACCATTTAAAGCACATGTACTCATTAATACAGGGTGCGCCAGAGAAACTTACTTATTTGAAAAAATCCCCGCGCGGTGAGTTGGGCGGTTAGAGGGGCGAGAGGGGGCGTATCTGGAGGGGGAAGTTCCCAAGTTTTTTTCTCCTTCCAGTCAGTTGCCATCATACTGTGGACTAGAGAGCAGCGGGCCTTCGCAGTCGAGAGCTTCTTTTCTAACGGTCGCTCACTTGTTGCTACGCAACGTGCCTTCCGCGCTCGTTTTGTAATTCCTCCTCACAAACTCGTTCCTGGCGGTAATTCGATTCTGTCGTGGGTTAACTCATTCGATGTCGGTAATGGGAATAATTGATCCTTATTTTTTTGAAGAAAACGAACGCGCAGTTACCGTGAATGGAGCTCGTTACAGGAACATGATCAAGGAATTTTTTCTTCCAAAACTCGAAGAAATGAACGTTAGGAACTTGTGGTTTCAGCAAGATGGAGCCACAGCACACACAGCACGAGACACAATGAATTTGTTGCAACAACATTTCCCCGACCGCCTCATCTCTCTCAGAGGCGATCTCCAATGGCCGGCACGCTCTCCAGATTTGACTCCATGCGATTTCTTTTTATGAGGTTATTTGAAATCCCTGGTTTATGTCGATCGACCACGTACCATAGCACACCTCAAGAACAACATTCGCGACGCCATTGCCAACATGCCGATTGATATGCTGCAAAGAGTGGATACGAATTTCAAAAATCGACTTCATCAGTGTATGCGCAATGGAGGTCGCCATTTATCCGATGTCATTTTCAAGACTGCATGAAAAAAAAATTGGGATATTGTATTCTCAAATTAAAAAAATTTAAAACAATAACTGAAGTACTTTTGTTTTTATTGACCTTTCAAGTAAGTAAGTTTCTCTGGCGCACCCTGTGCGTACAATAATGTGAACAAATCAACGCTAATGTAAATATTAACAACGTGAGAGACAAGTAAAAAAAACATGGAGCATTATAGCGTTTTTGTCATCTCATAAAATACATTAGGCACTATAGCTACCAAAAGTTTAAAGAAAAAATTGGAGCCGTTTTTGAGAAAATCTTGTCTTTGTAATTTTTTAAAATTTCAAATATTGCGTGCAATATTGCGCAAAAACTAGTAAAATTTTCAAAAAATGTACATGCCTGTAATGAAAGAACTCACTTTGGACAACAACTATTATTTGAAGGAAAAATCTCATTCTTCAATTTTGTAGTTGTAGGAAGACGCCAAAAAAATTCCAAACTTTGGCAATTTTCGAAAATGCAGAGTTAACTGTGAAAATGGGGCCTACGCCACCTTAATTAATGTATTTTACTCTATTTTTAGAAGAAATTTAAAGAAAAAATTTGGAGCCGTTTTTGAGAAAATGTTGAAAATGTCTGGGGGGCTTCATGTAAAGTACCCCCAAATTTTAAAGAATCTTTCTCAAAATCTCAAATCTTCGACTAGAACCAGATCGACTGGGGAATATCCATTTTGAAAGAAATCGCACGTATGGTTTACGCCCTAGTGTTGTTCACAGACGGTTAGACGGACAGACGGAGGAACGGACGTTTTCCTTTCAATTGGTTTTTCGGTATCAAGGACCCACAAAATAGGGTTTCTGGCTACACCACGTGGTACGGGATTTTGTTTCTGAATTTAGCAACTGGTTTTATCCACTTTTCGTCATCATGGCCCGGCAATTAACTTTTTTTTCGCAGCATTACATAACTTTCTCTATACTAAGTATACGGGAAAGTAAAAACTGATAAACTTGAAAACCTTACGAATGGAAAACAATTTTAAAATGTGACAGTTCATGGGAAATTCATGTGACAATTCAAGAAAGTGTATATTGTCTAAATATAAATAAGAAAATATCTGTCAGCAACTTAAATCAGACTAAATGTACAGAAATGAACGAACCGTAATGAAAGAATCAATGTACTACATCTTGTAATTTTAATTATAAGCCGAAAGTCTATCAGAGCAGTGGATATTGTATTAATGACTATTTTAAAAATGTAAACTGAAAATCGGGTAAGCCATTTGTGTACGGGTTATTAAGGAAAGGACTAAGTACGTTTCACTGAATGACGATGGAATGGATAGGATTAGGAACTATGAGCTCATCTTCATATTTTTACTTGTAAAAAGTTAAAATTGTGTTAGGAGAATGAAATACGGATTTAGTAGTAAGGATTTAATTGTGTAAAATGTGTCTGATGGCTGAGGGCATCGACTGATTTCTCTGCAGTGCCCCTGACCGGGAGGTCCTAGGGTTTGAGTCCCGTTGATGGCAGGATACTAAGCTAGAGAGCTAGGTCGAATTCAGCCACTATCTGTAGGAACCGTCTAGCAACTGGCTTCTCTGATCGTTAGTTTTTTGTAGTTACTCCAGTCAACACATGCGAATACTGGAGTAGTACCCCCAAACGGGACACGAAACGCGTGAGATTGCTTTCACTTCTTACATACTGCTCTTATTTCCTCTTACATACACATTTAAATGCACTACACTTCCGCTCATGTCGGGAGATTCCTGGTGAGGCGGTACCTCGATGAAGGGAGATCCCTGGCTGGGGAAATGTCGAAAGCCGATGTGTACGGCGCTGGAAATCGCAATCCAGCAAGGAAAGAACACCGTCACCTACCGTAATAAAAATATGCTACTATGCTGCTATTAATATGATACTTAACTACACGTACGGGACTATTGACCATTAGTTGACACGCCCGAAAATCTGGAGTAAACAATCAATTTTGTAAAAGAGTTCTATGAGCAATTCTATTCAAATACGAGGGTCAAAAAATAATTCCCAACATTTTCCCCTTCAACCAATAATAATGGTAGACAGTTGTAGTTGTTAACCCTTCAAAATTTTGTATTACCAGCGTTACTATATCAAATCCCTCCTGTAGATGACAGTTCCTTAACGAACTGTTAAAAATGGCGGCTGTAGACGACGTGCGTTACAAACAGTGTGCTGTGATTGAGTTCCAGATAGGGAGAAGGAAACTGTCGTGAACAAAGACAAATGTTTTTGTGCAATGGATGACACCTCTACTGTCGACAGGAGTGCCATTGAATGTTTGGTTAAACGAGTTAGAGTTTCGGAAAGTGGAGAATGCAATCTCCATTATTTGTCGCCCTCCGGACATCCCGCCACCGTGACCAGTCCTAGTATGCTGATCACTGTCTTTTGGGACAATGATGGTGTCCATCGATTCAAAGGCTCTGAACGCCCTGAATATGAATGTCTCTGGACATAAACACACTGAATATCCTAAAAATGCGTTTCCCGGGACATCAATCCCAGAAGAATTGTGCACAAAATTTGCTGTTGCACGATAACGCACGTCTACACCATTATATAACAAATTGGTAGCTAATAACATTACGGAGGAATGTCGTATTTCAGAAGTAGAGTGTAGCTGAGTCAAGAGACGATCATGGCGGTCGCTATGGGAGCGGGACGGTGAAGAGTAAAGAGTTGTCATTAGGGTTCATTGTGCTAACAGAAAATATACATGGAAATAAACAGTCGGCGTTTATTAAATAATAAAATAAGCGGAAGAACATTGTTTGTTGCAAACAAGAGTGGGATATAGTTTTTACTTTCCCGTATACGTACGTATACACGGAGTGATATACGTGGTATAGGGAAAGTTATGTAATGCTGCGCGAAAAAATGGCCAATTTTCGGCGGAAAAAAATTAATTGCCGGCACGTGAAAACGAAGAAGTGGATAAAACCAGTTGCTAAATTAAGAAAAAAAATCCCCTAACACATGGTGAAGCCAGAAACCCTCTTTTGAGGGTCCTTGATACCGAAACACCAATTAAAAGGAAAACGTCCGTCTGTCTGTCCGTCCGTCCGTCCGTCTGTCTGTCTGTCTGTCTGTCTGTCTGTCCGTCTGTGAACACTGCTAGCGCCTAAACCATATGTACGATTTCTTCCAAAATGGATATTCCCCGGTCGATGTGGTTCTAGTCGAAGCTTTGAGATTTTGAAAAAGATTCTTTACAATTTGGGGGCACTTTATATGAACCCCCCATGGATTTTCAAAATTTTCTCAAAAGCGGCTCCAATTTTTTTCTTTAAATTTCTTGTATGAATAGAGTAAAATACACTTATTTATATGGCATAGGTCCGATTTTTACGGGTAACTGTGAATTTTTTTAAATTGCAAAAGTTTAAAATTTTTACGGCGTCTTTCTGGAACTATAAAATTGAAGAAAAAGATTTTTCCTTCAAATAAAATGTGTTCTCCAAGCTGAGTTCTTTGTTAAAGATCATGTACATTTTTTTGAAAATTTTAGTAGTTTTCGCGCAATATTGCGTGCAATATGTGCAATTTTAAAAAATTACAAAAACAAGATTTTCTCAAAAAAAACTGAAATATTTTTCTTTAAACTTATGGTAGGGATAGTGGTAAATGTACTCTATCAGATGACCTAAAAGCCATATTGCTCTATTGGTTGGTTTTTTTCAAAACTTACAGAAATATAATTTTTTTTACTTGTCTCTCACGTCTATTTACATTATCGGCGATTTTTTTCACATTATTATATTTACGAGTACGAGCTTTACGAGCTTTAAATAATGTCAAGTAAAGTTTCTCGAAAACACAACCGTTTGCTGTGAAAAGTAGCTCAAATTTCGGCATTTTCAGAAACGCTCAAACTCCATTTTCTCATATAATGCTGCAAAATTTCTTGAAACTTTTGTAACGGATAGTGATAACTACACTCTTTAACATGACGTAAAGTTTATTTTGAGTTTTTTTTTGTTTTTTCAAAAATTATATAAATGTACATTTTTGAAAGATCTCTCACATCTTTAATATGCACATTATAGGCAATTTGTAAAGATTATTATATTTGCGAGTGTACGTGCTTCAAATAACTTCAAATAAAGTATTTTGAAAACTCAAAAATTTTCTGTGAAAATGAGCTTCAAATTTCGCATATTTAGTAGCGCTAAAACGCCATTTTCTCTTAAACGGCACAGGAAAGAAAATTTCCATTTATGACTATGTTTTTGAGTTCTTTAATATTCTACAATTAATGTTTCCGTTCTACCAACAGGAAACCGAAAAATTAAGAAAATTACCAAAAAAATGTACTTTTGGCGGTGATAGATGACAGCTGGCAAGAAAGAGTTGGTAGCAATTCCGAATAGCTTGCGAAGACCCAAGTAAATAGAAAACCAATACGGGAAAGTCTGTGCCATTCTGTAGCACCACTAGTTTAAGCTTGAAGATGACGGTGACATTCACTCTTGCTCACGACAGGTAGCGAGCAGGTCAAATATTTAGCTGTGGTTGGGGATAAGAATGCTTGCATTTTAAAGTAATTCAAACGAAGTCAGATTGAAAAGGAATAGCAACCGGGATAGGTAGTAGATTTTACCAGAGGACGTGGGATTAATATAAAATTTGTTTTCATAATATTAGAGAAGGATAAGACGCAAATCAGGAAAAAGACTGAGAATTTGTTCATTGTGGAACTGTACGCGTACAGGCGTCCGTCCGTGATGCAAGCGTACAGAAGTTAACGGGACTTAAATATGTTTTAATGGACGATATAGTTTAATATTCAACGAACGGAGGTTTTGTCGGAAGAAAGAAGTCATCGCGGGACAACTGAGAAGGTTCTACGAGGCGCCGTCGAAGGGGAATTGAAGAATTCGAGCAAAGAATTATATGGTGCACAGGTGATTTGTTTTTGAACTATTATAAATGCAAAACCGGCCATTGCCAAAAGAATTTGAGGGCTAACAAAAACTTCGAAAATTTTATAATAGCTATCTTGTTTTAAAGTTTACTGAAAAGTTCAATCATTTTTACTTTCCCGTATACGTACGTATACACGGAGTGATGTACGTAGTATAGGGAAAGTTATGTTATGCTGCGCGAAAAAATGGCGAAATTTCCGCGGAAAAAATTCATTTCCGGGCCGTGATAAAGAAAAAGTGGATAAAACCAGTTAATAAATTAAGAAAAATATCCCCTAACACGTGGTGTAGCCAGAAACCCTGTTTTCTAGGTCCTTGATATCGAAAAAACAATTGAAAGGAAAACGATTGAAAGGAATTGAAAGGAATCTGATTCTAGTCGAAGCTTTGACATTTTAAAGAAGATTCTTCAAAATTTGGGGGTAGTTTACATGAAGCCTCCCGGACATTTTCAAAATTTTCTCAAAAACGGCCCCAAATTTTTTCATTAAATTTCTTGTATGAATAGAGTAAAATACATTTATTAACATGGAATAGGTCCGATTTTCATGGATAAATCTTAATTTTCGAAAATTGTGAAAGTTTGAATTTTTTTCGGCGTCTTTCTCCAACTACAAAATTGAAGATAGCGATTTTTCTTTCAAATCAAATGTGTTCTCCAAAGTGAGTTCTTTGTTTAAGGTCATGTACATTGTTCTGAAAATTTTAGTAGTTTTCGCGCAATATTGCATGCAATATGTGCAGTTTTAAAAAATTAGAAAAACAAGATTTTCTCAAAAACGGCTCAGATTTCTTCTTTAAACGTTTGATAGGGATAGTGCTAAATGTACCCTATGAGATGACATAAATGCCATAAATGCTGTATTCTTTTGTTTTTTTCAAAAATTGCAAAAATGTAATTTTTTTACTTGTCTCTCACGTCGTTAATATTTACACTAGCAGCGATTTTTTTCACATTATTATATTTACGAGTACTTATGCTTTAAATAATGTTAAGTAAAGTTTCTCGAAAACAACCGTTCTCTGTGAAAACTAGCTCAAATTTCCGCATTTTCAGAAACGCTCAAACGCCATTTTCTCATAAATGGCTACAATTTTTTTCTTCAAACGTTTCGAACGGATAGTGCTAATTGCACTCTTTAATATGACGTAAAGTTTATTTTGAGGAAGTTTTTTGTTTTTTCAAAAATTACACATATGTAATTTTCTTTAAAGAATCTCTCACATCTTTAATCTTCACATTACCAGCAATTTGTAAACATTATTATATTTGGGAGTATAAGTGCTTCAAATAAAGTATTTTGAAAACTCAAAAATATTCTGTGCAAATGAGCTTCAAGTTTTGCATTTTTAGTAGCGCTAAAACACAATTTTCTCTTAAACGGCACAAAACTTTTAAAATAAAATTGCCATTTACAAGGTTTTTGTGTTCTTTAATACTCTAAAATTAATATTTCGTTTTATCAATAAGAAACCGAAAAATTAAGAAAATGACAAAAAATGTGCTTTTGGCGGTGATAGATGGTAGCTGGCAAGAAAGAGGATGTGGCAATTCCGAATAGCTAGCGAAGACCCAAGGAAATAGAAAACTAATACGGGAAAGTCTGTGCCATTCTGTACCACCACTAGTTTATAATAAATCACAGTTGATGTTTTGGAAAGAAAGCTGATCATTATTTTAAAATACGTGCAATCCAGAATTAGATGTTCTTTTAACAGAATTTTTTAGATTCCTCGCTACTCCATATGGTTGGCAGAATTAATATGTAATTGCAGAATGGGTAAGCAATATTTATAAATTCGAACCCGACCGACTGAGCAAGTATGGCATAGTGAAAGCTGATAAAATAATTTGCAAACAAGAACGAATAATCACATTCGTAATTATTTCCTGGCGCCCAAATTACCAAAAACAGATAATTGAAATATTCCGAAATAGTTACGAGTATCTGTCAGATTATTTCGGTTCTAGTAAATTGGTATATTTCAAAGAGCTTGCCAAAGCAAGGGCAAATTAAGTAGTGAGATAATTTAGTACATTTCAACACACTAGTGTCGTAAAAAGAGAAGCACCGACAAAAATGAGTTGGACTGTGATTTCTTATCCACCGCACATTTCGTATTTAGATCACTCCCATTTCCATCTCTTTGGGCCAATCATAAACGCTATTCGGGGAAGAAAATTTCAAGATGACACCAGCAGTGGCGGCCGGTGCGTTGCAAATTAGCATGTACGTCCGAATCAAATAGTATTATATAGTAGTTCTCTGTATACTATAGTTCAGTTCAAAGATAACTGTATAGTACTCTTTGGTCCGAACTACGAGACTCATTTTGCCTCTTCAAAATATTTCTTGTACGAGGAAAATTGTAGCAAGTAGTATACAAATGATTTGCCCATATCGTTACCTACGACAACTTTTACGTAGATTACAGAAGATACAATTGTGTTCATGAGAGAATGAGAGATTTTTGTAAGTGACGTGTTTGCTCCGTCGTGTTCCTGACAAACGTTTTCCCGGGCAGAGGAAGTAAGCACGGCGCCCATGAGCACGAAATTGGGCGGGTTATACTGTCAGCGACCTCTGGCCCTTGGGGAGTAGCTGAACAACTTAATAAAGCAGGTAGGGTTCCCCCAGACCGACCTCGGCTCAGAGCTATATTTTTTAGCAAGGCCGCGCGCAAGAACATTCCCACAGCGGCCGCGCCGGGGTCACTGGGGCTGCGACGGGAAACGGCGAGGACCGAACTGCCAGCCGGCCGTGGGTGGCGTTCTCCCGGGGGCCCTGGTCTCGATTGTCGTTGTTACCGCTGAGCCATTCACAAACACAAGCCTCCGTAACTATTTGAAAATATAATATCTTGCTCTCACTCTCACTCTCTCTCTATTACACTCTCTCACACACACACAACAATATCAACGATTGATTAACAAACTCATTTTTTCTTATCTAACAAACTTAAACAGGAAGTGTATTGACAGACCTGAGGTTGGTTCATCCTAAAACGTTATTGAAACCCCCTTGAAAGGCAGAAATTCCGAACAAGAAGAAATAAATATTTTTTGAAAATTCACCAACACCACATGCACTTGAACCTGAAGGCTTTCATTGATTTCTAAACACCACGCACGCGTCGTAAGTCACCCAGATACTCTTACAGTCCGAAAAATACAAGAGATATAAGCCTTTGGGAAATAAAAATTAAATAATTAACTACTCTTTTTAAGAAATAATTAAATTCAATTTCGTAAGATTTAATTAAATTGATTTTTAAATGAATATAAAAGAATCAGAGGATGGTTTTGTTTTTTATCATAAGTAATATCACGAGAAGTGCTGTGCTAGCCGGTAAATTCACGACTCGCGTAGCGAGGAGTGAATTTACCGGCTAGCACAGCATTTCCGAGTGATATTTAGTGTGACTGTTTCACGAATAAACACATTACATGATTTGAAAGGATAATTTAAATCACAGGCATTACGAAAAAGGGAAATATTACTCAAAATTACAACCGAAAAATTAAAACATTTCATTCAGCTCCGACTTATGATCCTGGAATAACTTATGATCAAGGAACATTTGAATAACAGTTTAATTCAGAAAATAATTTCAAATATGTTTCAATTTTATGGTAATAAAACTTTCGAAAAACAATAATAACAAGGCTACTTAAAAGAACATTTATTAAAAGCACAATCATTAAAGTTGTAGGAAGTTGTTTTCCAAGTCTTGGCCTTCCGTGGATGAATTTGAAATGGAAGATGTACAAGATGAATTAGCAGCGGAATGCGTCGATTTCGAATGGATTGAACGCACGTGTGCACTCATTAAAGTATTTTCCTGAATAATTTTGGATGTAACGTTCCACATTGTTTTGATAGCATATTCTTTGTACTCTTCACCATCTAATCTTCGTATATTAATTACCTAAAATACGTGTAAATTCCTCATTTGTAGTTTGTGCTGTCCATTTGTATTTTCTTTCTTCACAAAATTCTTGAAATTGCTTCCACACGCTTTCTTTGTTCCTTTCGCTGTTTTTCGGCACTGCCTTTTTAATAACATATTCTATTTCAGAGTTTTAAACATACCCAAAACGACACATTTTAAAATTATATTGATGCACACAAGCTATTTTGGAGGTGAAACAATTGCTATCGTTATCTTAAAAATGGTAAACAAAGGTTTTACAGCGATAAAAAAGGTAAACAAACTGATGGCGATAAACATTTGAGATTGGTTTAATTTGAATATATCCTTGCTTAGCGTTGGATACTTACGACGCGGACAGACATGAGTGAAATAGTCATAAGTAATATCACGAGAAGTGCTGTGCTAGCCGGTAAATTCACGACTCGCGTAGCGAGGAGTGAATTTACCGGCTAGCACAGCACTTCGAGTGATATTTAGTGTGACTATTTCACGAATAAACACATTAGATGATTTGAAAGGATAATTTAAATCACAGGAATTACGAAAAAGGGAAATATTACTCAAAATTACAATCAAAAAATGAAAAACTTTCATTCAGTTCCGACTTATCACTGCCTCCTGGAATAACTTATAATCAAGTAACATTTGAATAACAGTTTAATGCAGAAAATTATTTCAAATATGTTTCAATTTTATGGTAATAAAAGTTTCGGAAAACAATTATAACAAGGCTACTGACAAGAACATTTATTAAAAGCACAATCATTAAAGTTGTAGGAAGTTGGTTTCCAAGTCTTGGTCTTCCATAGAAGTATTTGAAATCGAAGATGTACAAGACGAATTAGCAGCGGAATTTGTCATTTTCGAATGGATTGAACACACGTGTGTACTCATTAAAATATTTTCCTGAATAATTTTGGTTGTAACGTTCCACGTAGTTTTGATGGCATATTCTTTGTACTCTTCACAATCTTATCTTCGAATATTAATTGCCTAAAATATGTGTAATTTCTTCATTTGTAGTTTGTGCTGTCCATTTGTATTTTCTATCTTGACAAAATTCTTGAAATTTCTTCCACACACTTTTTCTGTTCCTTTCGCTGTTTTTCGGCACTGAATCTTTAATAATAGATTCTATTTCAGAGTTTTAAACATTACCAAAACCACATATTTCAATATTATATTGATGCACAAGAGCTATTTTGGAGGTGAAACAATTGCTATCGTTATCTTAAAAAGGTAAACAAAGGTTTTACAGCGATAAAAAAAGGTAAACAAGCTGATGGCGATAAACATCTGGGATTGGTTTAATTTGAATATATCCAGGCTTACCATTGGCTACTTACGACGCGGATAGACATGAGTGAAATAGTCTTAGTAAACGCCTTCATAACGATAATTCACAAGGGAGCAACTGCATGCACACACCGCATTACGATGGCTCTCTACGACCCGTCGTCGTTGACGATTCGGACTGCAATGGTGACGTTGTCGAATGTCAAGGAGCAATGCAAATTGGTTGTGGAAAATCTTCAGTGATGAGTTCTAGTTTTGTCATGGTGACGTCGTTTCGTCGCATTGTGTGTAGTCAAGATGAATATTTTTTTACTCTCACAGTAACATGGTCAGATCAGTATGTCATTGTGTGGGTGCGATTCCGTAAAAATATCTGATCATCTTTGGATAAATAAGTACGTCATTGCCGGCATTTTTTACTTTTACTCGAAAATCTATTACATATGTGCCTTTTAGCGCTTCTTTCATTCCCAGTATTACCAAATTATTATTAGCTATCATCGTCGTTTCTGTAAAAATTTCCTGACTAATTCAACTTCAACATGAAAAACATCTAGAATGATGTCGGTGCCTCTGCTAATGTAAGATTCCGAACATTTTGGATGCCGTAGATTTTTCCTGTAAGTTCTTGTCTTCTCTACAGCCATTTATAACATTTCAGGAAATCCCTTTACGGTTTTGAATTAAATTTCTAATAATATTCGGAGGAAATTAACTTCAGTTAGTGTGAAACGTTATTGTACATTTACAGCGTTAAAAGGAAAATGCCTGTTATGAATCATGGGATACAATGTGTTTAGCGTAAAATACAGATGAATATTAAATTTCATTTACAGTACATGAAAGAAATATCCAAAAGTCAATTTAATATCTAAAAAATCAAACAAAATGTGATTGTGACAAGGCCTGCAGACTACACGAAAAAGGAGATCGCAGCGAATTCATGCGAAATGAACTAATAATTGTTTGTACATCAGCATTATAAACGATATTTCCAGTTGCAAGATATCATTCATAATCGAGTATTTGACGACTCAGATTATGACGTATTAGCATTTTAAGGTACGAATGATGCTTTATCACACGTTCAGTCAATTGTAAGTTCAGCCAAGTTTGATTCTCTCATAAATTTATAATGCTTATATACAAATAATAGTGTACGCAACTCGTTTATAATATTGCTTTACTGCATTCGTTCAAATTGAAAACTTGCTCCTTTTCCGTCTCCCGTTTCCAAACCATGTATTCATGTAATAAAGTGTAAACTAATTTCATAAATACTATTATCTGCCAACCTTCTATGATCCTCGTAGCGGCGCGGCGTAGCACTGATAAGGATGGTCAATTCACAGTAAAATGTTGTCGGCACCTCGTGGAGGGGAAATGGGCAATGATAGTTCAGAAACAAGTGCCGCTACTACAAAAGTCACTCCAAAATTGCAAATCTTCGCAAACGATATCTGATTTTGTGAATAAATATATCTCATTCAATAGTGCAATCAAGATTTAGTGTTCATATAATAGTGAAATATCGTCGTCCTTGAAAGGAAGACAAAAAGTGTTCAGTGAAGCATATAAAACGATTTATTATTCGAGAAATTAAGAAGGTCCCCACCACTAGTACTATAAAATTGGGGACTGAATTGTGAAAAAGTGGAAGTATCAGCTAGTACAGTATGCAATATTTGTTGAGACAAAAGTTGTTATGCCGGAAAAAAGTCCTTGCTAAGGAAAACAAAACGCTTAAGGCGATTAAATTTGGCACATAAGTACCGAAATTATGGCCTGGAGTGGAGTTCCAAGAGTGAAATTCAGTCGTATTTTCAGACGAAAGCAAAAATAACATTTTAGGCTTTGACGAGTTACGCACGGTACGGAACAACTGAAATGCAGATATGGGCCTTCAAAATCGTGTGCCAACATTGGCACTTAGTGTCGGCTCCATGCATAAATGGCACTGTATTAAAGTAGCTCAAGAGGAGATCGTCTGCACGTAATTAATGGGGCGATGGATCAACATGTTTATTGGCATCTTGAAGGAAAATATCCACGTCAATGCGCAGGACGTGAGTCTTGTAAATAATTGTATGTTTATACAGCTCAGAATTAAAGTTATCATTTCTAAATTGCAGTTACTCGACCACACCCGAAACTGAATTTTTATATTTTCTTAATTCCTATACAGTGTATGGTTTGAAGAAATGGAATTATTCAATCGCAAAATTGGTGAAATCCATGACGCAAATGGAAAATCTAGACGTTATTAAATGTAATATTTTTGTTTACCTTTAGTGAACGATTATTTTCTTAGCGTACGAAATCTGAATTTTTGTTTGTTCATAAATGTCATGGGGTTGCAGTATTTTGAGATTCCTTAATATGAGGGAATAAAAAGTGGATCTTCCGCAGTATTAAGTGTGTAATCAATACATTTCTCTACTACCTCGTTAATGTTCTATAAATGTTTTAGTCATAAGTTTCTAGGTACGCCATCATTTTCTGCACTAACCGAATTAATATCGTGATGAATGGAGACATACATTTCTCTTTTCCACTTTTGAAGGTTACCACACATCGATTAATTATTGACAGCTACAATGCCCAACGGAAATACAAAATTTCCTGAAAATATACCATAAAATGGGTATTAGATGCAAATACATAAATTGCACGTGTTTTTCAAATACCTTTTATTTACTCACTGTATTTTCTCTAAATTTAAATATTATTTGTAAAGTATCTCCTAGAAATAATGTAAATTGACGTATGCCATTGCACACATATATTGTGACAAACCGTTTTTTACTTATCAGTAGATGGATATTTCTACGGTAAAATTAAAAGAATTACATCCAAGATCAATAATTGTTATTCTACCCATTCAGTTAAAACATGTGTTTTAAAAGAAAAATATATGATCAACTTGTTTTGCATAGTGATTTTTTAATCTAAAAAACGTATTTTAAAAATGACAACAGGTATACGATTTACATTATTTATTGGAAGGCCACTGAACCGAATGAAGATAAAAGCTCACACAACTAATAAATGTCAGGGAATGGGCATATCTAGAGGGGCTGTGAGCTACCGCTCCCGCTGCAAAGTGTAACGCATTAACAAAATAATTTAAAACAAGTATAAATATTAAAATCAATATTGGTGCGTACATAGTGCATTATATATATTAAGTTATTATCATAAATAATTTCAGTTAAAAACTGTTTTTTCAATAGCCGAAAACGACCCCCTTAAATATTATCTGAAGCCGCCCTTTGCGGAATGAGATCTGCTTGAAAGCCGTGTCCTTGAAGAAGAAACATTCCGGAAGATTTCGTTCGAGCCGTCGCCGCTGCCGCCCCCTAGCGCTGTTCGGCCGCAGTCGCGGCGCCCACGCGCGGAACGTCAGGCCGAGGTCGTTCGCTTTCAGGA
Organism: Acheta domesticus; assembly: GCA_031308135.1. NCBI lineage: Eukaryota > Metazoa > Arthropoda > Insecta > Orthoptera > Gryllidae > Acheta > Acheta domesticus. Next base: position 106,293,760 of record JAHLJT010000631.1, on the reverse strand, counting down.
AATATGGGCTGTTCGCCTCTGTAAAGCGTAATATAAATGTTTTCCCTGTCACTTTCGGTGAGCCCTGACAGCAAAACTGTGGGAACTGAGGTGTGTCCGGTGACGTGGGTGACCACGTGTTCAACGCTTTGCGGTGAATCACCTGGTCAGCGACGTAGTGAGCTGATGATAGCACTCAAGCGGGTTTTCTTGTTACTTTCGTAAGTGTACCTTTTTTTATTTCTTGTTAGTGTTTTATTACTTTGTAAATATAGAAGAAACAATATTACGCTGTAATTACCCCTTTTGCTACATTCGCTTAAAAACTGCCCTTGCAAGTACTGCCTAAGGGATCTTGGTGAACATTTACAATTTTGTTACTATCGGTGAAGTAGGTCAAGGAAGTGCGCCAACAAGACGTCAAATGTCTGAGCTTAAAGAAAAACAGCGAAGAGCCAAAAATGACGTAAGACAAATATCATAGAATGGAAGGTGGCGTTGTGTGTGACCTATGTTGAAAGAGTAGAATATCGCCCTAGGAGTTTTTATTTATAATAACAGAATACGAGATGATAGAATCAAAATCATCGAATTACAATTAGCATCATATTTATAATTTAAATTCAAATAAATTGTTGGAGTTGTTTATTTCACTTGTTTCCGTTCACTTCTTTATTGACTAGGCTGGCGATTCTATCTGTTTACGTGTCTTATTGATTCACATCGCCAATTGACTTCCTAAAAGTTTCACGCTACATTCCAAATTCCTTGTTTACTTGGCCACTTTTCTCAGTTGGGGAATTGGCGGAAAAAAAGTTAAGTACGAGAAAACAGCGACTACAAAGAACGCACGCAGCGCTACCTGTTACTGTGCGGTCAAGGGAGAAGTGAACGACATGGCCAAGCGGTTCTCGGTTCGACACCGGATTTAGCCGGGCACGTATCCGTTACCCTACGTTCCTGCGCCTGACCCCCAGGACAATTTAGCTCCGTAACAGCCACAAGTAGCAGAACCGGATAAGAGAGTTCAGTCATTAACGTCGACCTGACCATTATTCTCAACTCTCCCTTCCCTCATCATTGTTCCTTCCATGCATTGAAAACTCAAAAACCGTAGACTGAGCTTTCTCGCGCAGTAAATTGACGCCTTCTCAAGACCGTAACGGTAAATATATTTTTCCACAGCGAATAGAATGACAGTCTGCTAGCTAATTCCACACATCAGAAACTAAACATGTACTCAGGATCATGACCTCAACCTGTGGGAACTTCTAACGTGCATTTGGGAAATAATCCTAGTAATTTAAGAAAATAGAGAAATAAAATTTGACATCTCAACTTGATATCGTGATGTACAAATGAGCATTTTGGTTCCAACATTATCGCTTACGTTTTTTCTTTCATTTATTATCCCGACGTAATGAAGGGAAAGAAATAATCACAGCACTATGGATCCGGCAACACAACAGTTGTAATTTTAAGATTTGTATCTTATGAGACAACGAATAAATATGATGTTGATCGGATAATGCGGATGCGAGTCAAGTGTTAAAGATAAAACATCTCAGTTCAGGCTGTTTTAAAAAACAGTATTGTGAATCCGGTTTGCGCGTCGTAAATTGTGAAGGAAAATGATATATTTGCAAGTTAGTAGATGTTCAAGGATAAATGGTGTGTGCTGACCATATGCGAATTATACTTTAATTGCAGCTGAACTTACTAGTAATTTTATATAGTTTACAATATATCGTATGAATAGTATCCTCCACAAGAAGAAAACAGATAAGTGACTACAATCAACAAATTTCTGCCTGTTGATGAATTCGTTTGTGCCAGGGTGGAATAGAAATGGGCAAGAAATAAAGACTTGCGGCAATTTAGAAACATTTGCAATGAAACGAAGGAAAGTGCACGTTGTTCCAATCTTCTTGGTTATGACTCTTGTCGTTTGAGAGTCACTTGGTGATACCGCCAGTGATTTCCAGTTGATTTTAACACACATTACCATATCTCACATCGATCATTTCTGAAACAAATATATGAATCCTATAGATCCTAACACAGCCTCGAATAAATCATGAAGCTAAACAAGTGGATTTCATAAAAGTACCTGTAAAGCTGGCTTAAGAAAACTCACTCGGGTTGATGGGAATTTTACGTTGGCCGGATCTCAGCATGTAACGTTACTGACTATTGTTAATCAGAATAACTTCTTAATTATATTATTAGCAGTTTCAGGAAATTATTACAGGACTGTTAAAAATTAGAAAATGTATATCTTCTACTAAACGAAGCGATGAACATTATTTATTTTATGGAAGGAAGTATCAGGGACTGTAGATGATGTGTTCTCGTCAAAGCTCTAGAAAATTCAACGTAATCCTGGTTACGCAAAGACGAAAGACACAAATGGAGGAAGAGAAGAAATATCTGGAGAATAACCTTGGACAGCAGTGGCGTAGTAGTGAAGTAGTATACACCTTGTTGGGTTGAGAAAGCTTTTTCTCCTTTTGAGTGAACGTTGAGTGTAGTTTTGAGGTCGTACCCTCAAAAGTACACTAAATATTTTAGGACGTTCTTCACACTAAATATTTTAGAATTATACATGGTTGTTATTTACAGAAGCGCTTCCCGAAGTTAATTTTTTGTGTAGATGCTAATTTTGAAGGGACTTTGAAATTGAAAAATTGTTCTTAAATACTGTGTGTTTTAAGAAGAGATGATATTTTTTTTTAAGTCGAGAAAGTAAAACGAAAGTGTTTTTTTTTTCTTTCCATCCTTGCCTTTCCTCGTTTCTACGGGTCCGTGCTAATGGAGCAGGCTCATATTTATTAATTTTCCACGCACTCCATTTTGATATCGAGTTGGCTATGATTTTATGGCCGGATGCCCTTCCCTGACACATTAGACATAGACAACACACACAATTACGAAACACACACACAACCATGCCCGAGGAGGGATTTAAACCCACGATCCTTCGGTCGAGATCACCACGGCACTACTGACTTAGCTATTTCGACTACCGCGATCAGCAGTAATTAAAACGAAAGTAAATGAGCGTATATAAATAAACGTTGCATGAACGGTGACGTGTGGCAACGTTGTCTCTTGCGAGGCACCGGTGTCAAACTTAAACACGATGAAGCGTAGACATAGATATTACACTATCGCATTACATAAATGTTCGAATGAATAAATTTGCATAATAGGCTCACCTGAATTAAAACTGTTTAAACATGAATGTGAAGTTTCCTTACATTTGTTTACCCATTTCATGGCAACAACATTATTCCGATGTCCTTTGCCGTACGTCCATCCGTAACCACTGAAGGAACCTTGGCCCGGAAATGCATGATCGCTTCAATGCTTTTAGCGCAAAGCGTTCAAGCAAAGATATACTGGAGCGTGACAATTCGATCATTCTTTCTACTTCGGTTATCTTGCCACGAGGCACATGCCTCGTGGCTACGTCTCCGACGTTTATCGGAAATTTCTTATATATATATATATATATATATATATATATATATATATATATATATATATAATAGTAATAATGATAATATATTTTATAATTACTATGACAACAATGGTTCTCCGACATAGATTTTTTGCTTATGCAAATAATATACGACGTGACAGAATACGAACAACTCTAACACCACTGTTTTTACGACTTATTAATTACGACTTGTCATTATCCAATCAAACTTCAAATACGTTATATTCCATTACTTAGCAAAAACGATGAATACCTCAAGAAATATTCAAATGCTTTTCAATATTTCAACTATACAGTTATATAGTCTTAAATAATGTAATGGGTCAAGTTTCGTCGAAAGTAAGTTGGGTCCTTCGTTGATATCTGAAAAGCAAATATTTAGTAGTGTTCCTCCTTAAATTTTAATTTAATTGTTTTTACTTTTATAAAGTCAAAGAAAAGTAAAAACTGTATGTGACGTATGGGGGAGAAATACAAGGATTCTAGTTATCTTTCAATGAAGTGTTTTTCCCAATGTCCGCGTCCCACAAACACCGACCACAATATACATGCCATATTAGACGACTAAAGCGAAAATCAGTCTTTCGGGAAACCTATTTTTTTCCACGAAGCAAGAGAAGCAGATCTTTGTCATATGTATAATCACACAGTTCCGAGGTAAAAACGCATAAGGAAGGAAAGAAAGACACTCAGGGTTATATGAGAAGAAGCGTAAACCACGAATAAATAATTCAGTCCTCTAGCCTTATGAAAATGTCTAATGTGGTAGTATATCACCATTAACCAGCGTTAATTTTCAGATTTTTTTCTAATGACGTGCATTTTATGTGCAATATTTATTTCAAATTTCGTCGTTTAAATAATCATCGCAATGCGACTCCTAAATTCTGCGGCATTCCCGCCGTTGGCGTACCTGTATCCTTTGGCGATGACGCGCGTTGGCCATGCAGATGGGCTGGCGAGGCGCCAGGGTCGCCCACGCGCTTGCGATGCGCCGAGTCGCGCCGCGCGCGCGCCAGGCATTGTCACGCGCGAGGACAGGCGCGCCGCCGCCGCCGCCGCTCGACCTCCCCGAGCGCGCGCCGCCACGCCGAGCGAGGCACGCCGGCCGGCGACGAGCGAAACCTCGCGCGCCACGCGCCGCCGCCGCCGGACTGCGTGGAAACAGGGAGCACGCTGCCCTCGATGGGGTTACACGTAGACACTAGAGCAGTGTTGTCAAGGTCGATGCCACGAGTGGGAGTCCGTGGCACGAGTGGCACGACGAAATCACCCATCCACGCAGTTCATTACCCCACCACCAGAGGCAACGCCATCCCTATTTTAAAATGGCGGGGTTAGTACTACTCGTAATAGTTCCCTTTCCCGACGCTAGTTGCGCAGAGAAGCTCGTGACATGCTACGATGGCACGACGCGTGCCACTGCCACCAGTAGATCTTGACAATATTGCACTAGAGTGCTTTTGCACTTAATATCGGACGGCGCTATCGCTCTTCTACGTATGTGCAGATGCACAAAAGTGATGAGAAACTTGAACTGCGCATGCGCAGAAGATCGATATTACTGTCCGCTATGGCGTGCAAAAAACTCCCTACTCAGCAGCGCTGCTGATAAGCAGCAGCGCACTTCCCACGTGGCCAGCGCCGCGATCCACCGCGGTTGGAGGGGTCGGGTTCGGCGGGGATAGGTTTCGCCGAACCGTCGTCCACGACCAGCAAAGGGACCGCAGTAGAATCTTATCTTTCACTTCCGAGAAACTCACCGCGACGCATGTCCCTATGGGAAGATTACCATCTAAACCAGGGCCGCTCAACCATTTGCTCCGAGGAGGAGCAGTCGGTTGCTCTCTCCTCTTCCGCCGCAGAAAGAGCTAATGACGTCATCAAATATCGATCGGTGGCGGGTGGCACAGTGGGTCGTGTCGTATTTCTACGGGGTATTTTACGTTGTTCGGAATGAAAAAGTCTCACTGCTCTGAGAAAGGATATTACGACGGAAAAAACAGTAAAATATTTTTGTAACATTTATTGGAACAGTTACTAGATATAAACATATTAGTGTGATTTGGAAATTAAAAACACGACAATTTGCAATGCAGCATGGGAAGAAAAGTATCTTTTTGCAGATTGCGCCGGCAATGCCAAATGTTCAGTTGCAAAACAAGTGCTCAATAACATAAACAAATTTAATAGCGGTGAAATTACACAGTTTATCATGCTGCTGAATATGAAAAGTATTATAAAGGTTGCACAAAAAATGTTATTAAACAAACTAGTAACAAAAATACTAAAAGTAAAGGGAATTAACATAAAAAATGAAGTTTATTGCAAAATCAAATACTCTAATTACACCTTTTAAGTGTTTTTTTCGCAATATACTTTCTATATTTGGAAGAGATGACACGGAGCTATTGAGCCGTAACATGCATTTCCGATTGTGATCTGTAATTGTACTTCTCATTCGAGATTTACAGATTTTCAAAGAAGCAAAAAATTGCTCACAGTTGTATGTTGATCCACACGTACTTAACAATCGAGCAGCATTCCGATGCAGTTTTGGAAAACGGTTTTGAAGGAAGTTCTTTTCCTAAATGCTTTCGTTGTAGTATCGGTATGCAATGAAATTAAATTCTTTTGTATTGTGTTATTTTACTGCCAAAACAACATAAGAACATCAAAATACATCCAAAACTTACTTCTAGTGAGGCATTGTCTCAGAACACTGAAAACTTCCTTTTGTTCTTCTTCAGCGTACTTGTCATTTTCATCAGCATGATTTAATGTATAATGTCGTTGCAAATTAAACTTCTTCACGTGAAACCCTTTATGTAAACTAAACATTTGGCATAACAGCCGTAGTCGGCGAAACGATACTTTTCTTCCCATACTGCATTGAAAATTGTCGGTGTAGGTGCTCTTGTTTGTGAAGTGCTCGCGTGGACTTCCATGTTTCCGCGACTGGAGTTACCGGGACACTGTATCAGAGGTTATCGCCAGGCGCGCAACGCTCGGGCTCCGGTGTCCCGCTCTCGGCTGACAACACGGCTCCGCGCTGCCGATTTGCTCTGCTTGAGCGGCCCTGATCTAAACCAAAGGTTTGGTATACGATGGCCCAGGGCGTTATCTGTGTCCCACCCAGGCTGCTCGTGGCGATGGTCCACCACCGAGCCCCTGCAGCGCGAATCGGTCACTCCTGGGAAGAGCTCTATTTAAACCAATGCGTTGCTATCAGTCACGCCACTCGGTATCACTGATGAGTGCGTACGAAGAGGCTCTTATATATGTTCTTCTTCGGTTTCTTCTATTCTTTCTTCTGTTTCCTCTGGGAGAAGTGGCTTAGGGCATCAACTGAAGTCACTGCAGTCCCTCTGATCGGGAGGTTATAGCTTCGAGTCCCGACGGTGGCAGGATTTTAGGATACTAGCTAGGTAGCTAGGTCGAAATCAGTCGCTATCTGGAGATGAATTCCACCGTCCGGCAGAACTCATCGGTAGTTTTCCGTGGTTTCCCCGATCAACATCACGGGAAATTACGGAGAAGAACGCTAAAAATACAGCCACGGATCGCGTGCGATCTATCCTTCCCCTTCCTAATAAATCCTCTTCCTCACTTACGTACACTTACAATTACTACACTTCTCGGGAGATTAGCCGGTAACATACAGGACAAGTGAAATTCGAACCCTGGTACAGGTAGTGAAATGCGAGATAATTACCGCAACTTAGACCCCACGATCATACCGATATTAAACATTTCTGATGTACGATTTCTTTCCCACATTCGTAAAAATATCTCTTTAACCACCATCTCGCAAGAATGCCAGATTAATGAATAAAGGAGTCTGTTTCTACAAATATTTAAAGAGGAAAATGTAAGGTAACGATATATTCCTTATTTACTCATCGCTACAGCAGATAGCAATTGTTCAGGTATGTTCCAGTCTTTCCACCCTCTCCGCTAGCGATTAAGCAAACGATTTTCGGCCACTTGAGAGAACATGTATGTAATTACTCCAAAACTTTCAGTTAGGGATTCAGTTAGATCTTTCAGCAAAAAGGAAATAGAATCAACCACGCTTGTGTGCTTATTTCTTCTAATTTCTTTTACGTTCTCGTCTTCCTTCGTAAGAAGAGAAAATACTGTAATCTAAACGGGAATTTTTGAAAGAAAAGCTTTTATTGTCGGGTTCTGGTCACGAAAAACTAGATAAACAAGTTTTTCATTATTATGGACCTCCATTTGATGACTTTTCAGGTTTTACACTTAAAGTAAGACATTTTTCAGCAAAATTGTTGCAGATTCCTGATGAAACCTCTTAAGTTTCAAATACTTTATTGACCAGAGTGGCATAACTGACAAATTGACGTACCCAATATTTTCTTTCACATTTGCTGAACATACATTTTTTACTTTTTGAAATTATTGTGTGATTATTACGAAAGATATAAATTACTTTACAAAAAAAAGTCACGAAAACCGACGCCCAGAGAGGAGACTGCAATCTCACTGCAGCGCCGTAGACAGCAGAGCCATCCGCATGTGAAACTACAGCCTGCATTCACACGCTTCCGCTCATTTCCAAATGTAATTATCCTAAGAGGAAAAGAAATCATATTAGGAATGGGATCCTGACATAAAGCGCCGCCATTGCGGACACGTTTTCGCTCACTCCCACTTGCTTAAGAACAAAAAAAAATTTCAGAAGTGGGACTCGAACACACGCCCTCAGAATGGACTGCGAGCTCAACGCAGCGCCTTAGACCGCTCGGCCATGCGGAGATGTATCGCAGGCCATACGCACACGATTTCGGTCACTCCCAGATATAACTTGCCTAAGAGCAAAAATAACACATGTCAGGAGTAAGACTCGAACCCACGCCCAAAGAGTGGACTGCGACTTGAACGCAGCGCCTTAGACCGCTCGGCCATCCTGACATGAAGCACCGCTCTTGCGCACACGATTTCGGTCACTCCCAGATATAACTTGCCTAACAGCAAAAATAACACATGTCAGGAGTGGGATTCGAACCCACGCCCACAGAGTGGACTGCGACCTGAACGCAGCGCCTTAGACCGCTCGGCCATCCTGACATGAAGCACCGCCCTTGCGCACACGATTTCGGTCACTCCCAGATATAACTTGCCTAACAGCAAAAATAACACATGTCAGGAGTGAGATTCGAACCCACGCCCACAGAGTGGACTGCGACCTGAACGCAGCGCCTTAGACCGCTCGGCCATCCTGACATGAAGCACCGCCCTTGCGCACACGATTTCGGTCACTCCCAGATATAACTTGCCTAACAGCAAAAATAACACATGTCAGGAGTGGGATTCGAACCCACGCCCACAGAGTGGACTGCGACCTGAACGCAGCGCCTTAGACCGCTCGGCCATCCTGACATGAAGCACCGCCCTTGCGCACACGATTTCGGTCACTCCCAGATATAACTTGCCTAACAGCAAAAATAACACATATCAGGAGTGGGATTCTAACCCACGCCCACAGAGTGGACAGCGACCTGAACGCAGCGCCTTAGACCGCTCGGCCATCCTCACATGAAGCACCGCCCTTGCGCACACGATTTCGGTCACTCCCAGATATAACTTGCCTAACAGCAAAAATAACACATGTCAGGAGTGGGATTCGAACCCACGCCCACAGAGTGGACTGCGACCTGAACGCAGCGCCTTAGACCGCTCGGCCATCCTGACATGAAGCACCGCCCTTGCGCACACGATTTCGGTCACTCCCAGATATAACTTGCCTAACAGCAAAAATAACACATATCAGGAGTGGGATTCTAACCCACGCCCACAGAGTGGACAGCGACCTGAACGCAGCGCCTTAGACCGCTCGGCCATCCTGACATGAGATACCGCCCTTGCGCACACGATTTCGGTCACTCCCAGATATAACTTGCCTAACAGCAAAAATAACACATATCAGGAGTGGGATTCTAACCCACGCCCACAGAGTGGACAGCGACCTGAACGCAGCGCCTTAGACCGCTCGGCCATCCTGACATGAAGCACCGCCCTTGCGCACACGATTTCGGTCACTCCCAGATATAACTTGCCTAACAGCAAAAATAACACATATCAGGAGTGGGATTCTAACCCACGCCCACAGAGTGGACAGCGACCTGAACGCAGCGCCTTAGACCGCTCGGCCATCCTGACATGAAGCACCGACCTTGCGCACACGATTTCGGTCACTCCCAGATATAACTTGCCTAACAGCAAAAATAACACATGTCAGGAGTGGGATTCGAACCCACGCCCACAGAGTGGACACCGACCTGAACGCAGCGCCTTAGACCGCTCGGCCATCCAGACATGAAGCACCGCCCTTGCGCACACGATTTCGGTCACTCCCAGATATAACTTGCCTAACAGCAAAAATAACACATATCAGGAATGGGATTCTAACCCACGCCCACAGAGTGGACAGCGACCTGAACGCAGCGCCTTAGACCGCTCGGCCATCCTGACATGAAGCACCGCCCTTGCGCACACGATTTCTGTCACTCCCAGATATAACTTGCCTAACAGCAAAAATAACACATATCAGGAGTGGGATTCGAACCCACGCCCACAGAGTGGACAGCGACCTGAACGCAGCGCCTTAGACCGCTCGGCCATCCAGACATGAAGCACCGCCCTTGCGCACACGATTTCGGTCACTCCCAGATATAACTTGCCTAACAGCAAAAATAACACATATCAGGAGTGGGATTCTAACCCACGCCCACAGAGTGGACAGCGACCTGAACGCAGCGCCTTAGACCGCTCGGCCATCCTGACATGAAGCACCGCCCTTGCGCACACGATTTCGGTCACTCCCAGATATAACTTGCCTAACAGCAAAAATAACACATATCAGGAGTGGGATTCTAACCCACGCCCACAGAGTGGACAGCGACCTGAACGCAGCGCCTTAGACCGCTCGGCCATCCTGACATGAAGCACCGCCCTTGCGCACACGATTTCGGTCACTCCCAGATATAACTTGCCTAACAGCAAAATAACACATATCAGGAGTGGGATTCTAACCCACGCCCACAGAGTGGACAGCGACCTGAACGCAGCGCCTTAGACCGCTCGGCCATCCTGACATGAAGCACCGACCTTGCGCACACGATTTCGGTCACTCCCAGATATAACTTGCCTAAGAGCAAAAATAACACATGTCAGGAGTGGGATTCGAACCCACGCACACAGAGTGGACTGCGACCTGAACGCAGCGCCTTAGACCGCTCGGCCATCCTGACATGAAGCACCGCCCTTGCGCACACGATTTCGGTCACTCCCAGATATAACTTGCCTAACAGCAAAAATAACACATGTCAGGAGTGGGATTCTAACCCACGCCCACAGAGTGGACAGCGACCTGAACGCAGCGCCTTAGACCGCTCGGCCATCCTGACATGAAGCACCGACCTTGCGCACACGATTTCGGTCACTCCCAGATATAACTTGCCTAAGAGCAAAAAATAACACATGTCAGGAGTGGGATTCGAACCCACGCACACAGAGTGGACTGCGACCTGAACGCAGCGCCTTAGACCGCTCGGCCATCCTGACATGAAGCACCGCCCTTGCGCACACGATTTCGGTCACTCCCAGATATAACTTGCCTAACAGCAAAAATAACACATATCAGGAGTGGGATTCTAACCCACGCCCACAGAGTGGACAGCGACCTGAACGCAGCGCCTTAGACCGCTCGGCCATCCTGACATGAAGCACCGACCTTGCGCACACGATTTCGGTCACTCCCAGATATAACTTGCCTAACAGCAAAAATAACACATGTCAGGAGTGGGATTCGAACCCACGCCCACAGAGTGGACAGCGACCTGAACGCAGCGCCTTAGACCGCTCGGCCATCCAGACATGAAGCACCGCCCTTGCGCACACGATTTCGGTCACTCCCAGATATAACTTGCCTAACAGCAAAAATAACACATATCAGGAGTGGGATTCTAACCCACGCCCACAGAGTGGACAGCGACCTGAACGCAGCGCCTTAGACCGCTCGGCCATCCTGACATGAAGCACCGCCCTTGCGCACACGATTTCGGTCACTCCCAGATATAACTTGCCTAACAGCAAAAATAACACATATCAGGAGTGGGATTCTAACCACGCCCACAGAGTGGACAGCGACCTGAACGCAGCGCCTTAGACCGCTCGGCCATCCAGACATGAAGCACCGCCCTTGCGCACACGATTTCGGTCACTCCCAGATATAACTTGCCTAACAGCAAAAATAACACATATCAGGAGTGGGATTCGAACCCACGCCCACAGAGTGGACAGCGACCTGAACGCAGCGCCTTAGACCGCTCGGCCATCCTGACATGAAGCACCGCCCTTGCGCACACGATTTCGGTCACTCCCAGATATAACTTGCCTAACAGCAAAAATAACACATATCAGGTGTGGGATTCTAACCCACGCCCACAGAGTGGACAGCGACCTGAACGCAGCGCCTTAGACCGCTCGGCCATCCTGACATGAAGCACCGACCTTGCGCACACGATTTCGGTCACTCCCAGATATAACTTGCCTAAGAGCAAAAAATAACACATGGCAGGAGTGGGATTCGAACCCACGCACACAGAGTGGACTGCGACCTGAACGCAGCGCCTTAGACCGCTCGGCCATCCTGACATGAAGCACCGCCCTTGCGCACACGATTTCGGTCACTCCCAGATATAACTTGCCTAACAGCAAAAATAACACATATCAGGAGTGGGATTCTAACCCACGCCCACAGAGTGGACAGCGACCTGAACGCAGCGCCTTAGACCGCTCGGCCATCCTGACATGAAGCACCGACCTTGCGCACACGATTTCGGTCACTCCCAGATATAACTTGCCTAAGAGCAAAAAATAACACATGTCAGGAGTGGGATTCGAACCCACGCCCACAGAGTGGACTGCGACCTGAACGCAGCGCCTTAGACCGCTCGGCCATCCTGACATGAAGCACCGCCCTTGCGCACACGATTTCGGTCACTCCCAGATATAACTTGCCTAACAGCAAAAATAACACATATCAGGAGTGGGATTCTAACCCACGCCCACAGAGTGGACAGCGACCTGAACGCAGCGCCTTAGACCGCTCGGCCATCCTGACATGAAGCACCGCCCTTGCGCACACGATTTCGGTCACTCCCAGATATAACTTGCCTAACAGCAAAAATAACACATATCAGGAGTGGGATTCTAACCCACGCCCACAGAGTGGACAGCGACCTGAACGCAGCGCCTTAGACCGCTCGGCCATCCTGACATGAAGCACCGACCTTGCGCACACGATTTCGGTCACTCCCAGATATAACTTGCCTAAGAGCAAAAAATAACACATGTCAGGAGTGGGATTCGAACCCACGCCCACAGAGTGGACTGCGACCTGAACGCAGCGCCTTAGACCGCTCGGCCATCCTGACATGAGATACCGCCCTTGCGCACACGATTTCGGTCACTCCCAGATATAACTTGCCTAACAGCAAAAATAACACATATCAGGAGTGGGATTCTAACCCACGCCCACAGAGTGGACAGCGACCTGAACGCAGCGCCTTAGACCGCTCGGCCATCCTGACATGAAGCACCGACCTTGCGCACACGATTTCGGTCACTCCCAGATATAACTTGCCTAAGAGCAAAAAATAACACATGTCAGGAGTGGGATTCGAACCCACGCCCACAGAGTGGACTGCGACCTGAACGCAGCGCCTTAGACCGCTCGGCCATCCTGACATGAGATACCGCCCTTGCGCACACGATTTCGGTCACTCCCAGATATAACTTGCCTAACAGCAAAAATAACACATGTCAGGAGTGAGATTCGAACCCACGCCCACAGAGTGGACTGCGACCTGAACGCAGCGCCTTAGACCGCTCGGCCATCCAGACATGAAGCACCGCCTTTGCGCACACGATTTCGGTCACTCCCAGATATAACTTGCCTAACAGGAAAAATAACACATGTCAGGAGTGGGATTCGAACCCACGCCCACAGAGTGGACTGCGACCTGACCGCAGCGCCTTAGACCGCTCGGCCATCCTGACATGAAGCATCGCCCTTGCGCACACGATTTCGGTTACTCCCAGATATAACTTGCCTAACAGCAAAAATAACACATGTCAGGAGTGGGATTCGAACCCACGCCCACAGAGTGGACAGCGACCTGAACGCAGCGCCTTAGACTGCTCAGCCATCCTGACATGAAGCACCGCCCTTGCGCACACGATTTCGGTCACTCCCAGATATAACTTGCCTAACAGCAAAAATAACACATATCAGGAGTGGGATTCTAACCCACGCCCACAGAGTGGACAGCGACCTGAACGCAGCGCCTTAGACCGCTCGGCCATCCTGACGTGAAGCACCGCCCTTGCGCACACGATTTCGGTCACTCCCAGATATAACTTGCCTAACAGCAAAAATAACACATATCAGGAGTGGGATTCTAACCCACGCCCACAGAGTGGACAGCGACCTGAACGCAGCGCCTTAGACCGCTCGGCCATCCTGACATGAAGCACCGCCCTTGCGCACACGATTTCGGTCACTCCCAGATATAACTTGCCTAACAGCAAAAATAACACATATCAGGAGTGGGATTCGAACCCACGCCACAGAGTGGACAGCGACCTGAACGCAGCGCCTTAGACCGCTCGGCCATCCTGACATGAAGCACCGCCCTTGCGCACACGATTTCGGTCACTCCCAGATATAACTTGCCTAACAGCAAAAATAACATATGTCAGGAGTGAGATTCGAACCCACGCCCACAGAGTGGACTGCGACCTGAACGCAGCGCCTTAGACCGCTCGGCCATCCAGACATGAAGCACCGCCCTTGCGCACACGATTTCGGTCACTCCCAGATATAACTTGCCTAACAGGAAAAATAACACATGTCAGGAGTGGGATTCGAACCCACGCCCACAGAGTGGACTGCGACCTGACCGCAGCGCCTTAGACCGCTCGGCCATCCTGACATGAAGCATCGCCCTTGCGCACACGATTTCGGTCACTCCCAGATATAACTTGCCTAACAGCAAAAATAACACATGTCAGGAGTGGGATTCGAACCCACGCCCACAGAGTGGACTGCGACCTGAACGCAGCGCCTTAGACTGCTCAGCCATCCTGACATGAAGCACCGCCCTTGCGCACACGATTTCGGTCACTCCCAGATATAACTTGCCTAACAGCAAAAATAACACATATCAGGAGTGGGATTCTAACCCACGCCCACAGAGTGGACAGCGACCTGAACGCAGCGCCTTAGACCGCTCGGCCATCCTGACATGAAGCACCGCCCTTGCGCACACGATTTCGGTCACTCCCAGATATAACTTGCCTAACAGCAAAAATAACACATATCAGGAGTGGGATTCGAACCCACGCCCACAGAGTGGACTGCGACCTGAACGCAGCGCCTTAGACTGCTCAGCCATCCTGACATGAAGCACCGCCCTTGCGCACACGATTTCGGTCACTCCCAGATATAACTTGCCTAACAGCAAAAATAACACATATCAGGAGTGGGATTCTAACCCACGCCCACAGAGTGGACTGCGACCTGAACGCAGCGCCTTAGACCGCTCGGCCATCCTGACGTGAAGCACCGACCTTGCGCACACGATTTCGGTCACTCCCAGATATAACTTGCCTAACAGCAAAAATAACACATATCAGGAGTGGGATTCTAACCCACGCCCACAGAGTGGACAGCGACCTGAACGCAGCGCCTTGGACCGCTCGGCCATCCTGACATGAAGCACCGCCCTTGCGCACACGATTTCGGTCACTCCCAGATATAACTTGCCTAACAGCAAAAATAACACATATCAGGAGTGGGATTCGAACCCACGCCCACAGAGTGGACTGCGACCTGAACGCAGCGCCTTAGACCGCTCGGCCATCCTGACGTGAAGCACCGCCCTTGCGCACACGATTTCGGTCACTCCCAGATATAACTTGCCTAACAGCAAAAATAACACATATCAGGAGTGGGATTCGAACCCACGCCCACAGAGTGGACAGCGACCTGAACGCAGCGCCTTAGACCGCTCGGCCATCCTGACGTGAAGCACCGCCCTTGCGCACACGATTTCGGTCACTCCCAGATATAACTTGCCTAACAGCAAAAATAACACATATCAGGAGTGGGATTCTAACCCACGCCCACAGAGTGGACAGCGACCTGAACGCAGCGCCTTAGACTGCTCAGCCATCCTGACATGGTGTACTGTCCTTGCGCACACGATTTCGGTCACTCCCAGATATAACGTGCCTAAGAGGAAAAAAAGCATGTCAGGAGTGGGATTCGCACTCACGCCCACAGAGTGGACTGCGACCTGAACGCAGCGCCTTGGACCGCTCGGCCAATCTGACATGAAGCACAGCCCTTGCGCACATATTTTCGCTCACTCCCAAGTATAACTTGCCTAAGAGCAAAAGAAAAGACATGTCAGGAGTGGGATTCGAACACACGCCCACTGAGTTGACTGCGACCTGTACGCAGCGCCGTAGACCGTTTGGCCATCCTGACGTGAAGCGCCGGTTATGCGCACTGGGTTTTGTTCGCGCCTAAACATAACTTGCCTAACCAAAAAAGAAGTGGGTTTCGAACCCAGGGATGCGCCCATAGATTTTCGGGTCTTGTCCCGTCCATTTTGGGCATATAAAATTACACGAGAAAATATGTTTTGTTGTATGGAATATGTATATATTTGTTGAAATTTTTGTTTTATTTCATCGTTAAGTTTAATTTTGTCTGTTTGATGATTCAGTTTAAAATCTTTCAACTGAATGCCGCAAAGGGAGAAGTATTTCGTGGCTTTTCACGGATATATTCGTAGATAGAAAGGCATCATCAGTAACTCGTTGTTTTGAATTTTTTCTATTCTAAGGATCATTCAGTAAGTATTATGCTGATCGATTTGTCTTATCAAGAAGAATAGGATGATCTATTGATCATCTCTGCAGTTGCCATAAGTCACCCAAACGCGTTTCGGTTGCTTTAAAAACCTGAATATTTAATTCTTTAATTTACATGAGAAGTAATCAACATAACCATCAGTTCCCCCAGGAGTCCGAGACGCGATGAATTGCTCATCAATTGTCTCTACTGGTGAAACGGCTGGTGTCAAACGTGTGTGACGGACAGACAGATGCGAGTTCCTCGACCAGTGTTGTATATAAGGGTTAAGATAGTCGTGAACTTAATTTTGTTTCATGAATGCTAGATTTTGTTCAAAGGATAAAAAGAATACTTCGGAAACTCCGTAAAGAAAATAAAACAGTGAAAAATCTTATTCTACAGATCTTGGTTCTTTGTACCCAACTTCAGTAAAGAACTAATTAATATGTGTACACAAGCATTGTTGGACCGCCAAGAAACGCAAAAACTTAATAGCAGATCTACTGCAAGATTCAGAGGAAAGGCTTAGTAGAAATAATAAAAAGTCTAATAAGAGATCTAGACTCTCAGCTTACCATCTGGCTTTTACAATAATATTTCTTTCCACGGTAAACATGTTTATTGGAAGTTGCTGCCGAGGCAACCTCTTCTGTTTATCGATTAATACAAGGTTTGCTTGTTCTGTACTGAATGACAACGATTTGTAGTGAGACGAAGAGGTAAGCAATTTCCTTGTAGACTATCGTAAGTTGCCACTGCTTACGAAGGGGAATCGACGTTTGTCAGAGTCGGTGTATGTTTGGATGTAAAACAAGAACTCCTTTTGTTATAAATGGTACCTTAAGTGCGAGACGTCACATTGAGATCTTAGTGTTTCCTTCTCATCAGAACCTTGGGCAAATGGAGGTAATTACACTGTTTATAAATTATAATATCTGATCACGTTCTGCCAACGATTCTCAAAAATTCAGGCACGAACGCAATTTGTCAATAATAGTGACCGGCCCGAAGTCGAAAGCAAAATCCGACTCAACAAGACTGGAATAAATTAGCACGAGGTATTCGAGAATAAGAACACATTATTCTCCAAATTTGAAGATCTACGGAATGAACGGAAATTGGTATCACAAAAAGAACTAAGGGGGCATAAATACAACTTCGAGTGTCGTCAATGAAAAGCGAGGCTTTTCCGCTTATATTTGTTTCACGAATCTTTAAATATGATCGGATTACCTGATTTGTTGGTTCGAACCTTTAAAAATGGTTTCACCTGTTTGTCACTTCTCTGGTTGAGAAGACCGGCGCAGGGATGTCTATGAGCTAACCACACGTACCTCCTAACAAACGGTCACGAGGCTGGGACGCTGCTGGCAGGCAATGGCCCGTACGCAATCTGTCGCGCCAAGTACAGACAGACATGATAATGATTTCACTACTATGCCCCACGTTCCCTTTTGATGCGTTCGAATGGAAAAACTACCTGCAGAATTGAGTGACAGAATTAAGAGACTAATTTTTTTTAAATTTCTAAGCACTAAGTGAATTGAATTCATGTACACGAGAAGCAATTACTATTCTGAGGGGTTGTGCTTTACCGTATATGATAAGCCCGCTGCTGATGAAACACTTTTTTTAAACTTCAAGAAACAAAGAACTGAACGAAAACATTTGCAATTCCAGAGTTGTGCTCTTGTTACTCAGATGACGTATACCTTAATTTAAAACATACTGAGACGTTATTCAAATTCTGAACTTTTTAACTCGTCAACATCTGGTCACTGAATGTATGTCAGTCATAAACAATCTGAATTTCTAAGGAAAAGTGAACGACACGGCCTGCAATGTCTTAATGTACATGAGGACAAACGGTAACACAGAAAAACGGCTCCTTAATAACCATTTCTACTTTCCCGCATACGTACGTATACACAGAGTGATATACGTGGTATAGGGAAAGTTATGTAATGCTGCGCGAAAAAATGAATTTTTGGCGGAAAAAAATTCATTGCCGGGCCATGATAAAATCAGTTGCTAAATTAAACACTAACACGTGGTGTAGCCAGAAACCCTGTTTCGTGGGTTCTTCATACCGAAAAGCCAATTGAAAGGAAAACGTCCGTCTGTCTGCCTGTCCGTCCATCTGTCCGTCTGTCTGTCCGTCTGTGACCACTGCTAGCGCCTAAACCATACGTACGATTTCTTCCATAATGAATATTCCCCGATCGATCTGGTTCTAGTCAAAGATTTGAGATATTGAAAAAGATTCTGTAAAATTTGCGGGTACTTTACATAAATCCCCCAGGACATTTTCAAAATTTTCTCAAAAACGGCTCCAAATTTTTCTTTAAATTTCTTGTAAGAATAGAGTAAAATACACGTTTTAGGGTGGCATAGGTCCGATTTTCATGGTTAACTCTGAGTTTTTGAAAATGTTCTCCGAAAATTGCAAAAGTTGAAATTTTTTTCGGCGTCTTTCTGGAACTACAAAATTGCAGATAGAGATTTTTCTTTTAAATAAAATTTGTTGTCCAAAGTGAGTTCTTTCATTAAGGTCATATACATTGTTTTGAAAAGTTTAGTAGTTTTCATGCAATAATGCGTACTGTATGTCCAATTTTAAATAATTACAAATAACAAGATTTTCTCAAAAACGGCTCCAAATGTTTTCTTGAAACTTATGGTAGGTATAGTGCATAATGTATTTTATGAGA
>JAHLJT010000631.1:106250957-106274513 GCA_031308135.1 Acheta domesticus | reverse complement strand
AAACTTTTATTTATTTTTCATTAATTGAACTTTCATTGGAACGGTGTATTTCGTGCTTAGACATTTTGTAGTCCTTCTTGATGGGCGTGGAAATTATTATGCTTCTTAGCGTCGAGATATTAACAGTCAATGAAACGGCTAATTTACGCCGTTATTATCTTCAATTGAGATGGTGGATGTTTGTGATGGGCATTCTATAGTTCACAATGATGACATAATACAATAGTTCTCGACGTTGATGAAACATTGCGAACTTTTCAGTGGAGTGGCAGTGTTCAGTGTTTGTTCTTATTTAATGAGATGGAAAATGTTCGTGATGAGACACTTTATCATTAATGATTCATGTCTTGATGTGACGCGCATATCGTGGCGTATTACGTGTGGAGTTATCTGTTTGTGAGTTGTTTTTTCTCGTTAATTCAATAAATGTTTACTGAGGCAGCATTAATAGTAAACAATGAACAGTTCGAATGTATTATCTTCGAAATTATAGCGGTAATGATATTTTCGTCAGCTGAATTTACTAAAACATTACTTTCTATATTTTATTTGATGAGTCTTAAATTTTTGTAATGGAAACGTTAGTAGTTATTAATTATGAATGATGCATGTGCATTGTTCGAAAATTTTGAGAAATCAACAATTTGACGTTCCATTTGCTGAGACAGTAGGTAATTTACTTTTCAGTAATCAATACAGTAGTTCAAAGAAGTTATTACAAAATGGATACACCACACCATTATTGTTAATTATTTCATATTTCACTAATTTTATTTTCCTGCAATGTGTCACTCATCGCGTTTGCGATTTTGGCGACGCTTTGTCGACCTCGTGCTATTAGTAAGAAAATGTCGTATACTACATATTATTATTATTATTATTATTATTATTGTTTATTAGCTTTCTCAACAATGTTGGACATGACATAATATATCGCAATTAGGATTCAAGACGTATTACATAACAGTCAGAACACAAATGAAATCAAATTTACATATAAGAACAATATAAGAGTACAGGTCCAATTCTTCTTCTTCTTCTTCTTCTTCTTATTATTATTATTATTATTCCCTCTACTTCACGACTAAAGATGTTATGAGTCGATTGAATATAAAATCTACTCCAGTTTGCAACCAGCTACCTAAGGAACCGCAGATATTTGAAAATATCGGCGACGCCACATTCACCCACGTTGACCGTCATTACTGATTTTATTGCATTCTAAACTTTGGCCCTAGTCATACAATTGCCCGGATCTTTTAAGTAAAACTAGTCATTAAACGCAGACTTCCCTGAAGGATAATGGGACATTTATCGAAATATTCTTAACCGGAGTTACCACCAATCTATACAATTCAGGCAACTTTCTGTTGAAACTGAATGCTCGAGTGGTTTAACCAATTGCTGCAATTACTTCTTGAAGAGAAACAATAACAGCTGAAACACGGCGCATGTACCAATCGATTAAATTATTAGTGCATTATTTGCATAAAGAACATTAATTTACTATTACCTTGAATTTAATTTTCCCTTTAAACTTCTACCGGCCCTGCCTTATTTACATTTTGCTAGGAATATCTCAATCTATCGTGACGCGAAATAACCAAGAACACATGCTCCTTTGCAATCACATTCTGCATTCATATCACGTAGAGAGCATAACGATTGTTTTATTCTGCTTCATCCATGCCGGTTCTTCCTGCTTGTGTACATGCCATTCTTGGACGTGGTTATATTCACGATCTTTGTTTGTCCTGCTCGCCGCATCCTGTATTTAATCCAAGATTAACTGGTTGTAAATATTTCTGCGTTCGTTACATCTCTACTGCGTGTTTAAGTACTACAAGCAGATGTTCTATTTGTTTACTCTTAAATTCCTATGAACGTAACGTCGACATACTATGTTACCATTTCACTGTTGGATCAGTTTCTCTGTATAGGTGCTTCTGCGAGGAATGTTAATCCTTGAGAGAAGGACGAGTGTACTAGACACGTGGTACCCTGAGGGAGAAAAGGAATAATTCAGATCACTATACACGTCTTCGAAGACTTAGATTGATTCTGAAGGTAATAAACTAGAAATATGTAAATGACCGTACTAGTATTTCATGAGGCATTTTAGTGCATATGAAATAGATGCAGTATTTAATGCATTAATGTATATACATTAATGTATACGTACATTAGTGACAACAGAACAAATACGGATAGGAACGTATAGCTTCGCTAGTGTCAGGTCAAGCTACTGTTTTGTTACATTTTACACAGCAGTGGGGCACCCGAAAGAGGTAAGTGAACCGGAAAGAGACTTGTTACCAACTTGAAAAGTACCGCACGACCTTGTAGGTCTGCCAGACACTGAACGTATCTCGGTCGAATGCCCCGCTGAACACGAATCCCCGGGAATCGAACCCGCTACCTTTGGCTACAGCTCCATCCAGATCTGAACCAGAACGTTGCAACGCCAAGAATAAAAAAAATCGTTCTTTTCTTTCTTTTAATATTTTACAGTTGTTCAGATTCGAACCGGGTTAGTTTTTCAGAAAAGAACCAACACCTTAATAAGCCATTTTTCACAAAATACTAAAAATAATTACCAATATTAAACAAGGGGTTAACGTTGTTGGAAACGTTCTCTAAAATGAAATTTGTCAACTGAATGCGATCCAATTTTGGATATTTATATTACATTTTTAGAGTTTTTGATTATACTTATGATGCTTTCAATATTGAATAGCAATTTCAAAACTCCTTTGTTATAAAATGATTCAAGTATTATTGTTAAAATTTTAAATGTTTTTTCAAATGCAATGCATAAAATAATCATAATTTAATGACACATGTCCGACTTGTTGGCAACTGCAAGAATATATGCTGAAAAAGCTACGCTAGTGACAATAATTGTTGTGTTAGTTGCAATTTTACAATGCAATGAGAAAAGCGCATATAAGTAAGAGAACCGAAAAGAGATTTTTACGTCCAGAAAAGAGATTTTTTACAAAATTGTATTTTATTTTAAAGACCGTTTTGAGTCGTCTATGTCCTGGGCAAACATTTTAAAAGTTCCATCTGTTGTTCTTTCATTCGATTTTAAATTTGATGTATTGTTTCTTTTATCGCAAGTTAATAGCGTATTTCGAAATGTGGAGAACTCCAAAATATAGTTTAGAAAAAAAAAATAGAAAATTGCGCGGTCGCGTATAAGGTCATCAAAATCACGGAAACGCTGGAAGTTCAGGTAGGATGGGACTCGCTCTTCAGGGCACTTCCAGAAGCATGGCCTTGACCCTAAAAGGTGCCATTGGTAATGGTGGCCAGGCGAAAGCGTGAGAGAATGAAAGGCAGAATATTAAGTAACGTGGAGCGCCGTGGCGACCGCCGGAGGTTTTTGCATTGGGCCATAGAGAGCTGGGTGGGAGGACGCAGCAAGGATAGGGGACGCGGGTGAGCGGACGGAGCCGACCGAACAGCAGAGGAAGTCGAACGAGTGTCCGGATGGCGACGGGCGAAGGGGCGAGGCGGATGAAGAGATAGGCAGACGAACGGCTGGGCGAGCGGGGTTGGAGGAACTCGAAGTTAGGCAATCGAAACGTGTGAATGAGGGGGGGGGGGTGACGGGCAAATGGGTAGTCAGGAGAATGGGAAGACAATCGAAGGAGCTGATGGGCGAACGGTGGGCAGGCGAGCAGAAGGGCGGAGGGAATAGGAAGCGAGCGAGCGTACGGGTGACTGGCGACTGAGAAGGAAGACGAACAGAAGGAAGACGAACGGCAGAATGATAGGTGGACAGGTGGAAGGGAATCCGGGACTTTTAAGTTACGGGCGACCAAGTGAGCGGACAGCGAACGGATCGGTGGACGGGTGGGTGGACGGGTGGGTGGACGGGTGGGTGGACGGGTGGGTGGACGGGTGGGTGGACGGGTGGCTGGACGGGTGGGTGGACGGGTGGGTGGACGGGTGGGTGGACGGGTGGGTGGACGGGTGGGTGGACGGGTGGGTGGACGAGTGGGGTGAACGGGTGGGTGGACGGGTGGGTGGACGGGTGGGTGACGGGTGGGTGGACGGGTGGGTGGACGGGTGGGTGGACGGGTGGGTGGACGGGTGGGTGGACGGGTGGGTGGACGGGTGGGTGGACGGGTGGGTGGACGAGTGGGTGGACGGGTGGGTGGACGAGAGAGTGGACGGCTGGGCGGACGGGTGGGCAGTAGGGTGGGTGGACGGCTGGGTGGGCTGTGGGGTTGGTGGTGATGGTGCACTGGAGCGCTGGGAGGGGCGGGGGGCCTGTTGTGTGGAGCGGGGGCGAGAGGGGGGAGGCGAGGACGGACGTCCTCAGGAGCAGCGGTGAGCAGCGGCCGCGGCGTGGCGCCGCGCCTTGGGGACCGCGCCGTGCCCATTGGAGGCCGTTCCGCGCGACCGCGCTCGCCCTTGCCCGCGCATCCTCCTGACTCACTGCCGCCACCTGCGCCGCCCACGCCGTCGCCGCCCGCCCCCACTATTGCGATCCGCCTGACGCTCCTATTGAAATTCGGGTAGCCTCTCGCTTGTCATGTGTCACCCCTCAGCCGGGCCCTCTGACATTCTCTTAGCCACGCTCGTTGCTATTCCCTTCTTGTCGGCGATGCTATCACCGCTTGCCAGCTTTGTGCAGTTTCTACATTCTCTCACGGTGAACAATTGGCTGCCTCTCCTACGCTATCATACCCTTCTATTCACAGCTTGAGATGATGTATGCTCGCTGCACAGTGAAGTGTAATAGTGAAGAGACGCATTGTTAGTTATAATTAATTAAGTCAAACGTAAAACTCGATAGTACCCAGTTAGATAAGATTCACAATTCGCGAGATTGCCTCTTGAATCGGTGTTTATGTTCTGAAATTTTCAGTATGGAATGTGTTGTGAGCAAATCCTTTGATTCTGTAGCAGATCGGACTTGTGGAGGAACTTCTTGGTTCCTCTGTCCTTCACTATAAACATTCACAGAGTTAATATACATGCACTCTGTACTTTCTAATCATAATTAACGAACCAAATATACAATTGGAGGTGAATCCAAGGAACCATATAATAGATATTTGTACGTCTTCAGTATTGTATAAGAATAATAATATTCTCAATTGATTGATGACGAGTTATGGTTGGTCTGAAATGGGTATTTCACTAGTCGTCCAACTAATTGTAAATGTTGAATGTGAAATATAAAAAAAAATATTTTAAGTGTGCCGTAATAGTAATACCTCAACATATTTTGTGACGTGAATATTCTTCATAGAGCATTCTCGATCCACGGGGACGGAGATGGGGGTCTTCGGCTATTCAGCCTACCGAGCGAGCGGCAGTTGGCTTCGAGATCTCGGTGCGTCAGAACGCGGGAAAACCTCTGCACGGAAGTGTTGTCGAAGTCACGATGGAGAAATCCCTGAAGAAGCGATATGCAACCAAATTTGTGCAAAACTTGGCAAGATAGAGCAAGGCGAGACTTGTCTGGTGATTCAAGAGGACTTTGGTGATGATTCTTTCTCCTAATTCTAGTCGAAAAATTGACACAAATTGTTCAGAGAAAGACACGAGGACATCGTCTGTGAAGCCCGCTCAACGTCACAATGGTGAAGACAATGTGACGGATTTGGGTCGCTCAGGGTGTCAATTGATGTCACTGTAGTGCCTCTGTCCGGGATGTCCTAGGGATTGATGTTAAAAGCAGTGGCACTCTCATGATACTCGAATGCCCCAGGAAAGACTTCCTAAATAAATGTTAGACTTTGTGCTGATCGAAATAAGAAATGTTGAGAGGTTGAGAGACCAAGAGTATGCTGGAGGGAAACTTGTGCTGAGGACGAACAGGCAATGAGGCCAAATATTTGTAGTTGAAAAATATCCAGACGAACATTCAACTATTGTTGTTGTTGTTGTTGTTATTATTATTATTATTATTATTATTATTATTATTATTTTTCCATTACATCACGACTAAAGATCTTATGAGTCGGCTGAATATAAAATCTACTCCAGGTTGCAACCAGCTACCTAAGGAGCAGATCCGATGACTATGAGTGCCTCTACAATACTTTACGCAAAATGTGGGCTGTTCCAAATAAAAGCAGTTTCTTGCACTTCCCAGTCTTTTGAATTACCGGGACAAGTTCTTACTCAAATTTTGCGGAACAAATCCCAGAGCTCCGATAACTATCGGGACGACCTGTGCTTTTACGCCCCACATTCGGCTGATCTCGATTTCCAAACTCTTGTATTTAAGACGTTTCTCTGCCTCCTTGGTAACGACGTTTTGATCGCAAGGTACAGCAACATCGATAAGTAAACACGATTTTTTCGCCAAATCCCGGATAACTATATCCGGTTTGTTTGCCGCTATCGTGCGATCAGTTTGAATTTGTTGGACGTACAATATCGTACACAATCCAACAGACGTCACCGGTTTTGGTGAGTGTTCGTACCACTTGGCGCATGTGTTTGGAACGTCAAGGTCGGCACAGATCTGCCAGTGGAGGTAGCTACACACCCTGTCATGTCTTTTCAGGTATTCGGTCTTTGCTAGGATTGGACAAGCTGAGACAATATGATCAATGGTTTCTACTTGCTCCAGGCAAATGCGACATTTATCATCTTGGGAAATTTTGAGAACTGCTTTATCATAATGTCGTGTTCTTAAGGCTTGATCTTGGGCAGCTATTACAAGTGCTTCCGATTCTGGCTTCATTCTTCCCCTTTTAGCCACATAAATGATTGATCTTTATTGATCTGCACCTTGTCCATTCTTTTTAGGTATTGTCCGTGGAGGGGTTTGTCTCTCCACGATTTCTTTAACATTTTTTGTGTCTCATACTTCATGTTTAGCAGCATCAGAAGTTCAGTGTCTGTGTTATTCGACGTGTCTTGCCTAGTTTTCTTCGCAATGCTTCTTGCTACACTAACAATGCCTCTGTTTCCCATTCTTCGGTCAGATTTCATGACCTGCCTCATTAGTGGGTCATCTTGATGGCTGACTACATACTTCCCCAATCCAACTATTGCGTTGTGCCAGGAGGCCTCAATTTGTCTGAGGCCTCTTCCTCCTTCCTTACGTGACACATAAAGTCTATGTATATCAGCTCGAGGGTGGGAACATGATGCATTGTTAGCAGTTTTCTGGTTTTTCGATCCATGGTGCGAATTTCTTGCTCAGTCCAGTCCACTAGTCCAAAACTGTATTCGGCTACAGGTACAGCCAAACTACCTATTGCAGATTTATTATTATTATTATTATTATTATTATTATTATTATTATTATTATTGGTAGTTGACTTGAGTGCTAAGCTAGACAGTGACTCACATTCTTTTGTTCAACATGCTAACTCCGCGCTTATATCTACGAAGCCTCTTGAAATCGAACTCTTGTAAGTCTGACTGTGCTGCACTACACCAGTCCGCTCCCAGTCACCCTCGCTGCTTCTCTAACCCTGAGCGCTGAAAGCGACTCTCTTATGAGGTCGTCGGCGTCGCGTGTTTCGGGTCACCGCCTGCCTTCTCCCGCCCGGAAAGAGCGTGCGCGGCCGCGGGCTCCGGTGCTTCCAGGGAGAGGTAGTCCCGCGCGTTTCCGCCGCCGCGCCGGGGCGCGACCTCTCGCCCTTGCCATCGCCCTCGCGAAGCCGGTATCCCATTCCCCGCCGCCGCCCTCGCACGCTCACGCGCACGCACGACCCCGCGCGGGGACGACACGACGACGACGACGACGACGGCGCGGAGCGACTGCGCGCGCGTGAAAGTGCAGGGCTGGGGCCTTCGGGCGCCGCCGCCCGGCGCCGCGGCCTGCCCCTGGGCCTTCGCCGTGATCGGCGTCGTTTTCGAGTAATGAGCCAGGTCCTCGCATTCGAGTGGACCGGGAATAGAGAAAATTGATACATTATGTACTTTTTTGGAGTATTTTTCATCCGCATGGCGGGGACAATTACCCATGTTTGAGGGAACATTCGAACTGTTCGGACTGAGGTGCTGAATCAGAAGACGCTCTTGGCCAATTCACCCATCCGCGCCGTGAACTGAATAATTGTCCAAAATTACACTTTTCTAATAATCCAACAACATTATGTTTAACTTGTTTATACTTCTTTTTTATTCTTGTCTTCTCGCTAATGTATTTATAAACACATGATTTTTATTATAAAATATCATCTTTTGAAAAGAGCAGGACTGGGTCCCGCTCGCCGTGAACGGCGTTGCCAGGCAGGGCCTTCGCCGTGAACTGCGTTATATCGCGGTAAGGAGCCACGTCCTCGTGTTGGAATGGACCATTAATAGAGAAAATTGATACATTATGTGCTTTTTGTTCGAGATTTTTTCAACGAATGGTGCGAGAGAATTACCCACGTTTTGGATGACGTTCGAACTCTTCGGCCCGAGGCGTTGAGTCGGAAAGCGCTCTTCGCCCACTCGCCCATGCACGCCGTGTACTTACTGACTGTCCCAAATTAATTTTTTTTTAATATTTCGACATAATTCTTTTTGTTTTTTATATATTACTTCATGTTTAATTTAATTGTAAACACATGATTTTTGTTATATAATATCATATTTTGAAAAGAATAGCACTGGATCTCCGGGGATGCCTGGAGACCTGCAGGGCTTTTGCAGTGAATGGCGTTGTTTGACGGTAATGAGCTCAGCCCTCGTGTTGGAGTTTGGAATAGAGAAAATTGATACATTATCTATTTTTGTTTTGGATTTTTTTCATCCGAATGGCGCGAGAAATTTACATACTTTTCTTAGAGGAGAATTCGAACTCGTGACTCTTCGAACCCAGCCGCTGAGTCGGAAGAGCTCGTAGGCAACTCGGCCATATTACTTATTATTAGTCGACTTAATAACTGTCCAAAATAATTATTTCTAATAATTTGAGAAAGTTATTTTTGAGACTGTGCATATATTACTTATTGTTTCATTCAACTATAAGCACGTGATTTTCATTATAAAATATCGTCTTTTGTCAAGAGCTGAACGGGGTCGCCGAGACGTGCAAGACATTCGTCGTGAATGTCATTGTTTCATGGTAATGAGCCAAGTCCTCATATCCAATGGTCGAGAAGAAATGACCGGGGAAGAGAAAAAAAATCGATTCTTTTTATTTTTTTGTTACGGATTTAGAGCGGCATTGGAACCGATGCTTCTTTGGTCCTAGAAGGAGGAGTCGGCGTTCTTAGGCGCTTCGGTCATCCTTGTCATCTACTTTTTCGCCTTTCAGGTCGTCTACTTTATAATAGTTTACAAAAAATTATGTTTCCTGAAACTTTACTTTTTGGCCCTATTTATATTTACAATTCTTTCAAATTAAAAAATATGATTTTGATAATTAAATTTTGTCTTTTGGAAAATGCAAGGCTAAGCTCTTCAGTAGCTGTCATGAGAAAGGAGACCTTCCTGTCGAATATAATTTTGTAATGTTAATGAGTGCCACGGTAATGTTACCATTCATCTGAACTTGGTATTTTAAGTAAAACATGCGCAGTCGATGAGTGTGGTGTAATCAACGTGTAGGTTAGGTTGCGACTTTTAACCGACGATTGACAAATAATTATACCAATGATTGGCAAATAATTATACTATAGTTGATTAATTCTCCAAACTGTTCAAGATTAGTAAACATAAGTCACTGTAAGAATCATACCAATGCATTTGCACATTTGAAAAAAAAAAATGTACTCTTAACTTTTGTTTTAATTTTAATTATTAGGTATTGTAAATTTTCTATGATAAAATTCTACCTTTTCCATTTTCGTTTCCTATTTAGAAAGTGCAGAGTTGGGTCTTCAGGCTGCTCCGTGGCAAGAAGGGCCTTCACCCGGAACGGTATTGTTTTACGGTAATGGGCATCTGCCAAGTGGTCGTGTTCGAAGTTCGAAATGGATGCGTGGTCCGTTACCATTGACCTCAACTTGGTACTTGGAATAAAACGTGAACAGTGAATAGGAGTGGTGCAAACAACGTGTAGGTCAAGTTACGCTCTCTCTCTCTTGCTTTTAAGATTCAAAGATAGCAGAGGAAGTGAGAAAATCAGTTGTTTAGCAATGACTCTCTCAATTTATATAAAGTGAATATATGTGTCTATTAACGAAACATATATTGTAAGAATTGTACATTTATTTTTAGATTTATAAAATTATTGCATTTAGGTGTTTTTTAGATTTATATAAAGAAATGTACAATATAAATTTAATTATGCATTACAAATTATTATTAAATTTACTAGAAGAAAATCTTAACTTTTAGATTTTCTTACGTTTATAAAGCACTGATCTGGGCCTTCGTATGCCGCCGTGGCGAGCAGGACCTTCGCCCCAATGTCATTGTTTCACGGTAAATGAGTCTCTGCCAAGTGCGCCGTGTTCTTTGCCCGGAATGGCTGTTACCTTTGAACTCAACGCGATACTTTGAATAAAACATGTGCAATCGATAAGGATGATGCAACGAATACGTACGTTATGTTCTTCCTGTCCTCTACAGTGCTACAGACCAATTAGAGCTTTGGTCTGGGGGCGAGCCATAAGGGGCGGGGGATCAGCCTATTACCTAGCTCTGAGGATGACCGTGGGCACAGGAAAGATACAGAAGGATCGTGAGTGATCCGCTACCCATTATTTTGGGCACTAGTTTGGCAAACACCTTGAATTGGTCAGAGGAACCACGGAAACGCAGATCAGAACATCAGAATTCCAGAATTATCATCTAGTCCATGGCATCCGTGACCAGTGGCAATCGTTACAAAAATTGCTGAACTCGAAGTTACAACTTCCTGGTCAATGGAGCTTCAGTTTCGGACTTGCGAGCACACATGCTGAGTTGGTCAAGTTGTTCTTTCCTCATTTCTCTTGCTATTAAGTTTTGTCGTTAGCCGGAAGAAAACCCGTCGGAAATAAGGCTGAAAATTATGAAAATGTTATTAAATGCGCATTTAAGTGCGCATTAAAGAATAATTTTTTTTGACAATTGTACGTGTGCTTACGGTTTCACTTTTAAAAAACGTTATTTAGAGTACATTGTAACTTCTTATTTTTTTATTGCCAATATTTTAAGATGTATTATATTACTATTCATCAGTTATAATAAATACGGTATGTTATGAAAAACTGCTTCTGTAAACTGATTGAAAATGTAACTAATAGTTCGAGTATTTACGAGGAGCATTGAGAAAAATAAATCAAAAACATGTACACCAAATGTGCCCCCAAACCACACCACTTTGCTTATTCGAAAAAAAGTGCCCCCGGAATTCTCATTTCCTCTCAGCTCCACTTCTGAAAATAATTTCTTTCGCTTATCTTCGCCATGGATCGCGTGCTTATTGTAACAATGGGCATTTGAAAGTCGAGAGCATAACTCTCGCCGCTACTTGTGTCCGCGCCCCCAAAGGCCTCTCTCGCGCACGGCATCTGCCGTCGCCCCCTACGCCCTCTGCCTCGCACGCGGCCGAGCGTGCGTGCGTGCACGTGCGCGTGCGTGCGCGTGCGCTTGTGCGTGTTGCTGGAACAGAGGAGACCGCGGCGGTGGGAAATATTCGTTTTTCCAATACCAGTGGCGAAGAGTTATGGATTTACTGGAAATGCGTAAATGATTTTAACGGGACGGTGATTATGAATATAAAAGTAAATGATGGAGGAAGGGCGAAATGAGAGGGGAGGGACACGAGAGAACCCCATGAAAAACTACCGCGAAAACATTTCCCCAGCAAAAGTTCCACATGGATTGACCTGGTTTTGAAACCCACTCTTAGACAGTGGAAATACAGCAGTCTGTCCGCACTCGGTCAGTCAAATCACTCCATAGCGTCGGGAAAGATGGTGGAAGAGGAGGCGGCTGCAGCTCCGGTAGCAATGGCTGCAACTCAAGGGAAATTTATTGTTATTACTTCAACGAATTGTCACCCAAATCGGAAATCTCCTGGTTTTCGTTTCTGGTTTAGGCTCAGTTATACTAGCTACTGAACTGTCAAGACGGCTGATGCTTTCGGATGGTTTCATAGGCCTGATGTGTTGCCCGTTATTTGCTATTTAATTGCCACCAACTGACAACCTTAATATATGGTCATCTTAGATTAATTATTAATATACATTTTATTATTTCATTTTAAATTGGTAGAAATGACAAATCAATTAACTCTGTAGGGTTGACTGGCTTTACAACGCCATCTCGCAAGATATGTTTTTTCAAATTTTTAATTTCCAATGTATAAAAATTATATAATTTGCAAATACTAAACAACGAAACACTAGAAATTAATGTGATTCTCGCTACATTACATACAATTAACAGCAAGAAATATTGTTTAGAACCTTTGATGTAGGTGTAGCGTGCTCTGGTAACTATCGATAAATCCAACAGTCACGAGACAGAAAAAAGATTAATTTGAACATTTCCAACACCCAAGACTATAATTGGAGGTAATTAACACGATATTATAAGTCTTTAAAATGTTGAAATAATACAATGAAAACTATTACTTAATATCTGTAACGTATACTTGTTTCACTTTCAATGTGTGCGATATGCATCCTATACCGATATGTAAGTATATCTGAGGAGATAAAACAGTATGTACAGCAGTTTTAAAATATCAGTATTTATATATAACAAATGAAATGTCCGGTAATCTTTCTTCTCCCCACCTTATTGATAATCATTGACAAATTTGACAAAATTTACTATGTAGTTGAACGACTACATCTAACTAGAAATCGCGGTGGAGCAAACCGCAGATGGCAGAGGGCAATAGAAGTTGTGGTTGTAGTGGTAGCGAATACTATGCAAACTGAAAGCTAACTTTAACGAATAGGAAGTTAACGTTCACATTGGAGAGAATGCTCTGTTGGGAGACCATCGGAGTTAATCATTAGTCCCGAAAATGTAGTGCATGCTTTTATGACGCTGGAAAGTGAGGTCCGGCCAATGACCTACACGTCGACTTGAGGTTTTCCGCATTTAGGTAAATCCCACCAGCGCGGCATCGTCCAGCCGGGACACGCACTAAGCTACGAAGAGAAACGGTAGTGTAGTGCATGTAAATGGTTATGTAAGTAAGGGGCAAGAATAGGACAAGGAAGAGAAAGGAAGATCGCCCGTTTATTATGGCAACTGCTCCGGAATTCTCTTGGTGAATGATCGAAGAAACCACCGAAAATTACCTATCAGAGCAGCTGGCCGCTAGACAGCGGCTGAATTCGACCCAGGTATCTACGTGATGTGACCTCGGTGGACTGTTGGTTAGCGTGCTCGCTTTCCTTCCACGTCCGCGGGATCGATTCCCGATTGCGGGAAAAATAACTGTGCGCTTTCCTTGCAAGGTCCCAGTATCTGTTCTGTGTGACGATGAGAAGATCACTTCTCCGGTAAGAAGACCAAAAATACGGCGTAGGGATGGTTAACCACACTACCCCCTTAACCCATGGCCGTAAGGGCGTAACGCCGCTGGTAAGCCTCAGCTCGTAAAGAACTATTCTGCCAAAGTAAATTACATACATACATTTACGTGATGTCGAAAATCCGGCTATTCGCGGGACTGCGTCCCTTGAACCTCCCGGTGAGAGGTTTTCCACTGACATCAGTTGATGCCCTCAACCGATTTTTCTTCTCGCAACCAAGAGAGATGGTTCAGTGCATCAACTGATGTCACTGCAGTCCCTCTGACCGGGAGGTCCTAGTTCGAGTCCCGATGGTGCAGGATTTTCTACACTAGCTTGACAGCTAGGTCTATTCAGTTGCTGTCTGGAGGAGAAATCTAGCGGCCGGCTGCTATGATCGGTAGTTTTCTCCGATGAACACCAGACGAATGCCGGAGCAGTACCCTAACAAACAGGCCACAGGCCACGCGCGGTCTTTCCTTCCTCTTCCTTGTCTTATCCTCACCCCTTAACACACACACTTACACGAACATGCACTACACTACTACACATGCCGGGAGAACAGTCGGGAGCTTAGAGCTTGTCCCCGCTCCACCTGGGCGGTGTGCCCCGCTGGTGCACGATACTTGGTTGAGGGGAACCCCACTAGTCGACGGTAGGTCAGCGCAGGATCTCGCCATCCAGCGGGAAAAAGATCACCACCACCACATCCCCCCCCCTCCCCGAAAACACGTACTACACTTACGGGACTAATGATCTCTGTAGTTCATGGGCCCGGAATCACGAATCATCATCATTCTTCTCGCAAGCTCTCAGGCATCTTCCCCACCTAATGGGCAGAATTGCGCCCACTAAGGCAACCCCTGAGCTTGCAGAGACCGCAGTTAGAGGCGGAGGCGGAAGGTCGCGGGCCGGGCGGCGGCGAGCCGCGCGCGGCGGGTTGCGTGTGTTGGCTGTGCGCGCGCGGGCAAGGTGAGGTGTGCAGGCCAGGGAGGGGGCGGGGGGCCGCCCGACGCAAAGGTCCGCGGACGCCGCGGTGCGCAGGTGGCCGCCCGGCCCGGCAAGCGGCCAGTCGGCAGGCCGCCGCAAGGGAAGGCGCTGCCAATCAACAAAAGCGATTCACGTCCAATTACATTGGAAACACAATTGTAGCAATATACAGTTGGTAACAGTCTTGTTTGTACAATCCATAATTTCCTTGAAAATCATTAATTTTAAGTGGAAAATTAATACTTACGGAAAATATATTACAAGATAATTGAATTATTCCAGCTAAATAAAATGTAACTTTGTAAACCTAGAGGAAATGACCTTGCATTTAAATTCACTGAGCACATTTAGTTGCTCGGGAACTAGCCGCTAGGAAGGTGTTCCAACAACAAAATGTGCCGCTGAACTTCAAATTCAGACGTTTCGTTCCTAGGTGTACAAGTTACATTTTATTTCGCTGGAATTATTCAATATCTTGTAAAACATTTTTCATTAGTATTAATTTCCACTTAAAATTAACGATTTTCGAGCAAATTACGGACTGTACAAATGAGACTTATTAAATCTATGTAACTGTGCTTCACAGGTCAAGAGTTGTAACTAACAACTGCCATAGTTTTTTACTGGAGAAAAGAAAACTAACTACTCCCTTAGTGGAAACTTTGCAAAAAGCTCGTCATTATTAGTCCAAACGCTTAATATTGTTGACAGACAGCATCATTCCTGTTACATCCATAATGCCATATCACATGGTGCCAAGGTTGTTTTGGCTACGCTGCAGAAGTTCTGCTGGAGCTCACCCATTCTCCATAACATTCAGATCTATCCCCAAGCGATATTCAAATTTTTTGGGGTGCTGAGATATTCATGACCGTCGATTTCCTTCGGACGAAGAGGTTCACACCTGAGTACATTGTTTGGTAGGCAACTACAAATGTGGTTCTATGAAGACAGTGATCATGTATCCAGTGGTTATGGGCGATTACTTTTGAAATAATAAACAGTGACTCATTTTTATTCCATCTGTCTCATTTTCATTTTTCAGGCCCTCATGTATTCGTCAAATTTGGTAAATGAAGGGGTTAATTTATGATTGACTAAAAGAAAGTAAACAATGTAAAAGATAAATATTTACCAGCCGAAAAATCTTTAATTGATTCACTAGGTCATACCTCCCAAAATAAAATATTCTCCCGAGTAATTCACGTAACTAGAAATGTTCACATTCATCGTCGGCTTTTTCATACTCGTGCGAAGTGCTCCGTAGTGGGTCGGTCAAAATGCTCGTTTTTGCCTGTGGAAACTGGAGTTCAATTACTGGTGGAACGATGTGTATCAAAATAGACTCCTGTTTCTTATTCCTTCATTACTCCATTTTATTAATCACTAGTTTTCATCAATACCCGCCAATCAATTTACTTAATCCTATTAGGATAAATCAAGAGGCCATGGTCTAAATTAAAAATGGTATTTAATTGTGATATTTCCGGCTTTTCTCGAATTAAATACTATACTATATAAATACTATAGTATATATATTATATACTATATAAATAGAGTATATAGTAATTTTATATAGTAAATAAAGTAAAATTATAGTATATAGTAAATACTATCTACTATATAAATACCAAAGTCTAATATACTATATATACTATATGTACCGTATACACCGTCTGTATGTATTGTATACACACATACGATAAGACCATGCTATTCAAAAGCGAGCAACTTTCGTATCAAATTAATCACCTAAATCATCATTCGTCATTTCTTGGCCCATTACACGGAGCGAAAATCCAACCGTTTTATAATCGCCGCGCAAAAGCGAAGTACAGGTACCAGTTCGCACCTCGCCGAGCAGGCCCTCACATCGCACGAGCGCAATACTACAATAGCAAGCCTCGGGTCGTTCCGTTTGTCTTTTGCGAAAGCGAAGGAGAAAATATAGGGGGAGGGAATTCGGGATTGGAAGACAAAGGTGCTAATGTATGGTTGCAAGAGAAAGTTTCGCATAAACAGGTTATTAATGATATTGAAATGGTGCATTTAAACTATAGCCATATAGCAATTTAAAAAAAACATAAAATCTACTCTGAACACAACCTAATTTTTTCTAGGTAAATGTATTGCTACTATTTTACATTAATAAAACAACAACTACTTACATTATTACAATTTTATATTTATTTACCATAATATTGTTTGTGTTTTTCTTGCGTTTTTTTGTGCTGTAAGAAAATGTAGTAATTTAAATGAATCGTCAGACATGTTCCTATGGCTGTTTTTGTTATTAAAGGTACATTTCGGAAAAAAAATCTGCTCACAAATCAATGTAAAACCAAACCACAGAGAAATGTAACTATAAATGCAGTATCTTCGTATGTACTCTGTTCCTAACGATGGGTGCCCAGAAGGGGGACGAGGCAGCTGGGCTTTTTTCAGGTCCCGACTGGGGCGACGTGTTTGGGGTCCTGAAACCTTTTTCATTCGAAGCATATAAAAATGAATTTTCTTTTAATTCAAATTAACCTCTATAAGTGATTTTTGCTCGGATTATTGTTTTATAATTATAATTATTATTTAATTACAATTATAATTTTATAATTATTTTTGGTATTGGAGGGGCGGAACTGGTTTTGTTTTGAAATAAGGTCCCATTACCCCCCGATCCATTGATTTTCTTGTGCGCCCCTGTCCCACTAAGCCTGCCACGGCACCGCCAGGGAAACATCCCAAGACATGCCACGGCTCCTGTCCCTGCTTCAAGGCGGCTCCACTCACTCGGCAATCGACGAGAAGCGAGCTACTGCTCGCCCATCCCCAGCAGCTGATGTCTCGGAGATTGGTTGCTTCCTCTGATGTGTTCAAATGATCGACACACGATGGTTATGGCGAGCACCGAGTGTTCGTCACCCGGTAATAGCAAGCAACCCATCCACCACTACTCGGGATTCGCCAAGCAGTCGCTCGCTGCTAGGTGGCTCCACATATTCACTATTTCGGCGAACGCGAGCAACCGCTCGCCGAATCTCGAGTAATGTGGTGGGCCCACTTGCTATTTGCCGAGAGACGAACATTCGGCGCTGGCCCTACCCACCGCGTGTCGGTCTTTTGGACACATCAAAGGGAGCGAACATTCGGCCGAACACATGAGCTGGTCGGGATCGGGGTACGAGCAGTAGCTCGCTGCTGAATGTGTTGGAGCCACCTTAATACAGAATGTGTGGAGCCAACTTAATACAGAATGTGTGGATCCACCTACATTTTTCTCCTCCTCTCGCGAGCTCGTCCGGCGAGCCCTGGGGCTCGCGCTGGAAGGGCCGCGTTTGGGCCGGGGCTATTGTGCGCCGTGATGGCGTCGGGAGACGAAGAGGTGCTCGTCGCCGCCCTTCGCCGCGGTGGCGCCCTCCCCCGGCGTGGTCCAGGCGGCCTTGAAGCGGCTGAGAACGTCCGTGCGAGAAGCAGCGGATCTTTGCTTGAGGGGCGGACATGATTGGCGGCATTTCTCTTGCCGGCGCATTCGCTACGCGGCCTCAACAATGAGGACCGCCGGACGCGCTTCGGCCCGAAGCCAAAGAAATCGCTCGCGGACGTTAGAGGAAAATTTGGCGGTGTTGAAAACGTTGAGAAGGAAGACGCGGTAAAAGTGTGAGAGTTTGAAAATGCCTACAACGGTCAGGAGTTCAAGTGATCTTGTATGCTTTGAGTTGATGTACAACACTTCATAATATTCATACTTTTGAATCATCCTATTTTTCTGGTAATCCTGATTGATAAATTGAATTTTAGGGTGCGTGTTAAATTGTAAATTATTGATTGTTGTGTTATTAAATGAATTATTTCTAACCCGCATTGATATTGTTCTCCCAAATATGTAACTGGACATCTCGCACAAATATGTAACATTGCTGAAGCAACTAATACAACAATTTTTGTTGTCGAAACTTATTTTCTACACCGCTTTCGTTTGTAATTTAGTTAAGGAGTTGTTTTTTGAGGATTATCATAGGATGCTGCTGTTTTTATACTATTAATAGTATAATTGCGTTGTACTGAGTTATCTCTATACGTAATTAGTATAATAAATCATTATATGTTGTAACAATTCCTTATTACTCCGATGATGATTTTTCAAGAAAAAGTTGAATGGATCCTGCTTACGGAACGTGCTTTTTAATTCCTCCTTTCACAGCGACTCTCAGCTTTGTAAAGGTTATGAACGGAATTTAGCAGAGACTAGATGGCAGCGATTTGTAATGACAGTGAGGAGCAGCTACCGTGAGGGTGAGTAATGAATACACGTTTCCGTTAAAAGTATCCGACAAGAAAACCCCTCAAGGCTCTTTTTTCCCATCCCGGTTCTAGGCAAATCACGTTTCGTTTCGGTAACTGCAAAGTATTTCCCTTCACACCATCGACGTGAAGCATCATAACGTGGTAATATTATACGCAAGAGCAGTTCGTACAAAGCACCAGTGGTTTCCAGAGATAGAAGTTACAATGCATCAAACTGATGTCTAGTGTGGTTCTATGTCTTAGAGTGGTTATTACTTTCCCGTATACGACCATATACGGAGTAATATACGTAGTATATGGAAAGTTATGTAAGGCTGCGGAAAATCGATTTCCAGATTTCAACGGAAATACACGTTTTGGGGTCCCCTGATTTCGCAAAGTGTTTATTTTCAAATTTCACTGTCCGTCCGTCAGTCTGTGAACAACACTAGCACCTAAACCATACGTGCGATTTTCTTTCGCAAAATGGATAGTCCCCCGACCGATTTGCGTCCACTCAAGGCGCCCCGATTATCTTTGGTCTAGCTTCAGAGATTAATAATGCGGTGTAATAGACCGAGAACGCTATTGCTCTGGTCTTCGGTAGCCTTTACAAATAATGTTTTTTAATTTAATAATTAATTCCGCAATTATGTATCACAACTTGGTGGCAGAATATCTTAACTTTACAGGAATTAGACTTACATTAACTAACAATAAATTAACGATCATATTAGCTAATTAAAAAACAAATTTAAAGGTAAAAACAAACAAAGTATTTAAAACATTAACAACTTTTAGTAAGACGAGTCTCTGCATGATACGGTGCCTTGCGACTTAGCGAGTACATTGCAAAGATCGATCCCAAAATATCGTATTTGTATAATTTGTGTTTTTAACTCTCAGTGTGGATACAGTTTCAGTTTCACATTTTCACTTCATTCAACTAAAATGTTAACTGATATGACACAATAATTTATACCATAACTGTTCAGATGGCCCATGAGTGTTTTGGTTTCCTCCCTTTGTCATTCTCTTTGCCATTGCAAAGAAATGCATCGTCAGGTATCGTATTGTAACTAAAGCCACCTTTAATAATGGAGATTCATGACTTCTAGGGTTCTTCAATGAAAATGCATGATAAAATTGTTGCTAATTTAACGAAAGAATGATGTGATGAAATGTGATTATTTTTTTCTCTCGTCACCCGTCTCATCTCAACAAAGAAACACATCTCATTCTTTAAGGAATACTGTAGCTGCACCAGACTACGTTAACCTAGGAGAAACAAAAATTCTGCTTTATTTGAAATTTGTTTTTACATTCTCGGATACAAGTATGCAGGTTTAGTTAAAGAATAAATGTGACAAACTTGCAAGGCGTGTAATGGGAGGCCAATATTACTTTTTTGCCATTGCACGTCTGTTGAGAAATGTCATATAACTAAGTTACATCAATGCTTTTTTATTTGATAGGACATCCCTTGTTAAGCAAATCAGTCCGCATTTGTCTGGCTGGTAAGCGAATGCTTCCATTGAGCAGTCGGCCCTTTGAGAGTTTATGTACCTACTGAACACACGTGCAGGATCTTTGTCGCATAATAAGATTAATCGTTTCTTGTGCTGTGTTTCCTTCCTCCTTCCCCTCTACTCCTTATTTAATCTTCATCCACTTTGTATGTTTAGTAAAGTAAATAGAATACGAGAAAGTAACACAAAATTATAGAAAGGCAGACTTTTTTGCTTCTTCTTACCTCCCCATCTCTCTCCTCGTTCCTCCCTCCTGCCCTTCTCACCACTTCTCATTATCCTCCTTCCTTCCTTGTCCCCAAAATGAAACACCTAAATTTTGTTATTTAGAAATCATTTTTGAAAAATATCTTACATTCTTTGAAGAGTATATAGTTAATCCAAAATTCAGAAAATAATACTAATATCATCATAAATTAATTTTAGCAGGTATGTGTCTGATATGAGTTAAAATTTACTTGTTCTTTTCTACCTAGAATGTACTGCAGAAAAATATAAATTGTCCTTCCTACATTGTAACCAAAGTTACTTTTTATACGATTAGTTATTTTTTGAAAATAATAATTGTGGGGTAGTGTTTCCAATTCACGATTATAGATATTTGTCACAATTTTTCCGCCGGCAGATACAATAAGAGTATCATCCACAAAAATATTATTTATTTTTCGTTCCATAGGGTTTTACTTTTTTAAATCCTCCTCGCATACTCCTTACAGAGTATTCTAATGCCGCAGTAAAAACAGAGATTTGTGACAGAAAAACTCGTGATTTAATACCGAAAAAGTGGATCCAGATGTCTGTCCTTCTGTGAACAATGCTAGCGGCTAAACTGTTTGACAGGTTTTCACTAACATTATCAATCCTAACCGATCTGACTGTTGTCACAGCAGGCCTTTGAATTTGAAACTGATATCTTGAGTTTTAGGTGTACTTAACTTGAAGCTCTGAAGACATTTTCGAAATTTCTCAAAAGTGTCTCCAAATTTTTGAATAATTTGTTTTGAAATAGAGGGAAGTACTCTTGTGAAAATGCGGCAGTCCAATTTTCATTTTTTGCATTTTTAGAATTTTCGAAATAGCAAAAGTCGAATTTATTTCGACGACCTCCTGGAACCGTGAATATTAAATGAAATTTTTTTTTTTTTCTATGTTTGTCTTTAAAAATGGGTCTTTAAATAAGGTACTATACAACTTTTCAAAATATAAGTAATTTATGCTACTTCCGCGTGAAATAATGGCAATTTTAAATGAAGATTTTTTCAAAAATTACAAATTGTTTCTATAAATTCTTTTTTTGATAGTGCGAGTATGATTTTAAAACAGCATTGATTCAATTTCCGTTGAACTCCTGAATTTTCGAAATTGGAAAAGTTACCATAATGCGAGAAAATGGTTGTTGTGACATCACTAATTCTTATTATACAATTAATGCAATCTCTTGTTTTGAGACTTGGAGACTTGACACATCTAAGAAAATTTATTTCTGTTTCCGCTATTACTTTCCACATGTTGCACTTAAGTATATTCAACGATTAAATAAAGTGTGGGGGCGCGTACAGATATGAAATATTTTTCTCAGGTTATATAATGTAAGTCAGAAAATTTGACTTGTTCTTAATAGCAAGGTACGTATATCAGAAACATATGCATTACAATATTTCAAAAGAAAAAACTTCAGCAACTGTTTTTTGTTTGATTAATGAGTAATAATTCCTGTGCGTGACCGCTTCTAAGGTCGTTACCTCCGTAAGTGTAGTGCGTGCCTTCAAGTGGGAGATGTCGGTAATTTTCCCAGCGTGGAAGAAAATATCACGTGCGCTCTGTGGCCCTTTATGTTAGGGCGCTGCTCCCGGCATTTGCCTGGTGTTTATTGGAGAAACCATGGAAACTATCGATCAGAGCAGCCGGTCGCTAGAATTCCTCTTCCAGACCTCTCCTAATCAGATCCAGCTGATTTCTACGTAGCTGTTTAGCTAGTGTCTCAAATCCTATCACTGTCAGGACTAGAACCCTAGGACCTAGGCACTGCAGAAATATCAGTTGACGCCCTTTGCCGGAGCAGCAACAGGTCACCCACATAATCGAAAAAAATATATACGGGTATTGTATTATAAAAGTTAACTGGGGATGGTAATTCATTGTTTAATTGTAACGAATCTTCACTTTCCTTGTGAGTGAGTTGATGTTTGAAGTAATAGTATAGTTTATTTTCACGCAAAGCCTTGTATGACAATGGAACACTCAATCCAACACACTGACAACGACGACGACGCTTGACTTTTCGATCCTCCCCTGGCGCATTTAGCACGCACGTAAAGTCGCAGCCTCGACAACAATAGAAAAGAACACAAACCCTAAATATTTTCGCGCCCCTTCGACTGCGTGCTCGCGACTGAGCGTTGCCTGTGCGCGACGACAAGCACTTTCTTCGCGGCGCCGCCGCCTTCCGCCGCCGTCGCCGTCGTGTGCTTGCGGGCGGTTGTGTCGGCGTCGCGACGGCCTCGCTCCGTTGCAGCCGCGGACGGGCGTCGCTCCGTCTCGCACCGCGGCGCCCGCCTTCGCCGGCGTCCGTTTTGTCTGCTTTCCTCCCCCTCCGCCGACCCCATCTTGTGCGCCAGCGTCACACAGTGTTTTTTTCCTGGGTAGGGGATAGTTTTTCACAGACCTGACACGGCAACAATTTTCGAGATAAAATAGGAATGTCGCGATATGTAAATATAGCCGGTTATGTTATGGAGGATTAATTAACATTGCAGAACTTAATACATTTCTGATAAGGACGCGTTGCATGGATATATTAAACGACGCTTTTTGTGCAGCATCGTTTGTTAGAGTGGAGGTTATCATGAGCAAACGTATATTTACATTCTTAAAATAGTCATCTTGGCTTACCAGGTGATATAGAGCGGCCGCATATCAGGGTAAAATTGTTTTCG
Source organism: Acheta domesticus (assembly GCA_031308135.1). NCBI lineage: Eukaryota > Metazoa > Arthropoda > Insecta > Orthoptera > Gryllidae > Acheta > Acheta domesticus. The sequence goes on along the minus strand of JAHLJT010000631.1, from coordinate 106,251,398 downwards.
TACGAAAAACGATTCCCTTCGACTTGTAATTTTGATATACGCAACATCCCTCTGGATCACGTTTGTGAGTATGGCTTTCGATTCTCATGATTCTCCCCTGATTTCTTTGGGATTATTTTTCGTTACACTACATTCAATGACAACACTTAGCAACTACAGAGAGCCTTAGTCCTGTAAGTGTAGTCCGTGTTTTCAATCGGAAGTGGCGTAGATCTTCCCCCGCTGGATGGCGAGATCCGGCGACGACCTACTGTCGGGTACTAGGTTTTCCCCGAAACCATGTATCTCCCACCAGCGGGGCACCGCCCCACTGGGATCAGCTCTAATAAGCCCCGACCGGTCTCCCGGCATGTGTGGTACATGTAGTTCTTGTTATTGTAGTGTGTGTAAGAGGTGAGGATAGGACCAGGAAGAGGATGGAAAGATCGCCCGCAGTCCGTG
>JAHLJT010000631.1:105982588-106249957 GCA_031308135.1 Acheta domesticus | reverse complement strand
TTAACAATGGATATAATTATTCAACACAATTCCACCTCAGTAATTCTAACATTAAATTTATCCCGTACAAGTACAAGAAGTTGAAGATTGTGCTATCTCGTTCTAGAAATTCAAGCCCAGGACCAGATGGATATACAATGTTTTTTCTTAAAGAATGCCGACAATGCTATTGAATATCTAACTCGACTCTCAATGAAATAATAACCACTGGAGAATTTCCTGACAAATGGAGGGAATCTATAGTTATCCCTTCTTAAACCTAACAAAGATCCAACCACACCCGAATAATTACATACCTATTTCCCTAACGTCCACCCTCTGCAAATTACTGAAAAAATTGTCAGTAGACGACTGAATTGGTACCTCCAATATTATAATAACATTTCACCATTCCAAAGTGGTTTCATACGAAACCGTTCTACCACTGTACCATCTAGTAAACATCCATAGTACATTTTGTGAGTGCCTTTATAACAGACCAACATCTTGTGACTGTTAGTTTAGGTATGGAAAAAAGGCATATGACTGGTATGGAGAGATCGAACAATCAAAAGTCTCCACGAAATGGGGATATATGGGCCAAATTACTAATTTTCATAACCCAGTTCATGAAGAATAGATCTTTACAAGTTAAATTCAAATAATATTTTATCGAACAAATATACAATAAATAACGGAGTGCCTCAAGGATCTGTGCTTAGTGTACTACTATTCTTGATTGCCATAAATGATATCACGAACCACATCCATCGACCAGTGAAAGTATATTTGTTTGCAGATGACATCACTTATAACATAAAGTGGAAAAAGATTAAAACATCTCAAGAACTGGCTCCAAATCACTTTAAATGAACTTCAAGATGGGTCCAATACGACAGGTTTCAGATCTCAAAAACCAAATCTGAATGTATAGTCTTCAATAAAGGGTAATTATCTGATCAGCTAAAACTTACTATAGGACCACAACAACTTAAAATGTTTAGCCTAATTCAAAATCCTAGAATTTATTCATAGTAACTACATGGATACCACAGTGTTAAGAATTTTAAAATCTGAATGTCTTCAAAGAATGAATATAATAAAAGCCATTTCATCAGCATCGTGGGGAGCCGACAGAAATGTTATACTTTCAACATACAAATCTCTCATTCGTTCTAAGATAGACTATGGAGCAATTATTTACCAGTCAGCTAGCAACAATATTAAATAGTCTTAATCCGGTCCACTCAGCCGGGTTAAGATTTGCTATTTGGTGCATATCGAACGAGTCCAATTTCGAGTATTCTTCTGGAATCCAATGAAGAACCCTCTTCACATCAGGAAGAAGAAAACTATGCTTTTCATACGCCAGTAAAATGTCATCCACTCCTAATAACCCTGCTTATAAGAATGTTTTCTCCAGAAAATATACGATAAGTACACACAAAAAACAGTATGCTCCGAAACCATTTATTATCTCCTGAACAGTATCTTGAAGAAATTCACTTCACATTTCCTACTGTTCGAACTACCATGATTAAAAAAAGACCTCCATGGATTCCTTCCCTAATAAATATCAACATCAGCCTTAATGATCTTCCAAAAAGGAAACTAATACGTTAATTTACCAGGCTTACTTCAACGAAATCTATAACAAATACATTGGATATACACACATCTTCACCGATGGCTCCCGTAAAGAGATCGGAGCTGGCTGTGCTGTACAAATCAAAGAGACACTATTACAATCAAGGCTAAATGATTATGCTCTATTTTTTATTGTGAAGCATACGCCATTCTTCTCGCCTTAAAAATATATTCAAGAACAAACCGAAGACAAATTTGTTATCTTTACAGATTCCAAAAGTGTGCTAGTAAGTTTAAGTAATTCTGAAAACCAGGAACCTATAGTAAATGAAATAGCTGACTTATATTATGACTTATTACACATCAACAAGGAAATAATTTTCATTTGGATACCATCGCACCGAGGTATTGCCGGTAATGTATTAGTTGATGAAGCAGCAAAAGACTCTATTAATTCACCTTTGGAAGAGCATCCAGTTTCCCACAATGACATAAAAAAAGAACTTCATCAAAGAAACAAGGATCTTTGGAATACTGAATGGACAAGATCACCAAACTCACTACATCAGATCAGGAAAAGTATCTTCGATGACCAACTCCCTTACCTTCACGAGAGAAAATATCAAACTGTGCTCACCCGTTTAAGAATTGGCCATTCCAAACTTACCCATCAGCATCTACTAAAAAAAGAAATGCAAAAAATTGTGACCAATGTCAATCTGCCCTTTCTATACCACACATATTATTGTTCTGTTCCATTTACACAGATTTCCGCAAAAAATATGCAATACCTCTCACTCTCCCTGAAAATCCTTAACAACAAATACCACATTCAAAATGTCTTTAAATTTTTAAAGGAAATTAACCTTATCAATAAACTGTAAGAAACCAAAAATCTGTTAAGCACCAATATTGTCACAATGTTATATCAAATAATGTATTAGTAATGCCCAACATGTATTTTGATGCTGCACATGTATTTTGATTTTTTTTCTGTTTATATTCTGTTGCTGTTGAATGTGATTGTAAATTGCCGACATGTAAATTTACACTTATATTGACAAATTATGTATTTGCGCTTTAATCTTAAATTTTGTTGTATGCTCTCATGTACATTGTATATACTGTATTTTGAATGTGGTCGCTAATGACCTTGTAGTTCATGCGACCTTTTAAATAAAGCATAATTAAAAAAAAAGAGGAATCAAGTAAATTATACAATATTAATAATGAACGACTGTGGTAGTCACCGTACAGTGAGAAGCTGGAATCTCACCCAGGCATGGACGTTTTCAAGCTGAGGATGTGGCGCAGAAACCAAGAGTAATCGCAATCTACAATAGTATCGCTAATAAATAATACTAATATTTCATTAATATCTCCCATCAATTTACAACTCTTACACAAAACAGAGGTGAATATTAAACTTAGATCCGGATAAAAATACTTAGCGTGTCTTACTTCAGTGAATCATCCTCGTACATTGACAATATATCAAAGGAGGTTCCGTCTTTCCACCTCGAGTTCGAAACGGCTACCATCCCAGCCCGGATATTCCCAAGGTCTCCGTGGAATCGCGAGAAAGTGTTGCAATGCGACCGGAGCCTATACCACAGCGGAATCCTGATTCTCGTGTTTGGGACGTAAACAACGATGCGGCCAGGCTCTGTAGGCGATGTAGCGGATCCACTCACCGGTTTACGACCGCCGTGGCAAATCTGATCGAGGCTGCGTCACCAATCAAGTTTACGCGGGCCGGCGGCGGGCGAGAACCGCTCGTTGTTTACGCTGGAAACCGCCTGCGCGTGTTGCTTTCCCATCCCGCGACCCTGGAGGGAAATGTGTGCGTATATATTTTGTGACCGTTAGGATTTGTTATGCACATTTTTGTGAATCGTTCGCCCGATGGAAAATGCGGAAACGAATGCTAATATTTTGGCTAAAAGCGAGGCCTTTTGGGTTATCTCGTCGGTAAAAGGAGGATGCTGGTGGTAGCATTTTTCAGGGTTGATTGAAGGACAGATAATTATATTCAAGGATTCTGAAGAAAGAGGCGAAATTCATTAAAAGCGCACACAAAGCCTGATGTCTTGCATTAGTCTGGTTCAAAAAACTTGGCATTCCCTGGACATTTATTTATCACGATCATCTATTAGACAAGAAAAATAAGAAATTAAGGTAACGGTGGGTAACATTGCAACTTCTTTGTTTCTTTTAAAGTTCTACTTTGTTGCATCAATCATCACAATAATTATTTTGACAATTTAATCCTTCACAAAAGTACAATGTTTCTTCAAAATATTGAAGTCACTTCCATAACTTCAAAGATTTTATTACTTTTTAAAAGCAAGTAATGTGGCATATATAACCCCGCAGGGGTCAAACATTGTCAACTCTATTTATTTCCAAGTCTCTGGAAATGTTAAAAATTAATGAGAGTTGGATAGGAAACAGAAACACCAAAATATGCACCAGAACATTCTTAGTGTTTGGTTTTTCACAGTTTAAATTCACTAAACACGGAAAAATTATGAATTATTATTAAAATTATTGAATTTATTTATAATGAGAACTTAGTCTAAAATAAGTTTCATTAACTGTTTTACATTGTGATAAAATGCGATAAGGAAAATATGCTTTCTCCTTTATGTATTTAGTCTGGGAAGCTCAGCAACAATATCGTATTTTAGCATAAAACACTCATCCATGTAATTTAAAGTGGACCTGCTAATTCCATGCACTTCAGTAGCTTTTTCCTACTTAATTTTCTAACTATTTACTTTTACATTGCTTAGTGTATTTTAACTTCATCATAAGGTTTGTAAATCTTAGAATTGGATTTTTAATTGTCTACGTGGCAAAGTTACAGTGCAAGTATAGCGCCAACAAAAAAGTAATTTTGAATCAAATGTAATTAATCAATTATTACAATTTATAAATCATATGCTTTAGAAATGATATATAAACTCACAAATGTCAATTGTTTCAATGTTAGAATTGTTTCTCACAGGATATAAATGTAGGGGTAAGATGGCCAGCATGGCAATGTTACTCTGAAAGTAGTATATGTTATTAATACATTTTGTCTTATTTATAATGATTAATTATTAAGTCACGACATAGCATGCCTAGGACATGTCATATATTCAACTCAATTAATCCAAAATTAACAAAGTTTTGATTATGAGATTTGGCTGCATCACAATACACCATACATATTACGAACATTTTAGGTTACAACTGTAACCCAATGCAACAAAGGATTGTATATAATGTTTCTAAGAGAGGTTGTTAACTGTGGAAACAACAACTATGGAGCAAATAAATTTTCGATACAGACTTTGCTACTTAAATTTTTACTTTCCCATATAGGTACGTATTTTTACGGAGTAATATACGTAGTATAGCGAAAGTTATGTCATGCTGCTGAAAATCGATTTCGAGATTTAAGGGAAATACAAGTTTTGGTGTCTCCTGATACCGAAAAAGTGTTTTTTTTTTCACAACGTCTGTCCGTCCGACTGTCTAGTCCGTCCGTCTGTGAACAACACTAGGCCTATAACCATCCGTGCGATTTCTTCCAAACTGGATATTCCCCAGTCAATTTGCTTCCACTCGAGGCGCCGCGATTTTGAAAAACTTTCATCAATTTTTTGTGAACATTTTAGTAGTATTCGCGCAATATTGCGTGCAATATTTGCAATTTAAAAAAAATTACAAACACATTTTTTCTCAAAAACGGCTCCATTTTTTTCTTTAAACGTTTGGTGGGAATAGTGTGCTAAATGTGCTAAATGTGACTAAATGTGCTAAATGTGGCTAAATGTGCTAAATGTGCAGCGTGAAATGACATAATTGCCATATTGTTCTATTCTTTTGTTTTTTCAAATATTGCAAAAATGTATTTTTTACTTGTCTCCCACGTCAGTAATATTTAGATTAGTAACGATTTGTTCATATTATTATATTTACTTATAATGTATATGTGCTTTTACATAATGTCAAGTAATGTTTTTCGTGAACTCATCTGTTTTCTGTAACTAGCTCAATATTCCGCATTTTCAGAAACACTCAAACGCCATTTTCTCACAAATGGCTCCAAATTGTTTCTTCAAATTTTTGGAACGGATAGTGCTAATTGCACTCTTAATATTACGTAAAATTCAATTTGTGTTTTATTTATTTATTTTTTGCTTTAGCAAAAATTACATAAATGTAATTTTTTTGAATAATCACTCACACCTTTAATATGCACATTTCAGGAATTTGTAAACACTATTGTAGTTGTGAGTGTAAGTGCTTCAAATAACTTCAAATGAAGCTTTTCGAAATTCAAAAGTTTTCTTTGAAAAAGAGCTTCTAATTTCGCATTTTTAGTAGCGCTTAAACGTATTTTTTTAACGGCTTCAAAGTTTTCAAAGAAAATTGCCATTTAGGACGAGGTTTTACTGTTCTGTAATATTTTAAAATTAATATTTTCGTTCTACCATTAGGAAACCGAAAAATTAAGAAAATGTCAAAAAATGTACTTTGGGCGGCGATAGATGGCAGCTGGTACGAGTATTTGACAATTCCGGAAAGCTGACCGAGATTGAAGGAAATAGAAAACTAACACGGGAAAGTCTGTGCCATTCAGTAGCACCCCTAGTTTGAAGTTGTGGCAATTTTTCACCCATGGCAATGTTACCCGTCATTTCCTCAGATACAGTGTAGTGTAAAATGGAAGTCATTTTATTTATACTCCTCCCACGCGGCCTCATTTTGTTAGCCTAAACCCATCCACATCGTTCTGCCTCCCCGTCAGAACTAACCTTCAGTTAATCAAAACCTATTTGCTCTATTGGAATAAATCAAAAAGTATTTATTGGAGTTGTATTTTAATGAGCTTAGAAAAAATCTACATTGATTGAATTCCTCACTGATTTCGAGAGTTTCTACTTACATCCTATTTTAAGGAGTGGAAAATGAAATTGTGGGTATTTTTTTTCGAAATCACAAGTAGAAAGTGTTTTCCTTTTGATTTACAGGTTAAGTGGACAACATTTTATCAAGATCGGATTAAAATTGTAGTTTGGTCCACAAGACAAGCAATCTTCTTTGTCGTATAATAAAGATAGTTCTAAGTTCTATAAATATAAATATCTCTGAATATGTTACAAACTTCTAGGGCCGTGGTGTGAAGGTCTCCTATTGGTGGCAGTGGCACGCCTCGCGGCGCAGTGTCGTGCCACGAGCTTCTCTGCGCCACTAGCGTCGGGAGAGGAAACTATTAGTAAGCCCGCCGTTTTACAATAGTGATGGCGTTGTCTCTTGCGGCGGGGTTATGAACTGCGTGGAGAGGCGATTATGTCATGGTTCTCGTGACACAGACTCTCGCTTGTGGCATCGACTGTTCTAGGCAACACTGTTCTAGGGTATGTAGAAAGATTGGCGATGATCACTTTTTGACATTAATAATGGGAATTTCATGTAACGAAGTTACTCATATGACATTTTCTCCTGATTGTTAGACAACAGCGCATACGTGTTCAGTGCATTCGTGTTCAGAAGGTACACGAAATCTCTTTCACTGCGTCAAAGCATAACCTTCCGAGCATTTCATCGAATTTTCCAATATATCATAATTGGGAAAAAGTTATTATTTCGATCCCTCCATATGCTCTAGAAATTTGTAACACTTATTTTGGACCTGAATACAGAAAATTGGGTATACTAGCTGTATCAGTAAGTAGAGATATGTTATTTTATTTAGAGATGTATTTTTCTTATTTAAACTCTTTTCCCTTAGCTTAATTAACGTATCTTTTAAATCAGTGTGTTTACAATGCAATAGCAGGTTTCGTTACTTCGTTTACTAGTTAATGGGAAACCAATATTACAACTATATTTTATCTCTTCCCTTTCTATGATGTTATTCATATTTCATCACAAAATGTTTTTAAGTAATTAATATTCTTCAATAAATAATCAACATTAATTATTCAATTTCAAATTTTGATTTAGAATGAATGTTTTTAGTATAGAAATTGCTGAATCGTCTATGAGAATATTTCAACAACGTTATACTGAATTTATGATCTCACATTTCTCTCATAAGAAAAAGTATTTGAAACAAAAATCCATACCTGTTCATAAATACACACGTGAATTTTTAGATATGCAAGCTATATTCAGAATGATTAAAGTACAAAGGAAGCAGGAGATCGGACCTAAAAATCATCGCTTGAATATGCTAAAACAATAAGTGCACATCAAGTCTAAATGCAAAACAAAGCTCTGAATTATTCATCCGTAAGTAGCTAACCACAGAAAACGTATTCATCCTGCTAAGAAAGGATAAAGAATGAGACAGTGAAATGATATTTTAGAATAAATCAATGCGAATCATACGAATTTCCTCAGTAAATACGCAATGTTGAAATAACTCCCGTCATTATATTGCTCCACATAAAGTTCTTTAAATCGGAACACATTTCCTTATTTGAATAACTTAATGATTGGACGATTAATATAGTCAACAAGACACTCGAGGTTGTTATAACAGACAACCAATCTTGTACTTTAAGCACTCACAAATGCTGAAGAAGTTTATAGAGCCAAATGCCAACAACTCAAGTATTATAAGGGGAAGATGGAGTCAATAAAAAGAAAACAGCGCTTTTGAGGAGGACCCTTGACATTATTTATTTGGTATTTGAATACCACAAAAGTATAATCAATAATCGAAAAGAAATGTATATTTAATACACAAAAAAGAAGCATTGACCTTCACGGAACCACAATAGACTAATAAAATAACATCATGAACTGAAAAGAATAACAACGGGGTTTTTCAAGATAGCTATGTGGGTGATTGAAGAAAGTGTAGACAGAGAAAGTTGAAGTAAAGAAAGAAAGGGTTTCAAATGATAGGGCTGTTAAAAACAACATATAATAGGAAATATTTTTGCAATATTTTAATAAATTTCCAATTTTTTTGCAATAAATCTTCTCACATTAGGCAATAATTCGTGGCGTGTCTACTACCTTGTCAGCTAGGTCGAATTCAGTCGAATTCAATCGCTATTGACCGCTGCTCTGATCGGGAGTGCCCCACGATTTCTTCGATTAACACCAGGAGAATGCCGAAGCAGTCCCTAACAAACGGGCCACGGACTGCGGGTGATCTTTCCTTCCTCTTCCTTGTCCTATCCTCACCTCTTACACACACACTAACAAGTACTACATTACCACACATGCCGGGAGACCGGTCGGGGGCTTAAGAGCTGATCCCAGCTGGGCGGTGCCTCGCTGGTAGGAGATACCTGGTTGGGGGAAACTCCGCAAGTGGACGGTAGGTCGTCGCCGGATCTCGCCATCCAGCGGGGGAAGATCACCGCCACTTCCCAATGAAAATATGGACTACACTTACAGGACTAAAGACTCTCCGTAGTTGCTACGTGTTGTCATTGAATGTAGTGTAACGAAAATATATCCCAAAGAGGTCAGGGAGAATCAAGAGAATCGAAAGCCATTCTCACAAACGTGATCCAGAGGGATGTTGTATACACTACTCCCGCACTATCCAAGAGGACTATATTCGCGTGGTTTACATTCAAAATACAAGTCGAAGGAATCATTTCGTATGAAGCAATTTTACACTCATATGCGGCCGCTTTAAATCACCTGGTAAGCCAAGATGACTATTTTAAGAATGTATAAATAAGTTTGTTCATGATAACCTCCACTCTAACAAACGATGCTGCACAAAAGCGTCGTTTAATATATTCCATGCAACGCGTCCTTATCAGAAATGTATTAAGTTCTGCAATGTTAATTAATCCTCCATTAACATAACCGGTTCATATTTACATATCGCGACATTCCCATTTTATCTTGCAAAATTGTTGCCGTGTCAGGTCTGAAAAACTATACCCTACCCAGGAAAAACACTGTGTGACGCTGGCGCACAAGATGGGCGTCGGCGGAGAAAGCAGACAAACCGACGACGGCGAAGGCGGGCGCCGCGGTGCGAGACGGCGCGACGCCGTCCGCGCCCGCGACGGAGCGTGGCGTCGCGACGCCGTCACCACCGCCTCGCAAGCACACGACGGCGGCGGCGGCGGCGGAGGCGGCGGCGCCGTGAAGAAAGTACTTGTCGTCGCCGGGCAGGCAACGCTCAGTCGCGACCACGCGGGTCGAAGGGGCGCGAAAATATTAGGGTTTGTGTTCTTTTCTATTGTTGTCGTAGGCTGCGACTTTACGTGCGTGCTAAATGCTCCACGGAGGATCGAAAAGTCAAGCGTCGTCGTCGTTGTCAGTGTGTTGGATTGAGTGTTCCATTGTCATACAAGGCTTTTGCGTGAAAATAACTACTCATTACTTCAAACATCAACTCACTCATAAGAAAGTGAAGATTCACTCGTTACAATTAAACAATGAATTACCATCCCAGTTAACTTTTATAAACAATACCCGTATAATTTTTTCGCTTTGTGGGTGACCTGTTGCTGCTCCGGCAAAGGGCATCAGCTGATGTTTCTGCAGTGCCTAGGTCCTAGGGTTCTAGTCCGACAGTTCTAGGATTTTAGACACTAGCTAGACAGCTACGTAGAAACCAGCTGGATCTGATTAGGAGAGATCTGGAAGAGAATTCTAGCGGCCGGCTGCTCTGATCGATAGTTTCCCATGGTTTCTCCAATAAACACCAGGCAAATGCCGGAGCAGCGCCCTAACAAAAGGGCCACGGACCGCACGTGATATTTTCTCCCACGCTGGGAAAATTACCGACATCTCCCACTTTGACGGCACGCACTACACTTACTGGAGTAACGACCTTAGCAGCGGTCACGCGCGGAATCATTACTCATTCAATCAAATAAAAAGCAGTTGCTGAATTGTTTTTTCTTTTGTAGTACATATGTTTTCTGATATACGTACCTTGCCATTAAGAACAAGTCAAATTTTCTGACTTACATTATATAACCTGAGAAAAATATTTTCATATCTGTACGCGCCCCACCAACTTTATTTAATCTTGAATATACTTAAGTGCAACATGTGGAAAGTAATAGCGGAAACAGAAATAAATTTTCTTAGATGTGTCAAGTCTCCAAGTCTCAAAACAAGAGATTGCATTAATTGTATAATAAGAATTAGTGATGTCACAATAACCATTTCTCGCATTATTGGTAACTTTTCCAATTTTCGAAAATTCAGATAGTTCAACGGAAATTGAATCAATGCTATTTTAAAAGCATACTTCGCACTACCAAAAAAATAATTTATAGAAACAATTTGTAGTTTTTAAAATCTTCATTTTAAAATTGCCATTATTTCACGCGGAAGTTGCATAAATTACTTATATTTTGAAAAGTTGTGTAGTACCTTATTTAAAGATCCATTTTTAAAGACAAACATAGAAAAAATATTTACATTTAATATTGCGGTTCCAGGAGGTCGTCGAATAAATTCGACTTTTGCTATTTTCGAAAATTCTAAAAATGCAACGAAATTCGGACTGCCGCCATTTTCACAAGAGTACTTCCCTCTATTTCCAAACAAATAATCCAAAAATTTGGTGACACTTTTGAGAAAATTTCGAAAATGTCTTCAGAGCTTCAAGTTAAGTACACCTAAAACTTAAGATATCCGTTTCAAATTCAAGGGCCTGTGACAACAGTCAGATCGGTTAGGATTGAATAATGTTAGTGAAAAACCTGCCAACAGTTTAGCCGCTAGCATTGTTCACAGAAGGACAGACATCTGGATCCACTTTTTCGATATTAAATCACGAGTTTTTCTGTCACAAATCTCCGTTTTTACTGCGGCATTAGAATACTTTGTACATACTCTGTAAGTACTGTGCGAGAATATAAAAGTAAAACCCTATGGAACGAAAAATAAATAATATTTTAGTGGATGATACTCTTTATTGCAACTGCCAGCGGAAAAATGTGACAAATATCCATAATCGTGAATTGGAAACACTACCCCGACAATGATTATTTTCAAAAATAACTAATCGTATAAGGATTGACTTTGGTTACAATATAGGAAGACAATTAATATTTTTTCTACAGTACATTCTACAATAGAACAAGTAAATTTTAACTTACATCAGACATACCTGCTAAAATTAATTTTATAATGATATTAGTATTATTTTCTGAATTTTGGATTAACTTATACCCTTCAAAGGATGTAAGATATTTTTCAAAAATGATTTTCTAAATAACAAAATTTAGGTGTTTCATTTTGGGGCAGGAAGGGGAAGAGGATGAGAGGTGGTGAGACGGGCAGGAGAGGAGAACGAGGGGAGATGGGGAGGTGAGAAGAAGCAAAAAGTCCGCCTTTCCATAATATTGTGTTTACTTTCTCGTATCCTGTTTACTTTACTAACGTACAAAGTGGATGAAGATAAATAAGGATTAGAGGGGAAGGAGGAAGGAAACATAACACAAAAGACGTTACCTTATATAGGGACAAAGATCCTGCACGTGTGTTCAGTAGGTACACAAACTCTCAAAGGACGACCTGCTCAATGGAAGATTTCGCTTACCTGCCAGACACAAATGCGGACTGATTTGCTTAACAAGGGATGTCCTATCAAATAAAAAAGCATTGATGTAACATAGTTATATGACATTTCTCAACAGACGTGCAATGGCAAAAAGTAATATTTGGCCTCCCATTACACGCCTTGCAAGTTTGTAACATTTATTCTTAACTAGACCTGCATACTTGTATCCGAGAAAGTAAAAACAATATTTCAAACAAGCAGAATTTTTGTTCTCCTACGTTAACGTAGTTCTGGTGTAGCTACAGTATTCATTAAAGAATGAGATGTGTTCTTTGTTGAGATGAGAGTTGACGAGAAAAAAATAATCACATATCATCACATCATTCTTTCGTTAAATTAGCAACAATTTTATCATTCATTTTCATTGAAGAACCCTAGAAGTCATGAATCTCCATTATTAAAGGTGGCTTTAGTTACAATACGATACCTGACGATGCATTTCTTTGCAATGGCAAGAGAATGACAAAGGAGGAAACCAAAACACTCATGGCCATCTGAACTGTTATCGTATAAATTATTGTGTCATGTCAGTTAACATTTTAGTTGAATGGAGTGAAAATGTGAAACTGAAACTGTATCCATTGAGAGTTAAAACACAATTTATACAAATACGATATTTTGGGATCGATCTTTGCAATGTACTCGCTAAGTCACAAGGCACGGTATCATGCAGGCTCGTCTTTACTGAAATGTTTTAAATATGTACTCGTCTGTACTATAATGTTGCAAATACTTTTTTGTTTTATTTTAAATTTGTTTTTAATTAACTAATGTCTTGTAATTTATTGTTAGTCAATGTAAGCTAATTACTTGTAAAGTTAAGATATTCTGCCACCAACTTGTGATACATAATTGCGGAATTAATTATAAATTAAAAAACAATATTTCTAAAGGCTACCGAAGTCCAGCAATAGCGTTCTCGGTCTATTACACCGCATTATTAATCTCTGAAGCTAGACAAAAAAAATCGGGGCGCCTCGAGTGGACGCAGATCGGCCGGGGAATATCCATTTTGGAAGAAATCGCACGTATGGTTTAGGTGCTAGTGTTGTTCACAGACTGACGGACGGACAGAAGGACGGACATTTTGAAAACAACACTTTTTCGAAATCAGGGGACCCCAAAACGTGTATTTAAGTTGAAATCTGGAAATCGATTTTCCGCAGCATTACATAACTTTCCGTATACTACGTATATTACTCCGTTTATTCGTACATATATGGGAAAGTATACCACCACGCTAGACATCAATTTCATGCATTGTAAATTCTATCTCTGGAAACCACTTGTTCTTTGTGAGGACCTGCTCTTGCGTATAATATTACACGTTATGATGCTTCACGTCGATGGTGTGAAGGGAAATACTCTGCAGTTACGAGCGAAACGTGATTTGCCTAGAACCGGGATAAAAGGCCTTGAGGGGTTTTCTTGTCGGATACTTTTAACGGAACGTGTATTTCATTACTCACCCTCACGGTAGCTGCTCCCTCACTGTCATTACAAATCGCTGCCATCTATTCTCTGCTAAATTCCGTTCATAACCTTTACAAAGTTGGAGTCGCTGTGAAAGGAGGAATTAAAAAGCACGTTCCGTAAGCAAGATCCATTCAACTTTTTCCTTGAAAAATCATCATCGGAGTAATAACGAATTGTTACAACATATAATAATTTATTATTACTAATTACTGGTATGAGATTACTCTGTACAACGCAATTTTATTATTAACAGTATAAAATAGCAGCATCCTATGATAATTCCTCAAAAAAAACTCGTTTACTTACTTAAAAACAGAGCGGCGAGAATACGTTTCGACAACGCATTTGTATATATATTAGTTTACTTCAACAATGTACGCCGGTTACATATTTGAGAGAACAATATCAATTGCGGATTAGAAATAATTTCAATTAATAACACAACAATCAATAATTTACAATTTCCCAACTCCTGGAAACGCCCCTAAAATTCATATTTATCAATCAGGATTACCCGAAAAACAGATGATTCATAAGTATGAATATTATGAAGTGTTTTACATCAAATCAAAGCATTCAAGATCTCTTGAACTCCTGACCCTAGTAGGCATTTTCAAACCTCTCACACTTTTACCGCGTCTTCCTTTCACAACGTTTTCAACACCACCAATTTTTTTCCTCCAACGTCCGCGAGCAATTTCTTTGGCTTCGGGCGAAGCGTCGTCCCGGCGTCCATTGTTGAGGCCTGCGTAGCAAATGCGCTGGCAAGAGAATGCCGCCAATCATGTCCGCCCCTCAAGCAAAGATCCGCTGCTTCTCGCACGGACGCTTCAGCCGCTCAAGGCCGCCTGACCACGCCGAGGAGGGCGCCACCCGGGCGAAGGGCGGCGACGAGCACCTCTTCGTCTCCCGACGCCATCACGGTGCACAATAGCCCCGGCCCAAACGCGCTCCTTCCAGCGCGAGCCCCAGCTCGCCGACGATCTCGCGAGAGGAAGAGAATAAAGGCGGCGCCACACATTCTGTATTAAGGTGGCTCCACACATTCTGTATTAAGGTAGCTCCACACATTCTGTATTAAGGTGGCGCCAAACATTCGGCATTCGCCGAGCAGCGAGCTACTGCTCGCCCGATCCCGACCACCTGATGTGTTCGGCGAATGTTCACTCCCTTTGATGTGTCCAAAAGACAGACACGCGGTGGGTAGGGCAAGCGCCGAATGTTCGTCACTCGGCAAAAAGCAAGCGACCCATCCACACTACTCGGGATTCGGCGAGCGGTTGCTCGCTGTTCGCCGAATAGTGAATATGTGGAGCCACCTTTAGGCTAGCAGCGAGCGATTGCTTGGCGAATCCCGAGTAGTGTGGATGGGTTGCTTGCTATTTACCGAGTGACGAACACTCGGTGCTCGCCATAACCATCGTGTGTCGATCATTTGAACACATCAGAGAAAGCAACCAATCTCCGAGCACATCAGCTGCTGGGGATTGGGCGAGCAGTAGCTCGCTTCTCGGCGATTGCCGAGTGAGTGGAGCCGCCTTGAAGCAGGGACAGGAGCCGTGGCATGTCTTGGGATGTTTCCCTGGCGGTGCCGTGGCAGGCTTAGTTGGGGACAGGGGCGCACAGAGAAAATCAATGGATCGGGGGGTAATGGGACCTTATTTCAAACAAAACCAGTCCCGCCCCTCCAATACCAAAAATAATTATAAAATTATAATTGTAATTAAATAATAATTATAATTATAAAACAATAATCCGAGCAAAAATCACTTATAGAGGTTAATTTGAATTAAAAGAAATTCATTTTTATATGCTTCGAATGAAAAAGTTTCAGGACCCCAAACACGTCGCCCCAGTCGGGACCTGAAACAAGCCCAGCTGCCTCGTCCCCCCTTCTGGGCGCCCATCGTTAGGAACAGAGTACACTACGATACTGCATTATTAGTTACATTTTCTCTGTGGTTTGGTTTTACATTGATTTGTGAGCAGATTTTTTTCCGAAATGTACCTTTAACAAAAACAGCCATAGGAACATGTCTGACGATTCATTAAAATTACTACATTTTCTTACAGCACCAAAAAACGCAAGAAAAACACAAACAATATTATGGTAATAAATATAAATGTAATAATGTAAGTAGTTGTTGTTTTATTAATGTAAAATAGTAGCAATACATTTACCTAGAAAAAATTAGGTTGTGTTCAGAGTAGATTTTATGTTTTTTTTAAATTGCTATATGGCTATAGTTAAATGCACCATTTCAATATCATTAATTAACCTGTTTATGCGAACTTTCTCTTGCAACCATACATTAAGCACCTTTGTCTTCCAATCCCGAATTCCCTCCCCCTATATTTTCTCCTTCGCTTTCGCAAAAGACATACGGAACGACCGAGGCTTGCTATTGTAGTATTGCGCTCGTGCGATGTGAGCCTTGCTCGGCGAGTGCGAACATGGTACCTGTACTTCGCTTTTGCGGGGCGATTATAAAACGGTTGGATTTTCGTTCGTGTAATGGGCCAAGAAATGACGAATGATGATTTAGGTGATTAATTTGATACGTAGTGTGCTCGCTTTTGAATAGCATTGTCTTATCGTATGTGTGTATACAATACATACAGACGTGTGTATACGGTAACATAGTATATATAGTTATATATACTTTGGTATTTATATAGTATATAGTATTTACTATATACTATATTTACTTTATTACTATATAAATACTATATACTATATTTATATAGTATATAATGTATATACTGATAGTATTTATATAGTATAGTATTTAATTCGAGAAAAGCCGGAAATATCACAATTACAATACCATTTTTAATTTAGACCATTGCCTCTGATTTATCCTAATATGGATTAAGTAAATTGATTGGCGGGTATTGATGAAAACTGTGATTAATAAAATGGAGTAATGAAGGAATAAGAAACAGGAGTCTATTTTGATACACATCGTTCCACCAGTAATTGAACTCCAGTTCCATAGGCAAAAACGAGCATTTTGACCGATCCACTACGGAGCACTTCGCACGAGTATGAAAAAGCCGATGAATGTGAACATTTTCTAGTACGGTGAATTACTCGGGAGAATATTTTATTTTGGGAAGGAATGACCTCATGAATCAATTAAAGATTTTTCGGCTGGTAAATATTTTATCTTTACATTGTTTACTTTCTTTTAGTCAATCATAAATTAACCCCTTCATTTACCAAATTTGACGAATACATGAGGGCCTGAAAAATGAAAATGAGACAGATGGAATAAAAATGAGTACACTGTTTATTATTTCAAAAAGTAATCGCCATAACCACTGTGAGACAACATGATCACTGTCTTCATAGAACCACATTTGTAGTTGCCTACCAAACAATGTACTCAGGGGTGAACCTCTTCGTCCGAAGAAATCGACGGTCATGAATATCTTCAGCACCCCAAAAAATTTTAATATCGCTTGGGGATAGATCTGAATTGTATGGAGAATGGGTGAGCTTCCAGCAGAACTTCTGCAGCGTAGCCAAAACAACCTTGGCACCATGTGAATGTGCATTATGGATGTAACAGAAATGATGCTGTCTGTCAACAATATTAAGCGTTTTGGACTTAATGACGAGCTTTTTGCAAAGTTTCCACTAAGGGAGTAGTTAGTTTTTCTTTTCTCCAGTAAAAAACTATGGCAGTTCTTAGTTACAACTCTTGACCTGTGAAGCACAGTTACATAGATTTTAATAAGTCTCATTTGTACAGTCCGTAATTTGCTCGAAAATCGTTAATTTTAAGTGGAAAATTAATACTAATGAAAAATGTTTTACAAGATAATTGAATAATTCCAGCGAAATAAAATGTAACTTTGTACACCTAGACGAACGGTCTGAATTTGAAGTTCAGCGGCACATTTTGTTGTTTGGAAACCTTCCTAGCGGCTAGTTCCCGAGCAACTAAATGTGCTAGTGAATTTTAATGCAAGGTTATTTCCTCTAGGTTTACAAAGTTACATTTTATTTAGCTGGAATAATTCAATTATCTTGTAATATATTTCCGTAAGTATTAATTTTCCACTTAAAAATTAACGATTTTCAAGGAAATTATGGATTGTACAAACAAGACTGTTACCAACTGTATATTGCTACAATTGTGTTCCAATGTAATTGGACGTGCATCGCTTTTGTTGGTTGGGCAGCGGCATCGGATGGCCTCTGGCAGCGCCTTCCCTTGCGGCGGCCTGCCGACTGGCCGCTTGCCGGGCCGGGCGCCACTGCGCACCGCGGCGTCCGCGCGACCTTTGCGTCGGGCGGCCCCGCCCCCTCCCTGCGCCTGCACCTTCACCTTGCCCGCGCGCGCACAGCCAACACACGCAACCCGCCGCGCGCGCTCGCCGCCCGCCCGGCCCGCGACCTTCCGCCTCCGCCTCTACCTGCGTCTCTGCAAGCTCAGGGTTGCCGTAGTGGGCGCAATTCCGCCCATTAGGTGGGGGAAGATGCCTGAGCTTGCGAGAAGAATTGATTGATGATTCGTGATTCCGGGCCCATGAACTACAGAGATCATTAGTCCCGTAAGTGTAGTACGTGTTTTCCTGGGAGGGGGGGGGATGTGGTGGTGGTGATCTTTTTCCCGCTGGATGGCGAGATCCTGCGCTGACCTACCGTCGACTAGTGGGGTTCCCCTCAACCAAGTATCGTGCACCAGCGGGGCACCGCCCCAGGTGGAGCCGGGACAAGCTCTAAGCTCCCGACTGGTCTCCCGGCATGTGTAGTAGTGTAGTGCATGTTCGTGTGTGTGTGTGTAAGGGGTGAGGATAAGAGAAGGAAGAGGAAGGAAAGACCGCGCGTGGCCTGTGGCCTGTTTGTTAGGGTACTGCTCCGGCATTCGTCTGGTGTTCATCGGAGAAAACTACCGATCATAGCAGCCGGCCGCTAGATTTCTCCTCCAGACAGCAACTGAATTAGACCTAGCTGTCAAGCTAGTGTAGAAAATCCTGCCACCATCGGGACTCGAACCTAGGACCTCCCGGTCAGAGGGACTGCAGTGACATCAGTTGATGCACTGAACCATCTCTCCCGGTTGCGAGAAGAAAAATCGGTTGAGGGGGCGCAGGGCATCAACTGATGTGAGTGGAGCACCTCTCACCGAGAGGTTCAAGGGGCGCAATCCCGACGAATAGCCGGATTTTCGACATCACGTAAATGTATGTATGTATGTATTTACTTTGGCACAATAGTTCTTTACGAGCTGAGGCCTACCAGCAGCATTCCGGACTTACGACCATGGTTTAGGGGGTAAGTGTGGTTAACCATCCCTACGCCGTATTTCTGGTCTTCTTAACCGGAGAAGTGATCTTTCTCATCGTCACACAGAAACAGATACTGGGACATTGCAAGGAAAGCGCACAGTTATTTTTCCGCAATCGGGAATCGATCCCGCGGACGTGGAAGGAAAGCGAGCACGCTAACCAACAGTCCACCGAGGTCACATCACGTAGATACCTGGGTCGAATTCAGCCGCTGTCTAGCGGCCAGCTGCTCTGATAGGTAATTTTCGGTGGTTTCTTCGATCATCACCAAGAGAATTCCGGAGCAGTGCCATAATAAACGGGCGATCTTTCCTTTCTCTTCCTTGTCCTATTCTTGCCCCTTACTTACATAACCATTTACATGCACTACACTACCGTTTCTCTTCGTAGCTTAGTGCGTGTCCCGGCTGGGACGATGCCGCGCTGGTGGGATTTACCTAAATGCGGAAAACCTCAAGTCGACGTGTAGGTCATTGGCCGGACCTCACTTTCCAGCGTCATAAAAGCATGCACTACATTTTCGGGACTAATGATTAACTCCGATGGTCTCCCACAGAGCATTCTCTCCAATGTGAACGTTAACTTCCTATTTCGTTAAAGTTAGCTTTCAGTTTGCATAGTATTCGCTACCACTACAACCACAACTTCTATTGCCTCTGCCATCTGCGGTTTGCTCCACCGCGATTTCTAGTTAGATGTAGTCGTTCAACTACATAGTAAATTTTGTCAAATTTGTCAATGATTATCAATAAGGCGGGGAGAAGAAAGATTACCGGACATTTCATTTGTTATATATAAAATACTGATATTTTAAAACTGCTGTACATACTGTTTTATCTCCTCAGATATACTTACATATCGGTATAGATGCATATCGCACACATTGAAAGTGAAACAAGTATACGTTACAGATATTAAGTAATAGTTTTCATTGTATTATTTCAACATTTTAAAGACTTATAATATCGTGTTAATTACCTCCAATTATAGTCTTGGGTGTTGGAAATGTTCAAATTAATCTTTTTCCTGTCTCGTGACTGTTGGATTTATCGATAGTTACCAGAGCACGCTACACCTACATCAAGGTTCTAAACAATATTTCTTGCTGTTAATTGTATGTAATCGTAGCGAGAATCACATTAATTTCTAGTGTTTCGTTGTTTTAGTATTTGCAAATTATATAATTTTTATACATTGGAAATTAAAAATTTGAAAAAACATATCTTGCGAGATGGGCGTTGTAAAGCCTAGTCAACCCTACAGAGTTAATTGATTTGTCATTTCTACCAATTTAAAATGAAATAATAAAATGTATTATTAATAATTAATCTAAGATGACCATATATTAAGGTTGTCAGTTGGTGGCAATTAAATAGCAAATAACGGGCAACACATCAGGCCTATGAAACCATCCGAAGCATCAGCCGTCTTGACAGTTCAGTAGCTAGTATAACTGAGCCTAAACCAGAAACGAAAACCAGGAGATTCCCGATTTGGGTGACAATTCTTTGAAGTAATAACAATAAATTTCCCTTGAGTTGCAGCCATTGCTACCGGAAGCTGCAGCCGCCTCCTCTTCCACCATCTTTCCCGACGCTATGGAGTGATTTGACTGCCCGACTGCGGACAGACTGCTGTATTTCCACCGTCTAAGAGTGGGTTTCAAACCAGGTCAAACCATGTGGAACTTTTGCTGGGGAAATGTTTTCGCGGTAGTTTTTCATGGGTTCTCTCGTGTCCCTCCCCTCTCATTTCGCCCTTCCTCCATCATCATTTACAATTATAATCATAATACCTCCCCGTTAAAATCATTTACGCATTCCAGTAAATTCCATAACTCTTCGCCACTGGTATTGGAAAAACGAATATTTCCCACCGCCGCGGTCTCCTCTGTTCCAGCAACACGCACAAGCGCACGCGCACGCACGCGCACGTGCACGCACGCAGGCTCGGCCGCGTGCGTGGCAGAGGGCGTAGGGGGCGACGGCAGATGCCGTGCGCGAGAGAGGCCTTTGGCGGCGCGGACACAAGTAGCGGCGAGAGTTATGCTCTCGACTTTCAAATGCCCATTGTTACAATAAGCACGCGATCCATGGCGAAGATAAGCGAAAGAAATTATTTTCAGAAGTGGAGCTGAGAGGAAATGAGAATTCCGGGGGCACTTTTTTCAAATAAGCAAAGTGGTGTGGTTTTGGGGTACATTTGGTGCACATGCTTTTGATTTATTTTTCTCAATCAGTTTACAGAAGCAGTTTTTCATAAACATTACGTATTTATTATAACTGATGAATAGTAATATCATACATCTGAAAATATTGGCAATTCTAAAAGAAATAAGAAGTTACAATGTACACTAAATAACTTTTTTAAGAAGTGAAGCGTAAGCACACGTACAATCCTCAGAAAAAATGTTTCTTTAATGCGCACATTAATAATATTTTTCACGATTTTCAGCCTTATTTCAAACGGTTTTCTTCCGGCCAACGACAAAACTTAATAGCAAGAGAAATGAGGAAAGAACAATTTGACCAACTCAGCATGTGTGCTCGCAAGTCCGAAACTGAAGCTCCATTGACCAGGAAGTTGTAACTTCGAGTTCAGCAATTTTTGTAACGATTGCCACTGGTCACGGATGCCATTGACTAGATGATAATTCTTGAATTCTGATGTTCTGATCTGCGTTTCCGTGGTTCCTCTGACCAATTCAAGGTGCTTGCCAAACTAGTGCCCAAAATAATGGGTAGCGGATCACTCACGATCCTTCTGTATCTTTCCTGTGCCCACGGTCATTCTCAGAGCTAGGTAATAGGCTGATCTCCCACCCCTTATGGCCCGCCCCCAGACCAAAGCTCTAATTGGTCTGTAACACTGTAGAGGACAGGAAGAACATAACGTACGTATTCGTTGCATCATCCTTATCGATTGCACATGTTTTATTCAAAGTATCGCGTTGAGTTCAAAGGTAACAGCCATTCCGGGCAAAGAACACGGCGCACTTGGCAGAGACTCATTACCGTGAAACAATGGCATTGGGGCGAAGGTCCTGCTCGCCACGGCGGCATACGAAGGCCCAGATCAGTGCTTTATAAAACGTAAGAAAATCTAAAAGTTAAGATTTTCATCTAGTAAATTTAATAATAATTTGTAATGCATAATTAAATTTATATTGTACATTTCTTTATATAAATCTAAAAACACCTAAATGCAATAATTTTATAAATCTAAAAATAAATGTACAATTCTTACAATATATGTTTCGTTAATAGACACATATATTCACTTTATATAAATTGAGAGAGTCATTGCTAAACAACTGATTTTCTCACTTCCTCTGCTATCTTTGAATCTTAAAAGCAAGAGAGAGAGAGAGCGTAACTTGACCTACACGTTGTTTGCACCACTCCTATTCACTGTTCACGTTTTATTCCAAGTACCAAGTTGAGGTCAATGGTAACGGACCACGCATCCATTTCGAACTTCGAACACGACCACTTGGCAGATGCCCATTACCGTAAAACAATACCGTTCCGGGTGAAGGCCCTTCTTGCCACGGAGCAGCCTGAAGACCCAACTCTGCACTTTCTAAATAGGAAACGAAAATGGAAAAGGTAGAATTTTATCATAGAAAACTTACAATACCTAATAATTAAAATGAAAACAAAAGTTAAGAGTACATTTTTTTTCAAATGTGCAAATGCATTGGTATGATTCTTACAGTGTTGTTTATATTTACTAATCTTGAACAGTTTGGAGAATTAATCAACTATTAGTATAATTATTTGCCAATCATTGGTATAATTATTTGTCAATCGTCGGTTAAAAGTCGCAACCTAACCTACACGTTGATTACACCACACTCATCGACTGCGCATGTTTTATTTAAAATACCAAGTTCAGATGAATGGTAACATTACCGTGGCACTCATTAACATTACAAAATTATATTCGTCAGGAAGGTCCCCTTTCTCATGACAGCTACTGAAGAGCTTAGCCTTGCATTTTCCAAAAGACAAAATTTAATTATCAAAACCATATTTTTTAATTTGAAAGAATTGTAAATATAAATAGGGCCAAAAAGTAAAGTTTCAGGAAACATAATTTTTTGTAAACTATTATAAAGTAGACGACCTGAAAGGCGAAAAAAGTAGATGACAAGGATGACCGAAGCGCCTAAGAACGCCGACTCACCCTCCTTCTAGGACCAAAGAAGCATCGGTTCCAATGCCGCTCTAAATCCGTAACAAAAAAATAAAAAGAATCGATTTTTTTCTCTTCCCCGGCCATTTCTTCTCGACCATTGGATATGAGGACTTGGCTCATTACCATGAAACAATGACATTCACGACGAATGTCTTGCACGTCTCGGCGACCCCGTTCAGCTCTTGACAAAAGACGATATTTTATAATGAAAATCACGTGCTTATAGTTGAATTAAACAATAAGTAATATATGCACAGTCTCAAAAATAACTTTCTCAAATTATTAGAAAAAATTATTTTGGACAGTTATTAAGTCGACTAATAATAATTAATATGGCCGAGTTGCCTACGAGCTCTTCCGACTCAGCGGCTGGGTTCGAAGAGTCACGAGTTCGAATTCTCCTCTAAGAAAAGTATGTAAATTTCTCGCGCCATTCGGATGAAAAAAATCCGAAACAAAAAATAGATAATGTATCAATTTTCTCTATTCGAAACTCCAACACGAGGGCAGAGCTCATTACCGTCAAACAACGCCATTCACTGCAAAAGCCCTGCAGGTCTCCAGGCATCCCCGGAGATCCAGTGCTATTCTTTTCAAAATATGATATTATATAACAAAAATCATGTGTTTACAATTAAATTAAACATGAAGTAATATATAAAAAAACAAAAAGAATTATGTCGAAATATTAAAAAAATTTTAATTTGGGACAGTCAGTAAGTACACGGCGTGCATGGGCGAGTGGGCGAAGAGCGCTTTCCGACTCAACGCCTCGGGCCGAAGAGTTCCAACGTCATCCAAAACGTGGGTAATTCTCTCGCACCATTCGTTGAAAAATCTCGAACAAAAAGAATATAATGTATCAATTTTCTCTATTCCTGGTCCTTTCCAACACGAGGACATGGCTCATTACCGCGAAATAACGCAGTTCACGGTGAAGGCCTGTCTGGCAACACCGTTCACGGTGAGCGAGACCCAGTCCTGCTCTTTTCAAAAGATGATATTTTACAATAAAAATATGTGTTTATAATAATGAATTAGAGAGAAAACATGAATAAAAAGAAGTATAAAAAAGTTAAATATAATGTTGGATTATTAGAAAAAAAGTAATTTTGGACAATTATTAAGTTTACAGTGCGAATGGGCGAATTAGCCAAGAGCGTCTTCTGACTCAGCACCTCGGTCCGAAGAGTTCGAACGCTCCCCTAAACATGGGTAATTGTCCCCCGCCATGCGGATGAAAAATACTCCAAAAAAGTACATAATGTATCAATTTTCTCTACTCCCGGTCCACTCGAATGCGAGGACCTGGCTCATTACCTCGAAACGACAGCGTTCCCGGCGAAGGCCCAGGGGCAGGCCGCGGCGCCGGGCGGCGGCGCCCGAAGGCCCAGCCCTGCACTTTCACGCGCGCGCCGTCGCTTCGCGCCGCCGTCGTCGTCGTCGTGTCGTCCCCGCGCGGGGTCGTGCGTGCGCGTGAGCGTGCGAGGGCGGCGGCGCGGAATGGGATACCGGCTCGCGAGGGCGATGGCAAGGGCGAGAGGTCGCGCCCCGGCGCGGCGGCGGCGGAAACGCGCGGGGACTACCTCTCCCTGGAAGCGCCGGAGCCCGCGGCCGCGCACGCTCTTTCCGGGCGGGAGGTGGCAGGCGGTGACCCGAAACACGCGACGCCGACGACCTCGTAAGAGAGTCGCTTTCAGCGCTCAGGGTTGGAGAAGCAGCGAGGGTGACTGGGAGCGGACTGGTGTAGTGCAGCTCAGACGTACGAGAATTCGATTTAAAGAGACTTCGGAGATGTAAGCGCGGAGCGAGCACGTTGAACAAAGAATGTAAGTCACTGTCTAGCTAACACTAAGCACTCAAGTCAACTTCCTATAATAATAATAAGAAGAAGAAGAAGAAGAAACGAAAACGTAATTTGAGCATGGCTTGGATTGACTTCCAAAAGGCCTTTGATAGTGTACCACACGATTGGATTTTGAAGACCCTGGAGATCTATCGATTTCATCCTAGACTTATTGAATTTTGCAAGGCTAGTATGAAGTCGTGGAGTACCAGTTTCCTTATACACAGCGGAAAGGAAGCAGTAGAAACCAGATGTATTCAGATTAACACGGGTATTTTTCAAGTCTGTCGTGAATGACTTTATCAATGACATCTGCATGAAGTTTGGTCTTGACAAGTGTGCAAAAGCCAACTTAAAAAGAGGCAAAATGACCACGTCCGAGAACATTGAAGTTGATAGACACGCTGTGATTCAAGATCTTGAGACCGGTAAAACTTACAAATATCTGGGCATTGAAGAATGTCAGACCATCTCGAACGACACAATGAAAGAGAGAATTCGCAGGGAGTATTATAGACGAGTGAGACTTGTCCTGCAGTCTGCTCTGAACTCAAGGAATAAAATATCAGCAATAGGTAGTTTGGCGGTGCCTGTAGCCGAATACGTTTCGGACTAATGGACTGGACTGAGCAAGAAATTCGCATCATGGATCGAAAAACCAGAAAACTGCTAACAATGCATGATGTTTCCCACCCTCGAGCTGATGTACATAGACTTTCTGTGTCACGTAAGGAAGAAGGGAGAGGCGTCGGACAAATTGAGGCCTCCTGGCACAACGCAATAGTCGGGATGGAAAGTATGTAGTCAGTCATCAAGATGACCTTCTAACGAGGCAGGTCACGAAATCTGACCGAAGAATGGGAAACAAAGGCATTGTTAGTGTAGCAAAAACATTGCGAAGAAAATAGGCAAGACACGTCGAATAATACAGACACTGAATTTCTGATGCCACTAAACATGAAATGTGAGACACAGAAAATGTTAAAGAAATCGTGGAGAGACAAACCACTCCACGGACAATATCTAAAAAGAATGGATCTGGTGCAGATCAATAAAGATCAATTATATGACTTAAAAGGGGAAGAATGAAGCCAGTATCGGAAGCAGTTCTAGTAGCTGCTCAAGATCAGGCGTTGAGACCACGACATTATGATAAAGCGGTTCTTAAAATTTACCAAGAAGAGAAATGCCGCATTTGCCAGGAACACGTAGAAATCATTGATCATATTGTCTCAGCTTGTCCAATCCTAACAAAGGCCGAATACCTGAAAAGACATGACAGGGTGTGTAGCTACCTCCACTGGCAGATCTGTAACACCTTCGAAGTTCCAAACACATGCCTCAAGTGGTACGAACACTCACGAAAACCGGTGACTTCTGTTGGATTGTGTACGATATTTTACGACCAACAAATTCAAACTGTACGCACGATAGCGGCAAACAAACAGGATATAGTTATCCGGGATTTCGAGAAAAAATTGTGTTTAATTGTCGATGTTGCTGTACCTTGCGACCAAAACGTCCTTACCAAGGAGGCAGAGAAACGTCTTAAATACAAGAGTTTGGAAATCGAGATCAGCCGAATGTGGGGCGTAAAAGCACAGGTCGTCCCAACAGTTATCGGAGCTCTGGGATTCGTTCCGCAAAATTTATGTAAGAACTTGGCTAAACTTCCATATCATTCAAAAGACTGGGAAGTGCAAGAAACTGCTTTATTTGGAACAGCCCACAATTTGCGCAAAGTATTGTAGAGGCACTGACAATCATCGGATCTGCTTCTTAGGTAGCTGGTTGCAACCTGAAGTAAATTTTATATTCAGCCGGCTCATAACATCTTTAGTCGTGATGTAGTGGAAAATAATAACAATAATAATAACAACAACAATATTTGAATTGTTCTTCAACTTCAAAGATTTGGCCTTATGGCCTGCTCGTTCTCAGCACAAGTTTCTCTCCAGCATACTCTTTCTTATTTTGATCAGCACAAAGTCTAACATTTATTTAGGCAGTTTTTCCTGGGGCATTCGATTATCATGAGAGTGCTTCTTATTTTAACATCCATCTCTAGGACATCCCGGTCAGAGGCACTACAGTGACATCAATTGACACCCTGAGCGACCCAAATCCAGAGACCCATTGTCTTCACTACGTGACGTTGAGCGGGCTTCACAGACGATGTCCTCGTGTCTTCCTCTGAACAATTTGTGTCAATTTTTCGACTAGAATTAGGAGAAAGAATCATCACCAAAGTCCTCTTGAATCACCAGACAAGTCTCGCCTTGCTCTATCTTGCCAAGTTTTGCACAAATTTGGTTGCATATCGCTTCTTCAGGGATTTCTCCATCATGACTTCGACAACACTTCCGTGCTGAGGTTTTCCCGCGTTCTGGCGCACCGAGATCTCGAAGCCAACTGCCGCTCGCTCGGTAGGCTGAATAGCCGAAGACCCCCATCTCCGTCCCCACGCGTCGAGAATGCTCTATGAAGAATATTCACGTCACAAAATATGTTGAGGTATTACTATTACGGCACACTTAAAATATTTTTTTATATTTCACATTCAACATTTACAATTAGTTTGGACGACTAGTGCAATATCCATTTCTGACCAACCATAACTCGTCATCAATCAATTGAGAATATTATTATTCTTATACAATACTGAAGACGTACAAATATCTATTATATGGTTCCTTGGATTCACCTCCAATTGTATATTTGGTTCGTTAATTACGATTAGAAAGTACAGAGTGCATGTATATTAACTCTGTGAATGTTTATAGTGAAGGACAGAGGAACCAAGAAGTTCCTCCACAAGTCCGATCTGCTACAGAATCAAAGGATTTGCTCACAACACATTCCATACTGAAAATTCCAGAACATAAACACCGATTCAAGAGGCAATCTCGCGAATTGTGAATCTTATCTAACTGGGTACTATCGAGTTTTACTTTTGACTGAATTAATTATAACTAACAAGGCGTCTCTTCACTATTACACTTCACTGTGCGGCGAGCATACATCATCTCAAGCTGTGAATAGAAGGGTATGATAGCATAGGAGAGGCAGCCAATTGTTCACCGTGAGAGAATGTAGAAACTGCACAAAGCTGGCAAGCGGTGATAGCATCGCCGACAAGAAGGGAATAGCAACGAGCGTGGCTACGAGAATGTCAGAGGGCCCGGCTGAGGGGTGACACATGACAAGCGAGAGGCTACCCGAATTCCAATAGGAGCGTCAGGCGGATCGCAATAGTGGGGGCGAGCTGCGATGGCGTGGGCGGCGCAGGTGGTGGCAGTGAGTCAGGAGGATGCGCGGGCAAGGGCGAGCGCGGTCGCGCGGAACGGCCTCCAATGGGCACGGCGCGGTCCCCAAGGCGCGGCGCCACGCCGCGGCCGCTGCTCACCGCTGCTCCTGAGGACGTCCGTCCTCGCCTCCCCCCTCTCGCCCCCGCTCCGCACAACAGGCCCCCCGCCCCTCCCAGCGCTCCAGTGCACCATCACCACCAACCCCACAGCCCATTCAGCCCTCCACCCACCCGACTGCCCACCCGTCCACCCACCCGTCCACCCACCCGTCCACCCACCCGTCCACCCACCCGTCCACCCACCCGTCCACCCACCCGTCCACCCACCCGTCCACCACCCGTCCACCCACCCGTCCACCCACCCGTCCACCCACCCGTCCACTTACCCGTCCACCCACCCGTCCACCGACCCTTTCGCTGTCCGCTCACTTGGTCGCCCGTAACTTAAAGTCCCGAATTCCCTTCCACCTGTCCACCTATCATTCTGCCGTTCGTCTACCTTCTGTTCGTCTTCCTTCTCAGTCGCCAGTCACCCGTACGCTCGCTCGCCTCCTATTCCCTCCGCCCTTCTCTTCGCCTGTCCACCCGTTCGCCCATCAGCTCCTTCGATTGTCTTCCCATTTTCCTGACTACCCATTTGCCCGTCACCTCTCCCCTCATTCAAACGTTTTGATTGCCTAACTTCCAGTTTCTCCAACCCGCTCGCCCAGCCGTTCGTCTGCCTATCTCTTCATCCGCCTCGCCCCTTCGCCCGTCCCCATCCGGACACTCGTTCGACTTCCTCTGCTGTTCGGTCGGCTCCGTTCGCTCACCCGCGTCCCCTATCCTTGCTGCGTCCTCCCACCCAGCTCTCTATGGCCCAATGCAAAAACCTCCGGCGGTCGCCACGGCGCCTCCACGTTACTTAATATTCTGCCTTTCATTCTCTCACGCTTTCGCCTGGCCACCATTACCAATGGCACCTTTTAGGGTCAAGGCCATGCTTCTGGAAGTGCCCTGAAGAGCGAGTCCCATCCTTCCTGAACTTCCAGCGTTTCCGTGATTTTGATGACCTTATACGCGACCGCGCAATTTTCTATTTTTTTTTTCTAAACTATATTTTGGAGTTCTCCACATTTCGAAATACGCTATTAACTTGCGATAAAAGAAACAATACATCAAATTTAAAATCGAATGAAAGAACAACAGATGGAACTTTTAAAATGTTTGCCCAGGACATACACTTCTCAAAACGGTCTTTAAAATAAAATACAATTTTGTAAAAAATCTCTTTTCTGGACGTAAAAAAATCTCTTTTCGGTTCTCTTACTTATATGCGTTTTTCTCATTGCATTGTAAAATGCAACTAACACAACAATTATTGTCACTAGCGTAGCTTTTTCAGCATATATTCTTGCAGTTGCCAACAAGTCGAACATGTGTTATTAAATGATGATTATTTTATGCATTGCATTTGACAAACATTTAAAATTTTAAACATAATACTTGAATAATTTTATAACAAAGGAGTTTTGAAATTCCTATTCAATATTGAAAGCATCATAAGTATAATCAAAAACTCTAAATGTAATATAAATATCCAAAATTGGATCGCATTCAATTGACAAATTTCATTTTAGGGAACGTTTCCAACAACGTTAACCCCTTGTTTAATATTGGTAATTATTTTTAGTATTTTGTGAAAAATGGCTTATTAAGGTGTTGGTTCTTTTCTGAAAAACTAACCCGGTTCGAATCTGAACAACTGTAAAATATTAAAAGAAAGAAAAGAACGATTTTTTTTTATTCTTGGCGTTGCAACGTTCTGGTTCAGATCTGGATGGAGCTGTAGCCAAAGGTAGCGGGTTCGATTCCCGGGGATTCGTGTTCAGCGGGGAATTCGACCGAGATACTTTCAGCGTCTGGCAGACCTACAAGGTCGTGCGGTACTTTTCAAGTTGGTAACAAGTCTCTTTCCGGTTCACTTACCTCTTTCGGGTGCCCCACTGCTGTGTAAAATGTAACAAAACAGTAGCTTGACCTGACACTAGCGAAGCTATACGTTCCTATCCGTATTTGTTCTGTTGTCACTAATGTACGTATACATTAATGTATATACATTAATGCATTAAATACTGCATCTACTCCATATGCACTAAAATGCCTCATGAAATACTAGTACGGTCTTTTACATATTTCTAGTTTATTACCTTCAAAATCAATCTAAGTCTTCGAAGACGTGTATAGTGATCTGAATTATTCCTTTTTCTCCCTCAGGGTACCACGTGTCTAGTACACTCTTCCTTCTCTCAAGGATTAACATTCCTCGCAGAAGCACCTATACAGAGAAACTGATCCAACAGTGCAATGGTAACATAGTATGTCGACGTTACGTTCATAGGAATTTAAGAGTAAACAAATAGAACATCTGCTTGTAGTACTTAAACACGCAGTAGAGATGTAACGAACGCAGAAATATTTACAACCGGTTAATCTTGGATTAAATACAGAATGCGGCGAGCAGGACAAACAAAGATCGTGAATATAACCACGTCCATGAATGGCATGTACACAAACAGGAAGCACCGGCATGGATGAAGCAGAATAAAACAATCGTTATGCTCTCTACGTGATATGAATGCAAAACGCGATTGCCAAAGGAGCATGTGTTCTCGGTTATTTCGCGTCACGATAGATTGAGATATTCCTAGCAAAATGTAAATAAGGCAGGGCCGGTAGAAGTTTAAAGGGAAAATTAAATTCAAGGTAATAGTAAATGAATGTTCTTTATGCAAATAATGCACTAATAATTTAATCGATTGGTACATGCGCCGTGTTTCAGCTGTCATTGTTTCTCTTCAAGAAGTAATTGCAGCAATTGGTTAAACCACTCGAGCATTCAGTTTCAACAGAAAGTTGCCTGAATTGTATAGATTGGTGGTAACTCCGGTTAAGAATATTTCGATAAATGTCCCATTATCCTTCAGAGAAGTCTGCGTTTAATGACTAGTTTTACTTAAAAGATCCGGACAATTGTATGACTAGGGCCAAAGTTTAGAATGCAATAAAATTAGTAATGACGGTCAACGTGGGTGAATGTGGCGTCGCCGACACTTACAAATATCTGCGGTTCCTTAGGTAGCTGGTTGCAAACTGGAGTAGATTTTATATTCAATCGACTCATAACATCTTTAGTCGTGAAGTAGAGGGAATAATAATAAGAAGAAGAAGAATTGGATCTGTGCCCTTATATTGTTCTTATATGTAAATTTGATTTCATTTGTGTTCTATTATGTAATACGTCTTGAATCCTAATTGCGATGTATTATGTCATTTCCAACATTGTTGAGAAAGCTAATAAATAATAATATTAATAATAATAATAATAATAATAATAATAATAATAATAATATGTAGTATACGACATTTTCTTACAAATAGCAGGAGGTCGACAAAGCGTCGCCAAAATCGCAAACGCGATGAGTGACACATTGCAGGAAAAATAAAATTAATGAAATATGAAATAATTAACAATAATGGTGTGGTGTATGCATTTTGTAATAACTTTTTTGAACTACTGTATTGATTACTGAAAAGTAAAATACCTACTGTCTCAGCAAATGAAACGTCAAATTGTTGATATCTCAAAATTTTCGAACAATGCACATGCACCATTCATAATTAATAACTACTAACGTTTCCATCACAAAAATTTAAGACTCATCAAATAAAATATAGAAAGTAATGTTTTAGTAAATTCAACTATCATAGCATTACCTCTATAATTTCGAAGATAATACATTCGAACTGTTCATTGTTTACTATTAATGCTGCCTCAGTAAACATTTATTGAATTAACGAGAAAAAACAATTCACAAACAGATAACTCCACAACCGTAACACGCCTCGATATGCGAGTCACATCAAGACATGAATCATTAATGATAAAGTGTCTCATCACGAACGTTTTCCGTCTCATTAAATAAGAACAAACACTGAAAACTGCCACTCCACTGAAAAGTTGGCAATGTTTCATCAACGTCGAGAACTATTGTATTATGTCATCATTGTGAACTATAGAATTCCCATCACAAACATCCACCATCTCAATTGAAGAGAATAACGGCGTAAATTAGCCGTCTAATTGAGTGTTAATTTCTGGACGCTACGAAGCAAACCCTTTCCACGCCCATCAAGAAGAGCTAAAAACAGTCTCAGCAAGAAATATACCGACCCAATCAAATATGTATAGTTCAAATAGTCAAAAATAAATAAAGATTTAATAGATGAAAATTGTAAATGTAATCTTCATAATTTCGCGTATTACACATTCATCGTCCATCCCTGACGACTGCCAATTTTCACATCATGAACGCTTAACGACTGATCAAAGAGAACAAAATTCGCAAATGAGCCACTCCGGAACCACGGCACATCCAGCATACACGGGCGACGTGCTCGCGGATGAGCCAATGCGGCGATTCCCATGACGGCCGCGGTGCGGGGGCCGGCATTGTGCGTCGCTTAAGGCGCCACGCAATGACCGCCTTTAGCAGAGGGCCGTGGCATTGGCTGGCGCTTCCTCGGTGACGCGCGCCGCCTTCCGCCCGGCCTGCCAACGCGCTCGTCGCCACGCACCGCACGTGCACGCGCCGGTGCGCACGCGGCTGCGCGGGCCGCGCGGGGGAGGACGCGGATGCGGCTCCAAAGCGCGTAGCACGCAGGAGCAGTTTTGCGAAGTCGCAGGTAAGAGATTTGCGAAGTCCAAGGTAAGAGATTTGCGGAGTCGTAAGTGCGAGTAGCCGCTTGACTCCGCATAGGCCAAGTAGCTACTGATTCCGGCTACGGATGCTTACGCTCTCACAAGTAAAACATTTGCGAAGTCTCAGGTAAGAGATTTGTGAGGTCACAGGTAAGATATTTGCGAAGTCGCAAATCAAATATTTGTGAAGTCACAAGTAAAATATTTTGCTAAGTCGCAAGTAAGATATTTGCAAAGTCGCAGGTAAGAGATTTGCGAAGTCGCAGGTAAAAGATTCGCGAAGACGCAGGTAAGCGATTTGTGATGTCACAGTGAGAGATTTGCGAAGTCGCAGGTAAGAGATTTCTGAAGACCTAGGTAAGAAATTTGCAAAGTGAAATTGCGGGAATTGGGGATGTATCGGTACCTTAGCGGCTGGCATTCGGCGGTAAGTGCTGGCTCCGGGAGATGACTAGAGGGAAAAACCACACACCCTACGTGCCCAGGCTAAAACCAGAGGGGCAGCACCTGCATTTAGGCCCCTCTGTCCTCAATGGCCTCCTTTTCTATTTAACTTTTCTTATATATAAATGATTTACTTTACTAGTAAATTAAGAAGTGTAATAGAAAGGGTTTGAAATAACTTTAAAGAATCAATTAAAAATAAAATTAATATAATGTTGAGCCATTTACAGAGTTGCCAGATTGTACGGAGTGCGTCATTCCTAAATCTCGCTATTCCCAAATTGTTAACTTAAAAATGGGCAAAATCTACAATTGAACGTTTACAGAAATGCTTTACTACGTAGGACTAAGATATTTTCGTAACGCCTTAGACCGCTCGGCCAAACTCACGCCAATTCGCACACACCTTGATATAAGTCGCATAACAGAAAAATTACATGATTGGATTCGAACTCAAGCCCACTTACTGGACTACGACCACAGCGCAGCGCCACGCGATTTCTCTCACACCTAGACATAAATTACTAAAGGAAAATTTCATGTCAGGAGCGGGATTCGAACCCACGCCCACAGAATGGACTGCAACATGAACGCAGCGCCTTAGACAGCTCGGCCATCCTGACGCGAAATACTGCCTTCTTGTACGCGATTTCTCTCACACCTAGACATAACTTACTAAAGGAAAATTTCTTATCAGGAGTGGGATTCGAACCCACGCCCACAGAGTGGATTGCGAGCTGAACCCAGCGCCTTAGACCGCTCGGCCATCCTGATGGGAAGTACTGCCTTCTTGTACGCGATTTCTCTCACACCTAGACATAACTTACTAAATGGAAAATTTCATGTCAGGAGTGGGATTCGAACCCACGCCCACAGAGTGGACTGCGACCTGAACGCAGCACCTTAGACCGCTCGGCCATCCTGACGCGAAATACTGCCTTCTTGTACGCCATTTCTCTCACACCTAGACATAACTACTAAAAGGAAAGTCACATGTCAGGAGGGGGATTCGAACCCACGCCCACAGAATGGACTGCGACCTGAACGCAGAGCCTTAGACCGCTCGGCCATCCTGACGCGAAATACAGTCTTCTTGTACGCGATTTCTCTCACACCTAGACATAACTTACTAAAAGGAAAATTTCATGTCAGGAGTGGGATTCGAACTCACGCCCACAGAGTGGACTGCGACCCTGAACGAGCGCCTTAGACCGCTCGGCCATCCTGACCGCAAAATACTGCCTTCTTGTACGCGATTTCTCACACCTAGGCATAACTTACTTGTTCAATCTCGCGAACAATTACAAGGAAACTCGCCAGCAGGGTGCAGCCTCAAATTGTCTTTCCCCCGCGCGGCCAACATTCTTCGGCTGCCCCACCTTCGAAGTTTCTCACGGCTCTAACACTTGTATACAAAAACATAAGAAATGAAACACAGATGTTCAGGCAACAAAACGATTCTCGTTGAGCCCTCTTTGCCGCAAGCGCCGAAGCGCCGCGCACCGCGCATTGTACTGTAAGCCGGGAAAGGGGCTAGAGGTCATTAGCCACCTCCGGCGCGCGGGGCGCGGTCGTCAAGCCATTCTACCTGCTTTTCTCAGTCTTCGGCAGCCAGACATATTTACAAACATTCCAAATATCGCTACGTGCCTACAATACAGGCGTTAATATTCGCCGACTACGAACGCATCTGCTAGGCAGCCGCGCCCGCGCCCGCGCCCGCCTTTTCTCTCAACCAGCATCGCGGTTCCCGTGAGAAAATACCAAACCTTGCTAATGAGATGCAGCCATCGCGGGCACAGCCAGTGCCGCCACAAGTCACGTGACACACTTCAAAACATAACAACGAATAGCGAGCATTTCTTGTGGCACACTACGTCTCACTGTACATCATAGGCTAGCTGCAATTGTCACGTGACTCTTCCCCCTCTGCTTTTGGAAACATACGTTCAAATAAATACGGCAACTTCGCTCCCACGCGCCACTTCAATGTCATTTCTACTATGTGAAACTATCAGTCAATTTCGCTGCTACTACGCAGGCACTTCAATGTCATTTCTTCCATGTCATTTCTACTATGTGAAACTGCTATGTCAAACTTCTAAGTCGTTTCTACTCTGCTGCTACTACGCAGGCACTTCTAAGTCAAACTACTGTACTGCTGCTACAATTACTGCTCTGTTCACTACTATGTGAAACTACGCAGTCGCACTTCTACGTCAAATTCTACTACTACGCACCGTTCAGTCAGTCTCACTGCTACTATTACGCAGTCACTCTTCAGTCAGTCTCACTGTTACTACTACGCAGTCACTCTACGTCAAACTACTATTACTGCTGCTACAATTACTACTCTACTCGTCAGACAGCCTGCGAACGAGTCAGCTGTCCTTGCTCTGCCTATCAAGGCTCCGGCAATTAATCGGCGCCGCCAGCAGGCCGCGATCAACATTCGGGCCACCCGTGAAGCAGCCTCCACCTGGCCAAATCAACAGTACGGGCCGCTCCAGCACTCGAGTACGCGCCCATGGTGACATTCAGCCTACCAGCCGTAACATCCGCAGCCCATTTCAACGGACGGCACGCACACACTCAGCCGTCTGACCTGGGTTGGTGCTTGCTGTACTTCATCAAACTGTAAGTGTAAACTTCAAGAAAGAAGAAACCTTTAATCATAAACATTCATTGGTCCTCCGGCTTACTACCTAACTACTTACTTGTAAAACTAATCAATATTTCAAGAATTAAATTTAATTTATACACAAGTGCATTGCCTATCATTTACCCCTAAGAAACAATCCCCTGAAACCTGATCTGACCCTGTATGTAGTCGCTTCGCAGAACGGACTTCACACCGCGCTGCATCCACTACATTACTAAAAGGAAAATTACTTGTCAGGAGTGGGATTCGAACCCACGCCCACAGAGTGGACTGCGACCTGAACGCAGCGCCTTAGACCGCTCGGCCATCCTGACGCGAAATACTGCCTTCTTGTACGCCATTTCTCTCACACCTAGACATAACTTACTAAAAGGAAAGTCACATGTCAGGAGGGGGATTCGAACCCACGCCCACAGAATGGACTGCGACCTGAACGCAGAGCCTTAGACCGCTCGGCCATCCTGACGCGAAATACAGTCTTCTTGTACGCGATTTCTCTCACACCTAGACATAACTTACTAAAAGGAAAATTTCATGTCAGGAGTGGGATTCGAACCCACGCCCACAGAGTGGACTGCGACCTGAACGCAGCGCCTTAGACCGCTCGGCCATCCTGACGCGAAATACTGCCTTCTTGTACGCGATTTCTCTCACACCTAGACATAACTTACTAAAAGGAAAGTCACATGTCAGGAGGGGGATTCGAACCCACGCCCACAGAATGGACTGCGACCTGAACGCAGAGCCTTAGACCGCTCGGCCATCCTGACGCGAAATACAGTCTTCTTGTACGCGATTTTTCTCACACCTAGACATAACTTACTAAAAGGAAAATTTCATGTCAGGAGTGGGATTCGAACCCACGCCCACAGAGTGGACTGCGACCTGAACGCAGCGCCTTAGACCGCTCGGCCATCCTGACGCGAAGTACTGCCTTCTTGTACGCGATTTCTCTCACACCTAGACATAACTTACTAAATGGAAAATTTCATGTCAGGAGTGGGATTTGAACCCACGCCCACAGAGTGGACTGCGACCTGAACGCAGCGCCTTAGACCGCTCGGCCATTCTGACACGAAGTACTGTCTTCTTGTTCGCGATTTCTCTCACACCTCGACATAACTTACTAAATGGAAAATTTCATGTCAGGAGTGGGATTCGAACCCACGCCCACAGAGTGGACTGCGACCTGAACGCAGCGCCTTAGACCGCTCGGCCATCCTGACGCGAGATTCAGCTTTCTTGTACGCGATTTCGCTCACACCTAGACATAACTTACTAAAACTTACTATGTTTGAAGTTTTTCCGTACGGAGCCGGTCACAACCCACTATAATAAATTTACGTGACGAACAGCAGAAGGGGGCTAGCTTAGTTAGAAGTGGAACAGAATTTTTGTTAAGAATAGATAGCAGTAAGGGAGAGATCCCATTACCAGTTACGCTGGCAACGCAACGTGTTGTTGTGTATGTAATTGACTAAACAGAGTGAGTAAAGTTAGTGATAATTGAAAACAGATAGACAGGTGAGAACCCCCTCCCCCGCGATACAGTTACAATATAAAATAGAAATATTCCTTAATTTTATTCCGAAAGTTTTGACTAGTTCAGTAAGAATTAACCGAAAGAATCGTACATTTCGATTTCCGGAGTAGCCACCATAGACGTTTCCAGAGGCTAATTATAGGGCTGACTTTTTCACCCGCACGCGCACGCGCAGGCGCTTGTTTGGCGCGCGCAATTACCGGTCGTGTTGCGCGCTGGTCGTCGTAGTACGCACCGCGCGTAGGAGTCGGGGGGAGGGCGGGGCCGGCGAGGTGAGGTGGCGGTCAGCGCGGGGGCTGACTGCCAAGGTCGAGGCGCCTGCCGCCCTCGCCGCCCCGCCCCGCCCCGCCCCGCGCCACGCCACGCCGTGCACGGGGCGCGCTCGATGGGAACGGCAAACACGCGAAAGCGCGCTCGCCGCTGTCGTGTGCGTGGCACCAGCCAGGACACTATAGTGCGATTTTCCTGACTTTGCCCCTCAAGCCACGATGGGATATCACAAGGCATATCGCGTCACTCTCGGTCAGGCCTCTAGAAGTTGCATGATAGCAAGGACTGCTTGATACGGTCACCATCATGCGATATCTAGCGGCACGACTGAGAAAGACTGAAATGCCGTGACATATTTCATCGTGAAGACGGGCCTTGAGAGGCAAAGTTAGAAAAATCGCAGTATAGCGCGGGCACGCGGCTGGCTGCGAGCCGTAGTAGAATTTGCACTGCACCTTCCGTAGCTGGAGGTGCTTGATTAAAGCAATTGCTAAAAATGTGAAATGTTACCAATCTTTGCAAAAACTAGTAATTGTATGTTTGCCGGTAGTATATTTCTCAAGGATTTTAGTCTGCAATGAAATAGGCAGTCGAACGGAAAATGTGAAATCATGTACAATGTGCGAATTGGTCGAGATTCTAAGATACATTTGCTAAATTGCATTTTATGGTTTCCTTCGTGTTCGCTCTCCAACTTGGGATGCCTCATCGACAATATCAATGTTTGAAAATATTGAACAGGAGAGTGTCCGTGTTTATTAATTTGTAATTAAGATTTAACTGACAGAACAAAATAAAAGGAAATAATAAGAACAATTAAAAAACTGATCATGAAATCCTGAGCGCTCAGGATCATCTCAAGGGGTCTCAGCTTCTTCTGTTCGCTGCACGGAGAAGGTCACGGGAAGAAAAGGAAGGCCCTGCGACAATAGCGCATACGTAACTTCTTAGGCTTATATTTTTCTTAAAGTTCACTAATAGCGAAATATTAAATTAGCGTCCCTTATTTCCCGATTTTTCGGGAAAATCTAAAAGGCATCAAAATATTTTTTTTAATCGGAAAGGGTCTTCCTGATAATTTTCTCAACATATGCTACGTGGCTCTGCGATGGCCACCTATACTGGCTCTTCACGCATTGGGATTAGTGCCGTGTTAACGCACGGGCGTTATTATAAAAAATAATACTACATTTAAAAAATAAAAAGACGTATAAAAATAATGTACGATTAAAGTACATGCAAAAATTGGAATAACAGAGTAATGTGTCGCGCATCATTGGATAATATAAAATGGAACGTTGCTGATTGATGCATTTCAATTTTCTATTGTACAATTCAACAAAAAATTAAAACTATTTATTTTAGTCTTTTTCGATGTCATTATAAATCTATTATTCGAAATTGGGAAAGATCGTAAAGAAAAGGGGGCCCCCAAATTAATCTAGGCCCAAGCGCCCCCAATGCTGTTAAAACGGCTCTGATCGGGATAAACTACTAGATTACTAATTTCCATTGCGCGCAGAAAGTTAAAGAAAACCATGTAGCCTCTGGCCATGTGAAAGATGCCTGTTTCGTTAGATACCCACAAACGTGAGGAAATGCAATGAAACAGAAAAAACAAAGAAACAGTTTCATTTTTATGCTGCTTGTACTACCAACTAAATTCTCACATTCAATGCGGTACTCTATTTGACATTCTGTCATCAAAGTTTGGCGTCATTCTGAAAGCAAAGCCTGAAGGAAGAGGTCGTCCGCCATTCAATATTTGCTGTTCTCCTGTTACATTATAAAAGTCACATTTGATACTGTTACTTTAATAACTGTTGTTGTATATAATTATACTATACTATGTTATTGACAATTTTTGTAAAAGCTCTTTTTGTAAAAATATTTAATTTATTGTAGTGTTTTAAGAGAGTATTTTATGTTTCTCTTGAACAGCGTTTGTCTACACTACCACACATGTCGGAAGACCAGTCGTGAACTTAGAGCGTAACCCGACTGAAGCGGTGCCCCGCTGGTGGGAGTTTCCTGTTTGGTGAAAACTAGCCGACATGTAGGTCGGCGTCAAATTTCTTCATCCAACGGGAGAATAACACAGCCATCTCCCGCGATAAAACAAGCATTAAATTTCCAAGACTAATGACCTTACCAGGTGAGGCACTGTGAAACACAAATCAACCAATT
Organism: Acheta domesticus; assembly: GCA_031308135.1. NCBI lineage: Eukaryota > Metazoa > Arthropoda > Insecta > Orthoptera > Gryllidae > Acheta > Acheta domesticus. The sequence goes on along the minus strand of JAHLJT010000631.1, from coordinate 106,209,853 downwards.
AAGTGAGCAGTGTTCGTGCTACTTTTTGGAAAACGATTTTGGGTGGTTTTCTTCAGCAGCATTTTTGCTGATGCGGACCACTGGTTCATTACTAATTCCGAATCCCCTTGGCCGTCTTGTGATTCGCGGAAACAAACACATGGAAAGAAGAGAATGAGCTGAATTTCTCAAAATTTCCTAGCCTGCGAATGACTCTTTGAAACATTCCACTTTTTTCAACAAGTAAATACGTTATCATTTTCAAAACAATGTTCTGTGATTCGAGATACACATGATTGATTTATTGAATTTATTTTCTTTTGATTAGATCGTTTACATAAAAATGCAATGTTTTGTTTGTACTGATAATATAAGACTATAATTTTAAGCAGAGCCGAAACTTGTCAAAGCCCAAATAAAGTGCGGAGGCAGAGATAGTTACATTTTTATTTGAGGAGTCATAACGTTTTTGAAGGTATCCTCAACTCACACCTGATGATAACTTTACTGTCTCATACTAGGAAAGGTTAATGAGAGAAAACAATACAATATTTTTTTAAGTATGAAAAATTGGCAATGTGATTTATTAATGAATATTTATTTATATTATTTATTTATTTATTATATATAATATTATTTATGAATATTGAATATATAAAGCACCACGTGTGTGTGAGGAGCGATTTCCCACTTATACCCCACAAAAAACTATTTTCGTACCCATCACACAAGAACACATTCATCACGCGAAATATTGAATGTCACGACCGCGCAGCTTCAAGGACACGCGTTTCCGCCCCCTGCGCTGGAGAGCGGCGCGGAAGGGCGTTGTTCTTCCGAGCGCGCCTGAGAGCGCTTTTGTCGTGCTCGCCGCCCGGCGCGGCGCCCACGTGGCCGGCGCGGCGCGCGGAACAAGGCCCGCTGTGCTGGATTCGGGCGCGAGATGAAGCGGCGCGGCGGTGCGCTCCAAAGGAGGCTTTGACGCGGGAAGTGGACCGCTCCCCTGCGCCTCTGCAGAATTCTAAGACACAGCGCGTACACACACTCACACGCGTCTCTTGCTCTGCGCACGTCACGCTGCATGAGTTTGCCTAGATTTTCGCGAGAAAGTGGTTCGTCCATTTATGGATCATGAGATGGCTCGCCGTCAAGTGCTGGAGGAAATATCGAGAACTCGCCTTTGAAAGTCAATATTTTATGTTTATACGTCTATATAACGTATACACTAATGTATTGAAATACAGCTTCTTGCCGATGTCAAATCACAGACATGTTTAGTGTCCTCGTGTTGGTGCTAATTGTTGCAGATATTATCAGAAACAACCTCTAGATTACATGTGAGTAAATTGACGTGAAATGATTTTCCGGGATCCTGATTTTCCGAGGATTCCGATTGGAATTACAATACTTACATTTAGTGTAATTTTTCTCTGTAAATTATTATTCTCCCAGGAATGTGAACATTCCTGACATCACACAGTTGTTGGAGAGATTGATATTGGAATGAATATTACAAATACTAGTATTGTCAACCTCTTTTATTTTGTGAATCTTCTGCACGACGCCTTCCAAAAACCTTGATATGGCGCATCTCCAGACTCTGACTTGCTGTTTTTTGGTATCCTTGGGCCCTCCAGTAATAGAATAGAGTGGTCTCGCATGTCCCTCGCCGTGAAGAAGTCTTAGGGTGCAAACATACCAATTACGACTCTGGCTAACGTTGAAAAAGCAATACGTTTTGTGTACGTGACGTGTCAATGGATCTGTCCTTCACAAAATAACATGGGAGAGTGCAATATGAAATCAGTGGCCATGGAATTCGCGATAGCAGGGCTTTTACCAAAACACATTTATCCCGTGGGAGACTTGGCAATTATGTCATAAGGAAAGTACTCGTAAATGATTATTGTTTTAATAAAATATTGTATCATGAAATATATTAATATATAAGAAATAACTCATTGAATTTTTCGAGCATTCTGCATTTTATTTGTGGCCCTCAAGCATACGTCACGTAAGTACATCAATGAGTTCAAAACTTTATTCATAAACATTAGTATGTAAAGAATTAATTAAACTAATGAATAAATTATAAGCTTATTCAGTCTCACCAAATATTATTCGTGTAATTTTCATAGCTGTATCCTGACTCTTTCGGTTTGGATCTATGCCCAAAGAAATTAATCAAAAACCGACATTAACTTTAAATAAACTGCATCACAAAACATTTACCAAGGATGGATGGGATACATATATATTTATTTTCATAATATTATTTTTGAAATTTTTACATATTTTTGGGGGTTTTTAGTAGAATGACGATTGGGTTTCGAATTCCGAAAAAGCGGGTATTTTATCGCTTTGATAATCTTCCAGATTGACACGCAGACTGTCTGCGCTGTGCATTTTTGTGCCTAGTATTGTCAACCTGTGCCATGTGTACATCTCTTTAAAATGAAGTAAAATTCTAAATAACACACTGGGCCATCCATTCAGCTGCAACTGAAAATACAAGATTATGGTTCAGTGAGGCATTAATATCGACCATTACCAACCGCTGTTAACTACTACGGTTCTCTGATATGTAATTACCGCACTTTTAAGATTCTATGGTTCAGTAAAGCCCTCCCATTTTTACAATAATGTTCATTATTCTTCATAATGTTCGGGTAATTTTTTACAAAATATTACAAAGAATAATAAAATTGCATTGTGACCTCACCGGGACCTAAGAGTTCTTCTAGTATTTTCATTGTAATTGATTCAGTAATTAAATAGTTAAACGGTAACAGAGAACCATGCCACTTTCTTCTTTTACATAACCAGTTAGTAACATGATGCGTAGTAAATGTTGCACATTTGTTTTCTCTCCTTTTTTTAGAGACTGAACTCAACATCGCCCACCGATTGATTATCGAGGTTCTACACGGATGTGCTTCCACTTCAGATCCTTCTCCTCCCATATTGTACAGTGAGTCGGTAATACCAAATACTAGAGACAATACTAGCCACTTTGAATCTTTCTCATGCTATTAACGAGAGACAACGCCTCACTAGCGCGTTTACTGTCGTGAAAATAGGTGGCAAATTGAAATTTTAATGAATATAAAAATATTTTAGGTTTAAATGGTTTCTAATGCAGCTAATATTTATATTATTATTATTATTTATAAAACTTAAATTGTAAATATTTATCTGAAAACAATGTTCGAATTTTGTGTACGACTTAAGGAAGTAATTAAGACATACAGTAGTGGTGAAACCTTTATTCGTGCATTACTATTTTTGCTTTTGCATTCTTTCTTACACATTTCCTTTCCCTTTACTTATTTTATTGATTCAACAAATATTTATCAAAACATTAATTCATTTATACACGAAAGAAGTGATAGAGTTTTCACAAACACCATTTACTGACTGAATATTATCTCTAGCTTTTGTTTATATCACTACGATTACGACAGGTTGGGCCACTAGGAGTGCTAGCTTCCTATGTCTTCCCAAAGATATTGGATAGTGTCTTCCAATATTTTGCAGTACTGTGTAGTGTCTCTATAGTATTTGATAATACTCCCAAGACGCGTAACAATTTGCCACAGTCCTCTTTCAACCGAAAGAGTATAAACGAATGTCATAACATTTTTAATTGTTGTCTCCCGAGTAACCCCATATGAAATTATAATGTTGCCTATATTTCGAATATCGTTTTACTACAGAGTTTCCTAAGTACACAAGAGCATCAAACACTCTGAGCGTGGGAAGACACGAACTCATTAACACTGAGAACTTACTATGTGAGTGAAAAGTATACAAGCAAAATAAAATGCCCAAATTTATCAAGAGATGTCTGAATCTCAACAAATTTACACACTTTCGTGGAACGGTACAGCAAACTTCAAACAATTATGTTCAAAATGAATCAATCATTAGAAAGGTAAAAGCAAATACAATTTTCTGCAAAACTCAGCAAAAGCAAGAGCTAGTCATTAATATCAGACCAGTTGCGTAGAACTGAATCTTAATAAATCCAGTTTCTTCGCTTTGGGTCAGTCAATTATTTAAAGGCCACAAAAATGTAGAGATAGAATAATTGGTTATTGAGAGAACTGAAAGTAAAAATATCCTTCTACACAATTCAAAAGGGAAAAGAAAAGTAGAACGCTCCCTGAAGAGATGGCAATGTTTAGACGGAACCGATCAAGAGGTCATCAAACCAAAGTCGAAAAGTTTTTGCTGGTCCCTTAAAATTCGTGATCTTGCCACACACCAGTGGAAGATGAGTTGCCTACCAAACAGAGAACCTTATGCAGCATGTTCTACATATATATATATATATATATATATATATATATATATATATATATATATAACTTAGTAATAGTAAATTACGTAACGCCAAAGAGGAGATGGGGCTTGAGGTAGCGGTACGCTGCGTTACTTGCGGGTAAGGGGGATGTTAGTTTAGTGTTGCGTAATATTGATTTATTTTTAATGTTTCGACATCAAGTGAAACAATTACTTTTTTCTCCCTCACACCAAAACATTATAATATTAATTAAATACTTAAAAAATAAAGTTATGTGTAATTTGTTACAATAAATGGAATATTTTTTTCGTAATTCTATTGAATCTGTACGAAGAAAATATTGAAAACTGATCTCTCCCGTATTCAACTATCCAATTAATTTGGTGCAGAAGATGATCACTCTTGCGTCAACCACAACGAAGTGTGCACGGCTTGTAAGAAATCTTCATGTGTATGCGCCTTCCTTCACTCAAGACTTATTTCCAATTTTATTGGCAGATGTAATCAGCATCGGCAGTAAATTTTGACTTTAATTGTGATACATTTTAAAGTATAACACAAATAAAATTAATACAATTTTTTCTGTGATATAATTTATTTTTACTTCTTGTAAATGGGGAAGTATGTTTCCGCAAGCGTTGCATAATTACTTAGGAGGGAGGGTTCAGATGCGCGTTACGGGTGTGTTACGCTGGGGAGAGGGTATCCAAAACACTCAAAATTTGCATCAGTAATTTATGGATTGCCCCATACGAGATTTTCCACCTCATGTTTATTAACAAAAAGTGATCATCATCGACTCGCGACATGCCCTAGAAGTGTGTAACAATTATTCATAACCACTCCGTCGACAACTGCTTGCGTTTCGATCCCACTTCGACCCACCGTGCGCCGCCTACTCCACCTGAGTCTTCTTCCCCCGCGGTCGCAGCAAAGTGCCCGGGGCGCTGTATTGGAGCCACGCCCTTTGGCTGCCCCACGCTCTGCACCGCGCCCCGTCCGCCCCGCCCCGCCTGCCGTGCAGCACGAGCCGGATGCTCTCTTACGTAAGACGCCTTCCGCAGCAACCTGCAACGCCCTATGCAAAACAGATGTAGCAACTTTATAATTTAGTCAACCAAACGACGCAAATGCGCTTCTCGGATGGTGAGTGGTTAGTTTACCGGCCTGTCAGATCCCAGAGCACGGAATCGATCCCAGTTTGGATTTTCGAAGGGCGGGGAAATCCACAGTGACCACGATGTGCTTGCAGTATGTAAAAGAACACAGGCTAAATGCCCGACAAAATGAAATGAAAATCGTCTATTCCCATTCTAATCAGATCCATATTCTTTTACCCTGGGAACGCTTCAAGTACGTAATTGACAATATTACTGAATCCTTTGTTGTGGCACTTCCAGGCGGTAATTTTGATGTAAAAATTTGCTGGTATTGCTTAAAACTTTGTGAGTCCCCCCTCCTCTTCGCAGCGATTTCAGCACATGTCGAGCATGAAACAATGGATTAATTTCCTAGTACTCGTGTATAACAAAAAAAATAAGTCATTGCAAGATAAAAGGGCTCGCAATGGATAACTCTCTTCATCGGCGAACGTAGGTTCGCTTCCTGACCGATCAATGATGAATTTGATGCGGACAAAGCGGCTTCGTGGCTTATTTTCTCAGGATCCTCTCGTTTCTCTTAACATTAATTCCACCATTGCCTCACTGTCAGTTGCCTTCAGAATCATTTCATATAATAGTATGTCCCCTTGGTTGTGGATAGGATTGACCAGTCATTAGGGTTTAATTTATTTAATTACCTCTTGCCGATCTATCTTTGAGGTCATCTTCATATCCCGTTCAAGATGACCCTGCATTTGAACGGGAGAAAGGACATAATCATGAGGGAGAGGACATTCTTAAATAATTTGAGTGTAAATTCTAAAACAGTTTGTGAAATAAAAATTAGGAAAATAAGAATTATTTTCAAAAAATCAATATAGTTAAGTTGAAGAACTAGTCTTATCTGTTCAATTATTACAGCGAAGTGCACAAGACAATGGAACATCCAATGTAAAAAGAAAATAATGTATATTACTGCAAATATGGTATTAACTCCAAAATCTGTCGAATAGCTTTGTTGTGAAGACCGCAATACAGCGCTTTCAGAATATATCCCTTGCGGTATGTCCTGCGTGCTAACCAGACTCCCTTAATCCGTGGACTCGAGGCAGGTACGTCACCAGTAGGCCAGAGCCCGTTCACGGGCTGTGGCGCCAAGTACATACATACAGACGACAATCAATGAACATAGAAAATATCACTGTTACACTCCAAACACTGAAACAGTATATCACGGTTTCACCCACTCTAACGATACTGGAGATTTTCCGTCAAAAGTTCGTGAGGTCGTAAAGAACCGGTAACACAAAGCTAGGGCTTAAGGAAACTGTGCCCGCGGAAGGAATCAGAGTGCCAAACAACTCCTTGTTCCAACCAGTCTCGACCACCCTAAATTGTCTGAACGAATCACCGTCACATATTCATCAAATTCTAACGAAGTTCTATTTTCCCATTTGCGGTCAGTTCTGTATGCTTGATAACTAAAAAAACAATATTCGCATTCTAAAGGCCTATCAGGTGACTATAAATAGACACAGCATCATTTCTTGCCTCTTCGAGTTTCCCATTTACAAACACGAATCAGGAATAAAGATATTTTGTAATACCTCCACCATCAGACACAAATCATGATAATGTATTACCATCCGTGAGTGTTGGAATGAACAATGTTAATGTGATTGAGTATGTAATGTGTATGAGCAATGCTAATGTGTATCAAAGTACATATTTGCCATTCCAATCTCAAGCCTTAAATTCAAATTCCTGATAATTTTATATAGCAAAAATATACCAAAACGGAAAAAATGAGAGCAAATATACATAAATTCAAGAAAAATCCTGAAGTATTTTCATTCATAAAAACATTCATAAAAACGAAAGTCTGAATCAGTGAATCTTTACCATTATTTACCTTTCATTATTATCAAAGAGAAACTAAAATAATTGTGTCGATAATGGATGGTATAAACAATTGTTTGAAAAGCGAAGGTAGAAACAGACTGCACTTTTTCACAGGAGTCGATTCCCAAATTTTACGTTCACTTCCCAGGATCCACGGAGCAAAGCCGTGACAAATCTCTGCTGTAACGGAGCGCTAAAACACCGCACGACCGATGCAATGAGACCGCATTGCGAGTACCCACGATACCGCTCCGCTTTGACCTGGAAGAATCGCGAAAGCGTAAGGTTTTGTCTGAGTGAGGAGTCGCAGTTGAAGCACAGCACTAAAGTTTCTAGTATCCGTAAAAGTAATCACAAATAAATGAAACAGGGAGATGCAGAAAGTTGGTAATTCTACATTAAAACAATTAAAACTAGTGGTGCTACAACAGCACTTACTTTCCCGCATTAGAGGAAACAGCTAAGTAGTACTGTAATATTGGCACTTTATGCGCTACTAACATCTTTCGCTTGGAACTCACTATTTCCATTGCAGTGTTGTCAGAACTATGTGAATTCTACAACTTCACAAAAATAGAATGCAAAAGTTTTGTAACCGTGTACTGGAAAAAGAAGCCTGATACCCTGGAAATATAGAAATGCCTTCCATTGGGCCATGATTAGGGAAGAGTATTTTAAAAACCATGCAACAAATTCTCTACTCACTACAAAATGGTACAGCATTTGGTGCAAAACTAAATATTTGCCTGCAAATATCAACATAAATTAGACAATTATAACTCCTTTTCATACAGCTCCATTAGGTCACAACAATGACACTAACTCACAGATATTCGCGAGCGCAAAGTGAATTCCATTGATGCAGACCCTGCATTGTCGCTATTCTGAGAGCTATTAATTCTTTTACTTATTTCAAATATTTCAAAGTAAACAATTTATAAAATATTAATGCGTAAGTCTATAACAAAGTTCGAATGTAAGAAACGAAGAAAGAAATAATATACAAAATTGCACATTCTAATTTACGACGCATCCAGCTGTCCGAAGCGCAGTAAATTTACAGCGGCCTATACGTTTGTCACAAAATTAAAGAAAACTAGTCGTATTTTGAAAAAAATTAAGCATGACCGTATTATTTTATTTGATTTATTTGTCAAAAAACAAAAACAGAATGGCACAGACTTTCCCGTATTAGTTTTCTATTTTCCTGGGTCTTCGCTAGCTATTCGGAATTGCCACATACTCTTTCTTGCCAGCTACCATCTATCATCGCCAAAAGTACATTTTTTTGTCATTTTCTTAATTTTTCGGTTTCCTATTGGTAGAACAGAAACATTAATTTTAGAATATTAAAGAACACAAAAACTAGCCGTAAATGGCAATTTTCTTTTAAAAATTATGTGCCGTTTAAGAGAAAATGGCGTTTTAGCACTACTAAAAATGCAAAATTTGAAGCTCATTTTCACAGAAAATTTTTGAGTTTTCAAAATACTTTATTTGAAGTTATTTGAAGCACTTACACTCACAAATATAATCATCTTTACAAATTGCGGATAATGTGCATATTAAAGATGTGAGAGATCTTCAAAAAATTTACATTTATATAATTTTTGAAAAAAAACAAAAAAAAAACTCCAAATAAACTTCAGGTCTATACTAATGAGTGTAATTAGCACTATCCGTTACAAAGTTTCAAGAAAAAAAAATTGCAGCCATATAAGAGAAAATGACGTTTGAGCATTTCTGAAAATGACGAAATTTGAGCTACTTTTCACAGAAAACGGTAGTGTTTCAAGAAACTTTACTTGACATTATTTAAAGCATATATACTCGTAAATATAATAATGTAAAAAAAATCGCCTATAATGTAAATATTAACGACGTGAGAGACAAGTAAAAAAATTACATTTTTGTAATTTTTGAAAAAACCAACCGATAGACCAAAAAATGGCTTTTATGGCATTGATAGAGTACATTTACCACTATCCCTACCAAAAGTTTAAAGAAAAAATTTTGAGAAAATTTTGTTTTGTAATTTTTTAAAATTGCACATATTGCATGCAATATTGCACGAAAACTACCAAAATTGTGAAAACATTTACATCACCTTTATTAAAGAACTCAATATGCAAAACAAATTTTATTGAAGAAAAAATCTCTATCTTCCATTTTGTAGTTGGAGAAAGACGCCGAAAAAATTCAAACTTTCACAATTTTCGAAAATTCAGAGCTGTACGTGAAAATCGGACCTATGCCATGTTAAAAAGTGTATTTCCTCTATTCATACAAGAAATTTAAAGAAAAAATATGGAGCCGTTTTTGAGAAATGTTGAAAATCCCCGGGGGGCTTTATATAAAGTACCCCCAAATTTTAAAGAATCTTTTTCAAAATCACAAAGCTTCGACTAGAATCAGATCGACTGCGGAATATCAATTTTGAAGAAATCGACCGAACGGTTTAGGCGCTAGCGTTGACCACAGACGGACAGACCGGACAGACGGACAGGACGGACAGACGGACGGAATGCCGTCAATCGATTTTAAGTATAAAGAAGCAACAAATCATGGATTTTGAACACATCACGAGATAGAGGATTTTTTTTCTTACTTTAGCAACTGGGTTTATCCTCTTATTCGTTTTCACGGTCCGGCAATTAATTTTTTTCCGCCGAAAATTGGCCATTTTTTCGCGCAGCATTACATAACTTTCCCTATACTACGTATATCACTCCGTGTATACGTGCGTATATGGGAAAAGTAAAATGAATGAAATACTTCGATATGGAACAAAAAATGTGCCGTAAATTAATTAAAATACAGGCCCACGTGCTATATGGAACATTCTGAAAGGTTCTGGCAGACGTGAATCAATTGACACATCGCGATACTACATAAATTAACATAAATACCAGTACGCCGGATTTAGCTTCTAAATCCTTAGCATTTGAAATTTTGTAATTAATTGTATCAACAACACCAATAAAATATTATTGCAAGAAGCTATCAGTCAACACAATATATAAAACAATCGTACTAATTTAAAATTTAAAACGAAATTTAAAAGCTACTAAAAAATCGCTGATGAAGCCCCAAGATAAAATAAACACCTCAGATTGCAATTCATTTGGCAGGGTAAAGCCACTTCAATTTATACTCCCCCTTAACTTTTCAGTACTGGTACACCGGATCTATAAGGACTCTCTTTCAATTGGGCATCCTCAAAGATTAAGGAGATTTATTCTTATCTAGGGCTGTCTTAGTACGTGGAGTCACCCATTCACTACCATCGTGTCGTAGTCCCCTTGGGGGTGGGCCTAGGGTTCGAATCCCATTCATGACGTATCGTAATGTTGCTTTGGGCAGAAACGACGTGATGGGCGTAGTCATAAAGATTTCTCGATTATATCGTCTATAGGCAGGATGGCCGAGCGGTCTAAGGCGGCTGCGTTCAGGTCGCAGTCCACTTGTGGGCGTGGGTTCGAATCCCACTTCTGACATGGCTTTCTTTTTCTTTGTTGAGCTAGTTATATCAGTGTGGGGTGAAAACTCTTGTTGCGCAAAAGCGACTTTCCGGTTCAGGATGGCCGAGGTCTAAGGCGCTAGCGTCAGTTCGCAGTCCACTCTGTGGGCGTGGGTTCGAATCCCACTTCTGACACGCCTTTGTTTTCTGTTGAGCTAGTTATATCTCGGTGTGGGGGAAATCGCTTGCGCAAAAACCAACATCTTGTGTCAGGATGGTCGAGCGGTCTAAGGCACTGCGTTCAGGTCGCAGACCACTCTGTGGGCGTGGGTTCGAATTCCACTTCTGACATGCTTTGTTTTTCTGTTGAGCTAGTTATATCTCAGTGTGGGGGAAACCGCTTGCGCAAAAGCAGCATTGCGTGTCAGGATGGCCGAGCGTTCTAAGGCGCTGCGTTCAGGTCGGAGTCCACTCTGTGGGCGTGGGTTCGAATCCCACTTCTGACATGCTTTGTTTTTCTGTTGAGCTAGTTATATCTGATTGTGGGGAAATCGCTTGCGCAAAAAAGCTACTTTTCGTGTCAGGATGGCCGAGCGGTCTAAGGCGCTGCGTTCAGGTCGCAGTCCACTCTGTGGGCGTGGGTTCGAGGTCCCACTTCTGACATGCTTTGTTTTTCTGTTGAATTAGTTTATATCTCAATGTGGGGGAAATCGCTTGCGCAAAAGCCAGTTTCGTGTCAGGATGGCCGAGCGTTCTAAGGCGCTGCGTTCAGGTCGCAGTCCACTCTGTGGGCGTGGGTTCGAATCCCACTTCTGACATGCTTTGTTTTTCTCTTGAACTAGTTATATCTCAGTGTGGGGGAAATCGCTTGCGCAAAAGCAACATCTCGTGTCAGGATGGTCGAGCGGTCTAAGACGCTGCGTTCAGGTCGCAGTCCACTCTGTGGGCATGGTTCGAATCCCACTTCTGACATTCTTTGTTTTCCTGTTGAGCTAGTTATATCTCAGTGTGGGGGAAATCGCTTGGCAAAAGCTACTTCCCGAGTCAGGAGGGCGGAGCGGTCTAAGGCGCTGCGTTCAGGGTCGCAGTCCACTCTGTGGGCGTGGGTTCGAATCCCACTTCTGTCATTCTTTGTTTTTCTGTTGAGCTAGTTATATCTCAGTGTAGGGGAAATCGCTTGGGCAAAAGCGACTTCCGTGTCAGGATGGCCGAGCGGTCTAAGGCGCTGCGTTCAGGTCGCAGTCCACTCTGTGGGCGTGGGTTCGAATCCCAATTCTGACATGCTTTCTTTTTCTGTTGAGCTAGTTATAATCAGTGTGGGGGAAATCGCTTGCGCAAAAGCGACTTTTCGTGTCAGGATGGCCGAGCGGTCTAAGGCCTGCGTTCAGGTCGCAGTCCACTCTGTGAGCGTGGGTTCGAATTCCACTTCTTGACATGCTTTGTTTTTCTGTTGAGCTAGTTATATCTCAGTGTGGGGAAACCGCTTGCGCAAAAGCAGCATTGCGTGTCAGGATGGGCCGAGCGTTCTAAGGCGCTGCGTTCAGGTCGGAGTCCACTCCTGTGGGCGTGGTTCGAATCCCACTTCTGACATGCTTTGTTTTTCTGTTGAGCTAGTTATATCTGATTGTGGGGAAATCGCTTGCGCAAAAGCTACTTTTCGTGTCAGGATGGCCGAGCGGTCTAAGGCGCTGCGTTCAGGTCGCAGTCCACTCGTGGGCGTGGGTTCGAGTCCCACTTCTGACATGCTTTGTTTTCTGTTGAATTAGTTATATCTCAGTGTGGGGGAAATCGCTTGCGCAAAAACAGCCTTGCATGTCAGAATGGCCGAGCGTTCTAAGGCGCTGCGTTCAGGTCGCAGTCCACTCTGTGGCCGTGGGTTCGAATCCCACTTCTCACATGCTTTGTTTTCTGTTGAGGCTAGTTATATCAGTGTGGGGGGAAATCGCTTGCGCAAAAGCGACATTCCGTGTTAGGATGCCTAGCGATCTAAGGCGCTGCATTCAGGTCGCAGTCCACTGTGTGGGCGTGGGTTCGAATCACACTACTGACATGCTTTGTTTTTCTGTTGAGCTAGTGATATCTCAGTGTGGGGTATATCTCTTGCGCAAAAGCGAGCTTCCCGAGTCAGGATGGCCGAGCGGTCTAACGCGCTCCGTTCACGTCGCAGACCGCTCAGTGGCCGTGGGTTCGAATCCCACTTCTGACATGCTTTGTTTTTCTTTTGAGCTAGTTATATCTCAGTGTGGGGGAAATCGCTTGGGCAAAAGCTGCTATCCGTGTCATGATGGCCAAGCGGTCTAAGGCGTTGCGTTCAGGTCGCAGTCCTCTCTGTGGGCGTGGGTTTCGAATCCCAATTCTGACATGCTTAGTTTTTCTGTTGAGCTAGTTATATCTCAGTGTGGGGGGAAATCGCTTGCGCAAAAGCCGCTTTCGTGTCAGGATGGCCGAGCGTTCTCAGGCGCTGCGTTCAGGTCGCAGTCCACTCTGTGGGCGTGGGGTTCGAATCCCACTTCTGACATGCTTTGTTTTTCTGTTGAGCTACTTATATCTCAGTGTGGGGGAAATCGCTTGCGCAAAAGCCAGTTTCGTGTCAGGATGGCCGAGCGTTCTAAGGCGCTGCGTTCAGGTCGCAGTCCACTCTGTGGGCGTGGGTTCGAATCCCACTTCTGACATGCTTTGTTTTTCTCTTGAACTAGTTATATCTCAGTGTGGGGGAAATCGCTTGCGCAAAAGCAACATCTCGTGTCAGGATGGTCGAGCGGTCTAAGACGCTGCGTTCAGGTCGCAGTCCACTCTGTGGGCATGGGTTCGAATCCCACTTCTGACATTCTTTGTTTTCCTGTTGAGCTAGTTATATCTCAGTGTGGGGGAAATCGCTTGGGCAAAAGCGACTTCCCGAGTCAGGATGGCGGAGCGGTCTAAGGCGCTGCGTTCAGGTCGCAGTCCACTCTGTGGGCGTGGGTTCGAATCCCACTTCTGTCATTCTTTGTTTTTCTGTTGAGCTAGTTATATCTCAATGTAGGGGAAATCGCTTGGGCAAAAGCGACTTTCCGTGTCAGGATGGCCGAGCGGTCTAAGGCGCTGCGTTCAGGTCGCAGTCCACTCTGTGGGCGCGGGTTCGAATCCCACTTCTGACATGCATTGTTTTTCTGCTGAGCTAGTTATATCTCAGTGTGGGGTATATCTCTTGCGCAAAAGCGACTTTCCGTGTCAGGATGGCCGAGCGGTCTAAGGCGCTGCGTTCAGGTCGCAGTCCACTCTGTGGGCGTGGGTTCGAATCCCAATTCTGACATGCTTTCTTTTTCTGTTGAGCTAGTTATATCAGTGTGGGGGAAATCGCTTGCGCAAAAGCGACTTTCCGTGTCAGGATGGCCGAGCGGTCTAAGGCGCTGCGTTCAGGTCGCAGTCCACTCTGTGGGCGCGGGTTCGAATCCCACTTCTGACATGCATTGTTTTTCTGCTGAGCTAGTTATATCTCAGTGTGGGGTATATCTCTTGCGCAAAAGCGACTTTCCGTGTCAGGATGGCCGAGCGGTCTAAGGCGCTGCGTTCAGGTCGCAGTCCACTCTGTGGGCGTGGGTTCGAATCCCACTTCTGACACGCTTTGTTTTTCTGTTGAACTAGTTATATCTCAGTGTGGGGGAAATCGCTTCCGCAAAAACAGCCTTACGTGTCAGAATGGCCGATCCTTCTAAGGCGCTGCGTTCAGGTCGCAGTCCACTCTGTGGCCGTGGGTTCGAATCCCACTTCTCACATGCTTTGTTTTTCTGTTGAGCTAGTTATATCAGTGTGGGGGAAATCGCTTGCGCAAAAGCGACATTCCGTGTTAGGATGGCCTAGCGATCTAAGGCGCTGCATTCAGGTCGCAGTCCACTGTGTGGGCGTGGGTTCGAATCACACTACTGACATGCTTTGTTTTTCTGTTGAGCTAGTGATATCTCAGTGTGGGGTATATCTCTTGCGCAAAAGCGACTTCCCGAGTCAGGATGGTCGAGCGGTCTAACGCGCTCCGTTCACGTCGCAGACCGCTCAGTGGGCGTGGGTTCGAATCCCACTTCTGACATGCTTTGTTTTTCTTTTGAGCTAGTTATATCTCAGTGTGGGGGAAATCGCTTGGGCAAAAGCTGTTATCCGTGTCATGATGGCCAAGCGGTCTAAGGCGTTGCGTTCAGGTCGCAGTCCTCTCTGTGGGCGTGGGTTCGAATCCCAATTCTGACATGCTTAGTTTTTCTGTTGAGCTAGTTATATCTCAGTGTGGGGGAAATCGCTTGCGCAAAAGCCGCTTTCGTGTCAGGATGGCCGAGCGTTCTCAGGCGCTGCGTTCAGGTCGCAGTCCACTCTGTGGGCGTGGGTTCGAATCCCACTTCTGACATGCTTTGTTTTTCTGTTGAGCTACTTATATCTCAGTGTGGGGGAAATCGCTTGCGCAAAAGCCACTTTCGTGTCAGGATGGCCGAGCGTTCTAAGGCGCTGCGTTCAGGTTGCAGTCCACTCTGTGGGCGTGGGTTCGAATCCCACTTCTGACACGCTTTGTTTTTCTGTTGAACTAGTTATATCTCAGTGTGGGGGAAATCGCTTGCGCAAAAACAGCCTTGCGTGTCAGAATGGCCGAGCCTTCTAAGGCGCTGCGTTCAGGTCGCAGTCCACTCTGTGGGCGCGGGTTCGAATCCCACTTCTGACATGCATTGTTTTTCTGCTGAGCTAGTTATATCTCAGTGTGGGGTATATCTCTTGCGCAAAAGCGACTTTCCGTGTCAGGATGGCCGAGCGGTCTAAGGCGCTGCGTTCAGGTCGCAGTCCACTCTGTGGGCGTGGGTTCGAATCCCACTTCTGACACGCTTTGTTTTTCTGTTGAACTAGTTATATCTCAGTGTGGGGGAAATCGCTTGCGCAAAAACAGCCTTGCGTGTCAGAATGGCCGAGCCTTCTAAGGCGCTGCGTTCAGGTCTCAGTCCACTCTGTGGGCGCGGGTTCGAATCCCACTTCTGACATGCATTGTTTTTCTGCTGAGCTAGTTATATCTCAGTGTGGGGTATATCTCTTGCGCAAAAGCGACTTTCCGTGTCAGGATGGCCGAGCGGTCTAAGGCGCTGCGTTCAGGTCGCAGTTCACTCTGTGGGCGTGGGTTCGAATCCCACTTCTGACATGCTTTGTTTTTCTGTTGAGCTACTTATATCTCAGTGTGGGGGAAATCGCTTGGCCAAAAGCGACTTCCCGAGTCAGGATGGCGGAGCGGTCTAAGGCGCTGCGTTGAGGTCGCAGTCCACTCTGTGGGCGTGGGTTCGAATCCCACTTCTGTCATTCTTTGTTTTTCTGTTGAGCTAGTTATATCTCAGTGTAGGGGAAATCGCTTGGGCAAAAGCGACTTTCCGTGTCAGGATGGCCGAGCGGTCTAAGGCGCTGCGTTCAGGTCGCAGTCCACTCTGTGGGCGTGGGTTCGAATCCCACTTCTGACATGCTTTGTTTTTCTGTTGAACTAGTTATATCTCAGTGTGGGGGAAATCGCTTGGGCAAAAGCGACTTCCCGAGTCAGGATGGCGGAGCGGTCTAAGGCGCTGCGTTCAGGTCGCAGTCCACTCTGTGGGCGTGGGTTTGAATCCCACTTCTGTCATTCTTTGTTTCTCTGTTGAGCTAGTTATATCTCAGTGTAGGGGAAATCGCTTGGGCAAAAGCGACTTCCCGTGTCAGGATGGCCGAGCGGTCTAAGGCGCTGCGTTCAGGTCGCAGTCCACTCTGTGGGCGTGGGTTCGAATCCCACTTCTGACATGCTTTGTTTTTCTGTTGAGCTAGTTATATCTCAGTGTGGGGGATATCGCTTGCGCAAAAGCGACTTTCCGTGTCAGGTTGGCCGAGCGGTCTAAGGCGCTGCGTTCAGGTCGCAGTCCACTCTGTGGGCGTGGGTTCGAATCCCACTTCTGACATCCTTTGTTTTTCTGTTGAGCTAGTTATATCTGATTGTGGGGGAAATTGCTTGCGCAAAAGCGACTCTTCGTGCCAGGATGACCGAGCGGTCTAAGGCGCTGCGTTCAGGTCGCAGTCCACTCTGTGGGCGTGGGTTCGAATCCCACTTCTGACATGCTTTGTTTTTCTTTTGAGCTAGTTATATCAGTGTGGGGGAAATCGCTTGCGCAAAAGCGACTTTCCGTGTCAGGATGGCCTACCGATCTAAGGCGCTGCTTTCAGGTCTCAGTCCACTCTGTGGGCGTGGGTTCGAATCCCACTTCTGACATGCTTTGTTTTTCTGTTGAGCTAGTTATATCTCAGTGTGGGGGAAATCGCATGCGCAAATGCCGCTTTCCGTGTCAGAATGGCCGAGCGGTCTAAGGCGCTGCGTTCAGGTCGCAATCCACTCTGTGGGCGTGGGTTCGAATCCCACTTCTGACATGCTGTGTTTTTCTGTTGAGTTAGTTATATCTCAGAGTGGGGATAATCGCTTGCGCAAAAGCGCCTTTCCGTGTTAGGATGGCCGAGCGGTTTAAGGCGGTGCGTTCAGGTCGCAGTCCACTCTGTGGGCGTGGGTTCGAATCCCACTTCTGACATGCTTTGTTTTTCTGTTGAGCTAGTTATATCAGTGTGGGGGAAATCGCTTGCGCAAAAGCGACTTTCCGTGTCAGGATGGCCTAGCGATCTAAGGCGCTGCGTTCAGGTCGCAGTCCACTCTGTGGGCGTGGGTTCGAATCCCACTTCTGACATGCTTTGTTTTTCTGTTGAGCTAGTTATATCAGTGTGGGGGAAATCGCTTGCGCAAAAGCGACTTTCCGTGTCAGGATGGCCGAGCGGTCTAAGGCGCTGCGTTCAGGTCGCAGTTCACTCTGTGGGCGTGGGTTCGAATCCCTCTTTCGTTACCTTGCAAGAAAAAGATGTCGGGTGGAGTCATGAAGATCTTTTAATATTTGAAGGTTTTTTTAAAGGTTTGTCATTGTCTCGTTATTATTTTAGTAACGTTGTGACGATCGTGAAAAAATAGGTGTGGGAAATGATAGAAACCCTCAGAACTTGTTGCGGTTTTGCCTTGTTTTCAGATTTTTAAAATGGTTCGTTCGGGATTTGAATCTCTGTGTCCCGACGTGAATATTCGAATGGGCGATTGGTGAGCGTTTGGAGTGGGCAATTTGTCGATCTCATTCATTTGTCGATCAATACATTCGTTTAAGAGTTCGGCGGTAATTGCAATTGGAGATGTTTGTTCAAGAAAAAAGTGTACACAATGTAAAACGCTGACAACTGACGAGAAAAGTAACAGTTAATTACATATTAATGTTCTTTTACTTAACTCTTTTCGTTTTTTAATGTATATTTAAACATTATATTTTTCCGTGTTTTACTATCATTTTGAAACTTTTTTACAAAAACAATGAACATTTACAATCTTCTTGTAAGTGACAAGTCACTGAGTTTTCCACAAATTCACTGACGTTGATAGGATAGAATACATTAACTCCGCATTCTCTAACTTATCATCTGCCTGCATTCAACTCTGTTTCTCCTCACGCTTCATACTGTGTTCTGCGTAACACCGAATTGAAATTGATGGTTACATAATAGAGACCCATGAGAAGAACATATGAACATGAGTGGCGAGTCATTATTGGATTGTAAGTTTTGTCCGTTGTACTCTCTAACAACGAAGAAGCTCGCCGTACATGCAAGAAGAAGCGCGCAATGGTGAGACTTGGAAAATAGCATGTCAATATTCGTAACTTGAATAGAACTTGTTTTATATTCTGTGCTCACGGGATTTGGAGTGTTATATATATGTGTAAACAATATCTAAACAATCACCTTTTATCAACAAATCAATTAAGAAAGTTTAAGATATCAATCCATATTTCTTCGATTACATTAATTTAGTTTATGAAAATTATAGCTCTCATCTACTAAAATGGTCAAGAAAAACTTCAAACATTTTGTAGACAAGTCTCACTGCATTGGAATTGCCAAGAACTTGCTGCGCAGTACCGTGATTTGATAAGCAAGAAATAAGTATATGCACAATACAAGGTTCGTTGAGTGAATACAGAGCACGTAGTGCTGGGCTAAGGGAAAAGCCATATTTCTTCGCCCTCCCCTTCTTCTTCTTCTTCTTCTTCTTCTTCTTTTTCCTCTTCTCCTCTTTCCTTATTTCATTTTGTATTTCTTCCTATACTTCTTCCCCTCATTTTCTTCCCTCTTATTTTTCTCCTCTTCTTTCTTCTCTGCCCCTTTTTTCTTCTCCCCCCTCTCCTTTTCTTCATCTTTCCTTTGGTGACCCAGCTAATATTAATGTTGCAAGGCGACTGCTTGATTTGTGATTCCGGGCGCGTCCACCGCTAAAGTAAATAGTGCCGTAAGTGCAGTGGCAGTGATCTTCCCCCGCTGTATGGTGAGATCCGGCGCCGACATACGTCGGTTTGAGGGGATTTTCTCCAACCAGATATCTCCCACCTGCGGGACACCGCCCCAGTCGGGACACGCTCTGACCTCCCGAAAAGTGTGATAGTGTAGTGCAAGTAAGTGTAAGCAAGGGGTGAGGATAGGACAAGGAAGAAGAAGGAAAGATCGCACGAGGTCCGTGGACCGTTTGGTCTGGTACTACTCCGGCATTCGCTTGTTTTTTTTATCGGAGAAACCAATGAAACTACCTACCAGAGCAGTAGACCAATATAATTCGTCTCCAGACAGCGACCGAATTCGACCTATAATAATGACGAAAAACCCGCCACCGTCGGGACTCAAACCCTATGACCTCCCGGTCAGAGGTACTGCAGTGACATCAGTTGACGCTCTGAGCCACCTTTCCCGTCGGCATGGCAACTGCAGAGGTCGCTGCAATACGAACCATGTGACACATAAATGTCAAACAATTTGCCAAATAAAACAATGCGATAATACAAAATGAGATAGTGATTTGCGGTGCTGAGCTAAATGTATTAATTTCTTTTTGAGAGGTGCATCTATCCGTCTGTTGGCGGCGCCGGTGCGTGGTGGAGAAGCCGCGTCCTGGAGAAGGTGCGAGGGCGCTGGCTGGGCGGAGTGGGGTGAGGCGGGGCCACGGCCGGGCGGATCCTTGCGCGCGTCCGGGCCGCCTCGGCTGGCGGTGGGCGGGTCGCTCTCGCCTCCGAAGCCGTGATTGACGCGCTAAAGCAGCAGGATCTACTCCTCCGACTTCTCAGATGCACAAGGCTGTTTTGCACTAATGTACACACCAGCTTAAGTGGCTCCGGGCATTAACTGATATCACTGACCGGGAAATCCTGGGGTTGGAGTCCCGACGGTGATGGAAGGATTTTCGAGACTAGCTGTTTAGCTAGCGCGTGATATTTCCTTCCTGTCTTTTGACCTATCGTCATCCCTTACTTATACTCACATTTACTATATGCACTTACACTACCGCACATGTCGGATTACCAAACAAGAACTTGAAACATGTCTCGACTGCGTTGGTGCCCCCGCAGGTGGGAGATATCTAGTTAGGAAAAACTTAGCTAGCCGATACGTTGATCGGCGCCGGATCTCACCACCCAGAGGAGTATATCACCGCCACCTGTCAAGAAGAAAAACATGCTACTATGCTACTACTGACATGTTACTTAACAACATTTGCGGGTCTTATGACCATAGCCGTTGGCGCGTATGGAAACATGAAACAATTAGTCAATCAATCAATTCGTGTACACGGTGTATCAAACGAATATAATTTAAACGGGACAATACAAGTCCATTCAAAACGTTCCAGGACTAATTTTTTATAAATCCTTCAACGAGCGTCATATTTTATCCAAAGCCCTAACTTCGTAATATCATTCCTTAGTTACCCGCAAGAAAGATTTCAGCACTGTAAATGTATTAAGTGGCAGTCTGTGTTCTTTTGAAGTAGATGTGTTTGTGTTACTGCGTCACAATTTACGCAATGGAGCAACGTGCCGCGATCAAATTTTGTTTCAAATGGAGCAAAAGTGGTTCGGAAGTATTCGAAATGTTGAAAACCGTGTAAGGTGATGATTGCTTAAACCGAGGCATGGTTTTCGAGCGGTTCAGGAAAGGTCGTCAGTCTCTGGAAGACGATGCACGAGAGGTCGCCCTTTAACATTAACGTCCGATGAGAATGTCGAACGTGTGTGCGCGTCAAAACCGTCTGTAATCCGCGAATTATGGTTGCAATGTCGTCAAAGAAATTAGTTAAACTTCAGTGTAGGAAGCGTTCACCACATTTTGCACGACGTTCTGTGGGGGGGGGTGCGCCGTTCGTTCGTGCCAGCCCATTCCTCGATATTCGTCACACCATTTTTGTCCCGAATGTCAGTCACCACAATTCGCTCTCACCCTGTTCACCAGATCTAGCTCAGAGACATTATTCTATTTCCCAAATTGAAAATCACGATGAAGGGAGAATGGTTCGAAGTTGTTGAGGCGATTATAACGAACGTAGTCAAGTTTCTGAAAACCACCCCCAGAAGAGGAATTCCAGGTCTATCCAGCCCGTAACTAATTTTGTATACAACGAGGAGGGAATCATAGAGAAAATTATATACAACTTTTTTCTATACTCTTTTTTTCCATTCGTAAAAATAATTGTTCCGGAACTTTTTGAATGCCCTACGTATATTCCAGTGCTCACTGATGTACGAGTCTCATAAAATGCTGTCTATGTACAGCATTGTACATACACATTGTACATATATATACTGTCACCTCCTTCCTGTGTTAAAAAGAAGTAAATCCTCCTCCCTATGTTGGTGGGGGCGTGATAGGTGGGGAAACAAACGATCACCTAGTACCTGGTCAAAATTCGTCGTCAAATTTTAGCCTGTCCAACAATTCAGATAAAATTACCTTAATCGTGGGAGGAGACGAGTGACTCGAGTAAATGATCCCTTATTACTCGTTGTCGTGGCTCCAGTAAATAATAAGCCACAACACACACATATAAGAAAGTTCTCCACTGTCTTCCTTTTCAAGGGATAGGGTTCTAGACGTATGCACTTGGATATAATTAAGAACAAGATTGTCGTATGTTTAAAAAATAATCAAAGAAATATATTCTATTCAAGGAATTAATACATTGAACACTAGAAAACTGTTTGAGAGTACTCTGCTAGAATCAGGTTTGTAAAACTGATAACAAAAATATCATGAAAATCTGAGCTGAATTACAGTTTGAAACTCTTTGACTACTTTCTTCAAATGGTTTAAACAATCAGCCTTAATTCACAGAATTCCTGTACTATGCTATTCGCACACAAATACAATTACACTGATCTGCTGTAAAACACATAAAAACAATACATACACAATATGCGATGCACATAAATAACATACATATACAATGCGAATCGATAATACCAATACTATACTATACAAAGAAAATATGTTACACTACTAAATGTTCTAACATCTTACACAGAACAAACAAATTGACTTGTTCGAAAAAAATGTAACTCTTTCCGATAAACGATATTTAGTTTAATCAAAGTCAAACGAAATTAGCTTTACTTGATTCCATGAGATCTCTTTGTACACAAAATTTTAAGTTTACTGTTAAATAACTTTGTTATTACTTCAATCATTATACGTTACTCAACCAAATGACTTATTGTCATGGCAAGAATTTCCTTCAATTATTATACATATTATATTGTGTTAATAGTTACTTGACATAAATCTAGTTGCAGATTAAACACAGAAAAAATACACTTCTAATTTCACAGTAATACTTTTTAAGTACTATCTGAATTCAGTACTAACAATACTGTGTTACTTAACTGGCATTCGGACACGTCTTTTTAATGCTCCACGACAGTAGTCGAGTAAAGTTACAGTCAATAACCTCGCAAAATAACGTAATCAAATAGTTCTGCAATCTGACCAGCGACTCTATCTATAACTTGGAATGAATCAGACGGACTCACAAGGTCTCCCGCGCCGCACGATGTCTCGACGTTTTCCCGAGGGTCGTCCGTAGCTACAATTGGGTACGAAGAATTTCCATCGGTTACGCTGCTCTTCTAGGCTGCGACCGAATAAATGAAATCCTCCTTCCTATGTGGCCTCTGATGTCGTCCAATATAGGTTCGCAGATTATGGCTGCTTCCTTACGTTTTCGTCACTTCTGTCGACGTTGCTATTGCGTCGAATGTAGCGTTGATCGTATTAGGTTCAAATAAGTCCAAGCGTTCCTCATTAAAGCTGAAATATATCATATATTCATAATAATATTTCTATTTTAATTTATTTTCCTTTACAGGTTTATACTCGTTTTCGATTCGTAGTTTCGAACGTAGTATAAATCTTGCTATTCATTCCTAAAAGATCTTCTTTAAATATACTCATATTTTATATATAATTCATTTTTTTATTCTCTAGAATAAGTTATCATATTAATTGAATATGTTACCTTATTCTAAAAGCTTCAATAAACGATGATTTCCTAGAGAAGCGTGATCCCTTATTCCAATGGTTCTCTCTGGGTAACGTTCCATAACACTCGTTAGTAGCAAAAATGACAGAATCTCTCTTCTCTAGCTTAAAATTCCGCAATTTTTGCCTATTAATTCTGATTGGTCAGTCTAGTTGTTCCAGTGGCTGATTTTGTTATCTCGACTTAAAATATGAGTTACGAGCGCTTCCCTTAGCTGTCTTTGAACTACTTCCGGATTCTTATCGGAAAGAATTTTCTTCCGTCTTCTAGCGTTCTCTGTCGGTTTAACCTAGCAACTTCATGATCTCTAGATAACGAGAGACGTATCTACGAAAAAAAATATATATTTTTCGTAATGTAAACGACGTGAGCGGTTACAATACAGCAGTTTTCTATAACGTAAAATGCTGTGTATATACAGCATTTTACATTATCGAAAACTGCACTGATGAGATATTAATGGCAACTTTCTTTTGATGGAGTCAACTTTGGAGCTCCAGATATCCTAATATCAAAATATAATATCTACATTTTTCGGTGAAATCTTTCGTTCTTCCTTGGGCATAAATTATGCGAAAGCATGATCCGAATGTAAATGAGCCGCCCTTTTATCTGTATAAGTAATTGCCAAAGCGCACAGAAATTGTGAGAGATGTGTAAGGTTTCGTTAAACATCCACATGCCAGAAAAAATCCAAAAACAATGATAGTTTCCATTGTGCTTGAAAAATGTAAAAATCTGATTGTGATATACCGATTCATTTCTCATAGTCAATACGGCTCTACTTACAAGACAGCTGACGTCATCTGACAACAAAGCAAAGTAAGAGGCCGCTGTCATTAAATTTTAGCTATTTACGGGTTGCGTTATGGAACAGCAACACATTTTTAAATATTCTTAGTATGTAAATAACTGTTGTACTGTGTATTCTTATACACTATACAATTATATCTAGACCAAGTTGAGAATGATGTTTACAGGAGCGCGCCACCGTCTGTGTTTACAGCTGAAACGACAGAGACGGAGATAGAAGGATACTCGATTCAAAATTAAAATGAGACCGTGCCAAACTATTGCGAAAAAAAGCGTGATTTATTTCGTTACAAATCTAGTATCTTCCCAATTAATATTTTAACTGTATTTGGACCTGTCTGCACATCATTTTGGAAGAATAAAAGTAGGACTTTTAGCTGCAAAACGATTCAAAATTTTGAGACTAATGCTTTTGATGAACAGTAACATTCATATAAATCGTTTATTTTAACTTAAGTAGTTTCTCAGAATACATATTAAATAAAATTCTTTTTTATGTGAAAAGTAACTACCACCATAATGAAGAATATTGTAGATACTCATGACAATAAAGTTAATGTTTTGATACTTTATTGCTTACCTAACGAACCGCCTAAAAGCCTATGGGAAAAATATGAATGAAGAAGAATACAAAATATTTAAATTTAATGAATAAGTATTAAAAAATTCAATATAATTTGAACTATTTTATTACATTCTTGTACTATAACGACGAAAAGTTAAAAAAAAAAAGCAACTTAAAGGGACAAAAATGAAATAGTAATTGCAAATCTTGCATGATGTATCTGTGAAGGTATATTTTATCAGCAGATTCACATACCTCTAAGAAGGAGGCCACGGTGATTACGTAGAAGCAATCTCTGAACTCGCTTCACTTGTTCCTTTTGGTTAGCGAAACTGACCGTACAGACCCGTGTTTACACTATTAGTTCCACGACAGCGCCGCAATCGCATCCTTCATTCTTCGCTTGGTCGAGTTATAAGACTGTTTTATAAAAATATTTAATATCCTGTAACGGTATACGAGAGCGGTTTTTTTTTTATTCTTGAGCAATGTGCGTGCTACTTTTGAAATACAATATGTAGATTTTTTTCAGAGGCACTTTTGCTGCTGCGGCCACTAGTTTGGACACTACTCTACGTTTTACAACTAACAACGTTGCCCGTCTGAAAGCTGTAAGGCTCCCAAAGGAACCTCACGAACTGTTTAGTAAAAACTGGTCTTAGCAATAGAACGTGGTATTTATGGACTTGGTATGTTGTGGACACTCCGAGCGTCTACTGCTTAAGGGTTTAGTTCTGAACTTCCTTGAATTATAAAAATTCTCTCATTTTCGAAGTCGTGACCCTCATTTAATGCGGATAAAATATAACTATATCAATGTGTGTAAATTTTTAGAAATTTTTTAACGTAAACTACATAAATGAATTTTAATAATTAAATTTGTTCAAAGAATTGGTCGCCCCGACCGGGACTCGAACCCGGATCTTTTGGTTTACCCCAGCTGCTATAACCATTGCATCTAATTGTATACATATAAGGAGCGATAATTGTGCTTGTGAAAAACTGTTTAATTGGGTGACTCGGTAGCTAGTGGTTAGAGTAGCTGGGTTGTAAGCTAGGAGATCCGGTTCGAGTCCCCGTCAGGGGCGACCAATTCTTTGAACAAATTTAATTATTAAAATGCTTTGTTATTCGGTAACATAGTCACAATTTGGATTTCTTTACAACTAAGGAACATATTCTCCGACCGTAATTGCGTCCAACAAGGTGACGAGAAAGGTGACAATTGTATAAATGAGTTTCATTAGAACGCCCGTGCATGGCGGAAACGTGACTGGGAGCTACCTTTGAAAATTTACATCACGGACTCGTTATCTTACTACTTACGAAGTATAGGGAAAGTGTGGACTATTTCAGCGACAATTTACAGAAGCAGTGTGATTCGAAACGTTTAAAGAAAGTCATTTTTATCTTAAATTTTCAAAAAATGTGGTATTTTAGGTTTTTATACATTGGCTCATATTTTACAATTAACATTATACAATATATTTTGAAAATAATAATGAATTTATAATATAAGGTTAATTAATATTATAATAAATATTTTGTAGAATGGATACGTGTTTTCTGTCTACAGTTTTGCATTCTATTCCGCAACCCCGTCTGCTTCGTAGGCTGGCGGCATAACCCAAACGAATACAGTGTGTCTTCCACGTGCCGTCCCCTAGCAATGCCAGCCAGCAGCGTCGAAGGCTCGGCGACCGGGGGCTGCGCCGCTTCCACGACCCCGGATCCGCGGCGGGTCGCCTTGCCTCGCTTCGCGCCTGCATCCTGGACGGCTGGTCAGCCGGCGCGGCGTCGCCCGCAGCGCGGCTCCTCCCGGCTTCGCGCCCGCGCCAGGGCCGTGTCTTCGCCTCCGAAGGATCCGGAACACGAACGGCTCCGGGCGCGGCCCTACGCGACGCGCCGAGTCCAAGGCCAGATCGTCCGGCCTTTCGCCTTGCGATTTCACGAGCACAAAACCGTCTGGAAATGTTTTTAATTTGTCGCTACCGTTAAAGTAGTGGAGAGAAAGTGAAGTAATGCTGCGCAAAAGAAAACTGCGAATTTTCGGCAGAAAATCGCTTATTACTGGGCCCTGGTAAAGAAAAGGTGGATAATCCAGTTGAAAAATTTAGAAAAAAATACTCTAACAGGTAGTGCAGCCGGAATCCTTGTTTTGTGGGTACTTGATACCGAAAACTCGAATGATGACAGGACTTATCTTCTGTGCGTCCGTCCGTTCGTCTTTCCGTCTGTGAAACAAACGCTAGCGGTTTAAACCGTTCAGCCGATTTTCTCTAAATTGGTATTCTCCAATCGATCTGCCTGAAGTCACGGCCCCTTGAATTTGAAACTGATATTGGAATTTTGGAGGGTAATTTTCATAAAGTCTCTGGGACATTTTCTAAAATTTCAAAATAATGGCTCTACCGTTTTTGATTAAACTTTTTGTTTCATAGTGTAAACGACGTTCAAGAGAATGGTGCAGGTTTCATTTTTGTTGTTATAACCTCTGATGTCTTCGTTCTTAAATATGTCAATTGGCCCACCCTGCTAAAGGCTGCATTTTGGGAAATTTTACCATTGGCGTAACCATTGGTTACATGATCCAATGACATCCCGTCCCAATGTCACCCATAATCTACATGATGACACACTAGTCAGCCGTCAGGGAATGACACAACAGTTTCAGTCACAATCGTTACTTATGTCGCTTCTTGACTGAGCGGATAATGAAAGATAATTAGGACGAGAATAGTCAGAGGATTTAGTTTTAACGGCATTTAGCCAGAGTTCAGAGATGTGAAATATTATCTTTGAAGTGTCAAAAAAATGGACATTTGAAGTTTAAATTGTATTTTATATTCTGACTGTTAAAATAAAATAAATGTATAAAAAAGCGGTCGCAGTATTACAATAGTCACGTTTTAGTTTCTAAACAGTTAAAATTATAACCGAGCGCCATTGTTAGTAATATTCCCAGTGGAAATCAGACATGAAGTCGCTACATGGAAAACCTGTACTGGGTGCTTTGTCTTTCAAATATAAAGCTTCCATCCCCTATAAGTACTGTGTTACTCGGCTATTATGAACACATATTTGCCCAATGGTTTATGAAATGATGAAAAATGTATTGAATATTGCGAGAAATCAGAAGAAAAGCGGTAGGTTGTACTTAGCAAATTATGCACAAGAACATAGCCAAATCAAAATAAACTACGAATTGAACAAAATTAATGCGTATATAATTTTACGAAAGAAATGGAGATGGAGTGCATGACGTCATCTAAACGCCGCGAACTCGTAGGTGTTTGAAATATTAATATCTAATAGACATTGCGAAAATTTAAGTTGCAACTGACTATCGTCGCCTCACAACAAATTGAAGAAATGCAAAATAATTTGCTTCGTGTTTAGACATGAGGGCCTGCTGGCATGTGCCATATCTCGTCTGTAATAGTCACAAAATGCACGGGGAATAAACCCTATCCTACCCTGCCTTCCCAGTAACCCACTGAAACAAGTAGATTTCAATCTTTTATCACGTCGTCTTCCGCTGAACCAACCACATTGTAATTTTTACCTCGCAGTAATGCGCGGAAGCAAGCAGCTTAAATACGTTTTCCACGTAATGCAGATTACAATCCTTTATCTCGCTGAGATCCGCTGAACCGAGTATAACCTCCGATTTTTCGCAAGACTCTTTCGGGATCAAATCGCAATAGGCCTGGGGCCTGGGGTAGATACGTGGGCTTCGCTTCCGAGAAGCGCACGATTTTTAAACATCAACTCAAGGGCGAAGGAGGAAACGAGAGCGGCAAAATAGGCACGGTCGCTTGCGGTAGGCCAGTTGTGTCCAGTTCTTCTACTGGTGGCAGTGGCACGCGTCGTGGCACCGTAGCATGCCACGAGCTTCTTTGCGCAACTAGCGGTGGAAAGGGAACTTGTAGTAACTCTCCCATTTTACAATAGGGATCGCGGTGGCGAGGTAATGAACTGCGTGGAGGGGCGATTTCGTCGTGGCACTAGTGCCACGGACTCCCTTGACAACACTGCACTAGAAAATCGCGGACATGGGAGTACTAGTCCGATCACATTAACAAACGCTAAGGTGCTTTTGATTGGAATATGCGCAAGCTAATATTAAAGGAGAATACTGCTATTCGGGGTTCTCGTTAGAGTGGCAATGTAGGACAAAGATTGTGAATTCTAAAATATTTTGTACAAACAATACTAATAAGTTGGGATCATAGAGCAAAGTCTCGGTTTACATCAAATTGCATCAAGAGGCGTCAAGAAGACCATAGGAAAGCTAAATAACAATAGTATCTCAAGTTGTTTGCTCGTAGGTTTCATAAATAATTACGAATTATTTACTAAAAGTTACTCAATTTTTTCTTTACATATACACACGCGTGTGCGCCGTCGCACTACACTACTCATGTCGGGAGACCTGACAGTAGCTTACTGTTGCTGTGGAAATCCTGACGTGCAGAACTCACGTTCTAGCAGGAAGAATCGCCATCCTCCACCTGATAAAACATACACTACCCTTACGAGACTTAAAGTTCAAAGTAATTGACGTGCCTTAATCAATAAACAATCAATCATGGTAAGTATTTAATATATTTAATAACATTCCAGATTACAACAAAGGGGTTCCACATTTTTCATTTAATGAAAACATTGGGTGTCACAAACAAATATCAAGCCAATTTAGGCATGGCAATATGTCTTTAGAACAGAGAAATCAGACGTGCAACAGTAGTTCCAAGACGGTCAGTCATGCACTTTTGAGAGTCATGTCTGTTCCGCGTGAAGACACACGACATCGAGACCCTCTTACACGACACATGTATAGGTGCGATTCCTTAAAGGTGGTTGCACTCAACTGCCAATGTCTCATGGGAATACCGGAACGCTCTTTCCACTGGCGAATCTGGCTGGACACCTGGCTCTGGGAAAGTACACTGTTTAGTTTCCTTTGGCCACACCTTCCGGTGATTCAGGAGAACCAATTACCTTCTGTTTCAACGGTAGATGATTTTCCCCGAAATATGAACCGAACCTGCACAACGATTCCAACATTCCTGATTCACAAAGCCGCGATCTGATTACATGAGAGGTCCCCTACGAATTGTGGCAATATATGACGGTCTTACCTTGCAAAGCGTCAACGTCCATTCTAGATACATTTTAAAGATATATAATAATTATGAAATGCGCACACGTGTGCATGGAGTTTATAGTTCAGTCTTCGAAGCTGAGCTCAATAATGGTTTTGTAGTTTTCCTTGCATGAAAGCACATGATACTTGGTACACTTTTCGTTACACAGTTTGTACACACATAGATCACTGGTGGTGTTATGCGGTTGTGTTGCAGAGTTTATGGTGGAATCCATGCACCGCTAATCTGTTTACTACACTTCTCATTTCCTGGTTTGGTTTTGTCCAACTCCTGTCTATCACGACACTCGTGCAATAGAAAAATTCTTCTAACTCTCCTCTCTTCTGTTGTCTTTCCGCTAGCAGTTTGTTGTATGCTGTGGTAGATGGTAGTAATAGATTATATCTTAGGTCCTCAATTAGGAAGAATTCTCTGGTTACTATATATACATATCTGGATGGTGTGTATTTTGATACGCCTAGTACTTTCTTCTGATATGATTTTAAGACATAGGAGTATACAGATTTTAAGATATAGGAGTATATAGATTTTAAAGATATAGGGAGTATAAAAATTCAGTAATTTTATGGGAACAATTTTGCGATCCACTGTGTGTTTCTCTTAAGCATTAATTAAATTGGAAAATGTGCCTTCGACCGCGTCCAGCTCGTTCTCTTACAATTTCCAAAATACCATATGCATTTTCATACTACCGTGCTTGCTGATTGGTTGTCAGTTTTCAGTGACTGGTTCAACAATTTAAAAACATTTGACAATTGTGCGCAAGACGATTGTAATATTGTTTCTTCTTCGTTTCATTGCGTCTATTTATCTGTTTAAGTTCTCACAAACCCACCTAACCGAATTATAATTAGCTAGTGACTGTTTATGTTAGGAAAATCCATTGCTTATTATTGCCTTAATTTCATTTATTAAATAAATATTTTTCCCCTTTAATAAGCTTACAGTTTACTAATTTCAAATTTCATAGCACGGCAAAATATAATTACTAGAACTGACCATTTTTATTAAAGAATATATCATTTAACATTATTAGGTAATGGATTACTTCAGTTTGAGACAAATATTTATTGCCCTTCAAAATATGTGATTGCATTTTATGAAATATCACATTGTGACCTGTATATTATCAAGAAACAAAACTTTTGTATTGCATAGCCGTCTTCATGCAATGTTCGTTAAAAATATTATGTTCGTGAAATACTGAGAAGTACGGAAAGCCTTCATGTGTTAATTATTGGGATACATTCTATTATTTCAAGAATTTTTTCTTGTTAATGCGAGTATTAATACAAGTATGATCGTTGAAAGACACGCCGCAGAGCTTCAAAAGTCGAGATTATTGTACCGCACATTTATGATGGATATGATGCATTTTATACCCTTAAAAGTAAAACATTCTATGCACCAGAATTTTTTGCATATGAAATCGTCGACCATATTTTACAGTAGCGGTGGCACTACAATGGCAAAACCCGTATGCATGCATCAACATTTATATTTTGAGAAGATGGAAAGGATTTTGTTCAACAAGCTTACAAAGTTATACAAGCCATCAGCAATAATGGCAGCCAACTGACATTTCAGAAAATAATATGCTACAGTAAGTGGTGCAGTGGGGCAGGAGGAAAGGACACTACTACGTGTCACATCCAAAATATTGCCTAGACAAGTAGCTTTATCTCGGACACCCTTCGATTTGATTGATTGATGTTTCCAGGCGCGTCAACTACTTTGGTCATTAGCCCCGTAAGTGTAGTGCGTGTTTTCTTGGGAGGTGGCGATGATCTTTTCCCCATTGGATAGCGAGATCTCGGCGCCGACCTACCGTCGAGTAGCGGGGTTTTCCCCTCAACCAGATATCTCCCACCAGCGGGGCACCGCCCCAGCCGGGACAAGATGCAAGCTCCCGACCGGTCTCCCGACATGTGTGGTAGTGTAGTGCATGTTAGTGTAAGCGTGTGTGTAAGGGGTGAGAATAGAACAAGGAAGAGGAAGGAAAGATATCGCGCGGTCCGTGGCCCGTTTGTTAGGGTACTGCTCCGGCATTCGCCTGGTGTTGATCGAAGAGACCACGGAAAACTACCGAACAGAGCAGCCGGCCGCTAGAATTCTCCTCCAGACAGCGACTGAATTTGACCTAGCTGACAAGCTAGTGTCGAAAATCCTGCCGCCGTCGGGACTCGAACCTAGGACCTCCAGGTCAGAGGGACTGCAGTGACATCAGGTTGATGTACTGAGCCATCTCTTCCGGTCGGACACCCTTCGGAATAGAACGTATATTCATATAAACATTTTTGCTTTGAATGATCGATACTGTGACTACCCAAAATATTGACGTATCCTTCCGAGACACCTGTATATCTCAGATGACGCTTCGCTTCCCATTTGAAGACCGAGCTCTTTGGGGCCGCAGAAAGCACCCCAAATAGGGGCCATGTTCAAACCAAATCCCAGTTGATTGTTATTTATTGGTCTCAAACTTTCGTAAACATGAGGTTGTTGGCAGAAGGGTAAAAACAGGCAAATTTTTCAATACCTATAACTAAATAACCATAAAATTTATTTAAATTCTGTGTTCAATTCATTTAATAAGTTACGAACGTATTTATATTTGTGAGTTAATTGAAAGTACAAGAGGCAAATCAGAGAGTTTTTTGGAATAACATTTTAAAAACTATTAAACAATTAAATTTTACTGCTCCTCATCAAATAAAAATGAAGTGTTTCATAAAACCTTGAAAACTTTCCCAAACCATTTACGAGAAAATTTACTCGTACATGAATCAGACTCGTCGGAGTTGACCAAGAAGAAACGTCATCATCAACGCGACGTTCAATGGCCACTGTGCGGCAGCGCTCGTCGGCGATGCAACTGCATTGTGCGCATTGTGCATAAGTAGAATTCTCTCAATAAAGCACGGCATAATAGAACACGAAGCAGAAACGTCGCAGGGCTGTTCAGAGATGAAAGAGACTGGGCGTGAACACGAAGAAAGGAATGTAAGGACGATCGTGACGTGAAACGCTTGACTGATCGTGGGAAACGCTGAGATTAGCAAAGGTGCACAACCATACAGAATGGGTGAAAAGGAATGGGCTCTTCGTGCTGCGAAGATGCGTGGTATAAAAGCACATTATTATTATTATTATTATTATTATTATTACTATTATTATTATTATTATTAATACCATTAATTTGCTATTTCTTCTACAACCACATGCATAAGTAAGTTGATCCTAGAGCTTTAAAAATTCAATTCATTTTACGAACGTAAATATAGCAGCAATTCCAAATATTACCGAAGTATTTCTGTACGTGTTTATAGAATTATTCGTTTTTGTGTACCTGTTCATCAATAATTTTATGTTCGTGAATCTCATTGCAAAGAAGTAATTAATCACTTCCAAATTGCTAAATAATTATAGGTCATTTATGTACACAATACACAGCGTCGCACACATCGGCTTCAAAATTTTGATAGAAGCAATCTAAAAGGGTCAGATAGGTTAATGAGCGGTAACGAATCTCGCCACAATTCTGCACCTTAAACGGACCGCTTTCCACACATTCATGCATCGACACTCAGACACACGTCTCTTGATTCGGACACTGATTGATGATTCCTGACGCGTCTACTCCTAAGTTCATTAGTACCGTGGGTATATTGCATGCTTTTTTTATCGCGGGAGGTGGTGGTGATCTTCCCCTGCTGAATGGTGAGATACGGTGCCGAGCTACCGTCGGCTAACTGGATTTCCCCAACCAGGTTCTCCCATCAGCGGGGCACCGTCTCAGCCGGGCCAGCTCTGAGCTCCCAACCGGTCTCCCGGCAGGTGTGTCAATTTAGAGGATATAAGTGAAAGTGTGTGTAAGTAAGGGGTGAGGATAGGACAAGGAAGAGGAAGGAAAGATCGCGCGCGGTCCATGGCCCGTTGTTAGGGTACTGCTCCGACATTCGCCTGGTGTTGATCGGAGAAACCACGAAAAACTAACGATCGGCCGCTCCCCAATTCTCCTCCAGACAGCGACCGAATTCGATCTAGCTAGTGTCGGAAATCCAGCCACCGTCACGACTCGAACCTAGGACCTCCTGATCAGAGACACTGTTGAGACATCAGTTGATGCCCTGAGCCATCTCTCCTGGTGATTCTGAGAGTGTTCCGACGTGAATTTCAGGACGTGAGTTATTCTGGCATGTACTATCAAAGATTAAATTAATGTTGCCGTATTCAGATGCTGTTTTCGCGTCCCTTCTCGTTATAAAATATGACCGCCGAACTCAGTGGAAATGCAGTGAATTCGTGGGTAAGTGCCTTGTACCGGCCGCAAGCTGATGTGCCGCGCGCCGCATCCCGTCGGTGTGGATCACACAACTGGCCACGCTTGTTTAGGCCGTAGGACCTTATAATATTCGGTAAACGTTCAGTGCATCATTTCATAGAAGAAAACATAGAGTTATGCTTTATTATTAGACTTTTGGAAACATTTTTTGTATACTTTTGTTCGTTGTAATGAGGTGCGTTTGGCGTTTGGTGTTTTCTTTTAGTTTGTGTCCAGTCTGGACATTCGGTACAAATATTTAATATTTTCATGTTTGTGGAATTTTTTATTTGCAATACTCCCTCCTTAATTTGTAATTATGTCTCTAGTATTCTAATTTATGATATTTTTGCGCCATAAGATAAAAGAAACTGCAAATCATGAAATGAAGACTACATCTCGTCGGGTCTGAAAGTAATATTCTAAAGACAATATAAAGGTCATTTATATAGACAATATAAAGGTCAATAACAGTTGTCCTTTACGCCCAGTTTTAAAAATTAGATTTTTATCCCTCACTCTTTCTCTGTCAATTGAAAAAACGATCACTCTTTCTCAGGAAGTAAATAGGCAATTTTATCTCTGTAAAATGCTTTAGAAACGCTACTTTTTTTTGTAAAAGTGAAGAAATTACTGCTCGTGAATCAAAGAGAGCCATTTATGCTTTCAGTTTACTGAAATGATCTTTTCTTGAAGATCTGGGCTAACCTATGCTTTAAGATGTACACGTAGAATTATAGACAAGGTACTACAACAAGGTAATACTGTATATATTAAATGATCTGTCTGCGACAGCCCGTTACGGTCCAGGGCCTACCAACAGCGACCCGGGCTCGCGGCCATGGGTTAACCTCCTCAGTTGCCGTCTCCTATAGGAGACATAACTAGTAAGGGCTTCAATGTCCCGCCACATTTCGCTAGCGCGCCTTTTTGCGATCGTTTATCGTTCAATATATTGCCAGAAGATGGTATTAGCTGTTTCGAATGCTGTCTTCTTGATTACATATTTGGAGGGAAGAACAGGCAGTTGTGAAAATGGCGGAAGAACGTTACCGCTTTCGTTCACGCATTGCTGTAGGTAAGTTGTGTTTATTCAATAAGTTATAATTCTTTTAATGTGAAAATTATCATACAGCATATCTAATACATTAATTATAAGGTATACATGAAGAAATGTGTATTGCTGTTCGTTATGTAATTAAATTGTGCAATATTAAATTTTGTATCCTATAGGCGACATCGGGTTCTACAGTTTCGAAATTGCATGAGAATCTCTTGTTAAATAAAAATCTAAGTTTATGTGTATATTTTTATTTGGTCTTAATTGGTACCATTGGGTGCTCTTTTTAAAGTATTATTTATATCACTGTTTAGGTGATCCAGATTTTTCCAAGTTTGTAGACACGTTCATTGACGATGAGGTGTCTGAATGTGAAGTTTGTTCAGACGATGAAAATGATCAATCTTTTACTCCATCACCAACTAGTAACGTAAACATTGCTGATAATTCTGAGAGCTCCGAAAGTGACACAGATGAAGAATTTTCAAGAGATGATGCTGAACAATTTGCGGCTTCCACATCACAACGAAGAACATTTTGGAAGAGAGTAAATTCAGATTTATTTCAACCTTTACCACCAGCAGCACCTCCAGTAATTGAAGTAAGGGGCACTGAAATTTCCCCATATGATTATTTTTCAAAATATATACCTGTTAATATAATTATAGACCTGACAATGTACACTAATATGCGATACATGAAAGACAAAGGAAAAGTTTTTGGTGTCACAGAGGCAGAGATGAGGAAATTCTTGGCAATCACAATTATGATGTCATATTTGAAATATCCGAGAATCCGTATGTATTGGATGGAGAAAACAAGGGTCCCAAGTATTGCAGACAAAATGCGAAGAGATCGCTATTTTGAAATCAGGAACAATTTAAAACTTCAAGATGATGATAAGATCTCTCAAGAAGAGAAAGACAAAGATAAGTTTTGGAAAGTGAAACCAATTATAAAAAGCGTGCATACTGGTTGCCTTTTAAATACAAGATCAAGCAATGTTGCTATAGATGAACAGATGATTCCTTTTTGGGGTCATGTACCAGCTCGACAATTTGTTAAAGGAAAACCCAATCCTTGCGGTTTAAAATTATTTGTAGCAGCAACTCCAGATGGTATACCTTTAGATTTTTTCTTTTATGCTGGACAAAACAGTTCGATCCTTGATGATAGTGATGGTGAAGATTTAAAATCTTTGGATCTAGGTGGTAAGGCTGTAATTCGCTTAGCAAAAAAATTAGAAGAAGGTAGTGTGATATACATGGACAGGTACTTCACTTCTGTTGATCTGTTGGATGCTTTACATTATCACGCAAAATGCCAAGGCACAGGGACTCTACAAAAGAGCAGAATTCCGAAGTCTGCAAATTTCAAAACGGATGGGGAACTAAAGCGCCTTGGCCGTGGTTCATCAGACCAACTCGTCAGGAATGATGGACAGATATGCCTGGTAAAGTGGTTTGACAATAAGCCAGTGATTTTTGCGTCATCATGTGATGGTGTTCCTGAAACTGATCATTGTAGGCGTTGGTCAAAAAAAGACAAATCATATGTCATGGTAAGACGTCCTTCAGTTGTGAAAAAAT
Organism: Acheta domesticus; assembly: GCA_031308135.1. Taxonomy (NCBI): domain Eukaryota; kingdom Metazoa; phylum Arthropoda; class Insecta; order Orthoptera; family Gryllidae; genus Acheta; species Acheta domesticus. Next base: position 106,173,184 of record JAHLJT010000631.1, on the reverse strand, counting down.
ACAACACAAATATGGGAGGTGTTGATTTTCTCGACAGGGTAATAAGCTATTACAGGATATGTGCAAGAACCAAGAAATGGACAATAAGAGTAATCATGCACATGATAGATTTTGCTATTGCTGCCAGTTGGACCGAGTACCGAAGAGACCAAATATCACTGAAGAAGTCAAATAAAGAAATGCTTGATTTGCTTAGCTTTCGAATTGAAATACAAGAATACTTATTGAATGTTGAGCAAAGCATTAGTTCCTCAGACTATGAAGCTGAAGAACCTACCGCAAAGAAATTCAGAGGCAGAGTTCCACATCCGTCAGACCATTTTAGACAAAAAGGTACCCTTCATCTTCCAATGATTCCGACACCTGCAAAAAAAAATCGTTGCAGGTTCCCAGGGTGCAATGCCAACTCAACAAAAATAAAGTGTTCTGCATGTAATGTTTATCTCTGTCTATTAGAAAATAGAAATTGTTTTAAATTATATCATGAACTTTAAAAACAGAAGTAGTTTCAAACTATTTTCAAGTGTCTCAATTATTTATACTAAAGGTGTGTTACAGGTTAATTTGGAGAGTAAATATGACAGTCCTTCAGCAGATGTCCGTTCGTTGATTGTTAATATTTAGAAATATGTTTTGTATTTTGACATACTGTATGTTTTGTAATTGTTTATATCATATATTCTCTTCAAAATATAGCTGTAATGAGAAAATAAACTAGTATTATTGTTGTAAAAATCCAGAAATATTAGTCTACAGAAAATACAAATTTGGTTCTCCTTTGATCCCAATGTCGCCTATAGGATACACAGCATTCCGGGTACTAGGTAACAAAAAAAATTTTTTTTCTATTTTTGCCCTTAATCTTGGATGTAAATGAGGCTAAATCTTGATTTTCAAAAAAATCTAAGATCGGAAAACTTTCTCAGGACTGAGGAGGATAAGGGGCACATATAGTTAGGACATAGACATCCCTACGCCGTATTCTGATCTTCTCAACCTGAGAAGTAAGTTTTTTCATTGTCACACAGCAACATATACTGGGACATTGCAAGGAAAATGCACACTATAATCTTGTCCGACCGGGAAGTCACACTCCCTGAATCGAACACAGGACATTTATATAGAGCTCCCGTCATTTATATATAGCTCGCGTCATGAAAAGCGAGCACGCTGACCAATAAGCTACCCACAAGGACATTAAATTATCTAAAACATATATTTTTTAAAACTTTACTTACCTCAGAAACTAGCTTTGAAAGTAATTTTTAGGATTACATTTTTCCTCCTGTAGGAGCGCCTGAAACAATTTATGAAATCAATGACCCAGTAATCCGATAGGTAGGGACGTTTCATTAGCCGATGAGATCACAACAATGCAATCAAAACGACATACTATTTTGAGTATAATACTGAAATATTGTTCTGGTTTTCTCTTAGGATATAGAAACCCAGCATATTGTGACAGAAGCAAGCAAAGATACACTATCTGAATTACAGTCAGTAGTATTCCTAGTAGATTCCGTTCAAAAACTTATATTAAAATTAAAAGGAATAGATACAAATCATTTACTGGGAACATATCTTATCTAATTTCTTTCAAAGATTCCTTCCAAAGATTCCTGAAAATATTTTGTGTTATTCCTTGGGGCTTAGATAACACAGGTCTGCAAAAAAAGTTTTTTTCAGCTGCATGATATATTTTTACTGAATTATATGTTTTAAAGATCAGAGATTCTGAAAATAACTTCCAGAACATTCCATCACGTACAGAGTTTTTGCATAACAAAAGCAAAGATTTAATAAAACACTTTTTTACAGTGAACTGAATATTTTTTCTTGCAAATAATCAACAAATTGTTTCTTATATTTATACTAGTTTAGGTCTCTTTTTTCTTGTGGAACTTTTTCTTTTTTTCATTGCTTCTCCAGTTTCCTTCTTTGGTTTCTCTATTGAGCATCCAACTGCAATCAGCTAACCTATTTACACCCCATTTTCTTATGATACGTTTCTCAAAATCAGGAACATCCAGGTGAAATCTTTTGCCCTGTTCTTCACTACAAGCTCCCAAGTTTTCTGGAAAATAGTCAATACTAGAGTGTAGGAAATGTTCTTCACTCTCAGGAATTCAAGAACTTGGAACACAGATATCTGAAACAATCTCCATCTCTTGACAGTGATTTGACAAACTGCTTTGTAAACCCCAATTTAACATGACGAGGTAGTAATAATACTTGTTCTGGGGGAACGAAGATCGTATTGATGACGTTTTTCTTGCTGCCTCGAGGAGCCTAATCAGTTTTTGTCCAGAGTAGCTGTATGGCTCTACTATCCCATAAACAAAGAAAGCAAGGATAATTTGTAAAATCTCCCTGCTGACTCAACGACATGGTTAGTATTTTCAAATCTTTTCAAACAATCCATTGATGCTCGATATAAGATTTTCTCAAGAACCGAAGCCAAGTCTTTATAGTTTTCTTTCATATGAACTGAATGTCCCATAAGAGATGGAAATCTATTAGAATTTTGCGGCAAAACTGCTTTGAGGCTAGTTTTAGACGAATCAATTAATCAACCCCATTCTTATGGATTAAATTCTATTTCAAAACAGTTCACAAGTTCATGAACATCATTACAATAAACCAGATTTCCCTCTTTGGAGAAAAACTGAGTAAATTCTCTTCTCTCGATGCCTGTACCACGAAATTGAGGTCCCAGATGATAGCAGGTTTTCTTCTGACTTAATCTCAGTAATTCGGCTGTATCTTTTGAAGGATATAAGTCTCTTACTAGGTCGTTGAGCTCTGTCCGAAAAAAGAAGTTGAGGCCCTTTGTCAACATAAAAATCTGAACTACATTCGTGCTGGGAAGCTAAGGCGTCTGAGTCCTCTGATTCACTCAGAATGTCATCTAAATTATAAAGTGGCCATGGAATTTTTTCAGAACCATGAGACACTGGACGAATAGCTGAGTCCAAGTTAGGGTAAGATATTTTATTTTTACTCTTAAACCACAAACGAAGATCTTTCTCGCATCTTCTGCATACTTTATGCGGAGTCCATGTTGTGTCGTGATATCATTTCTTGACTTTTTACAGTGTGTTCACCACATATAACAGAAGCTGTTATATGAAGAAATTGCACAACCTCTGCAAGCCATATTTCAGAAATAAAATTACATTCACAGTATCGTTTGAATGCTGAATATAAACCGAGGGGGTGTAAGTTTCAACTTAATTTGCTTGTTGAATCATGATCAAATCCAACAACAGATTGTTTATATTTTATTCCTATAACGCCAGATAACAACTCACAACCAACTTGTAACCCGTTTTTACACTACAATGAGACCTTCCTGTTAACGCTAAAACTACTTTATTCACCATTCCTACCACTACTCTCTTCTACCATTAACATGTTTTTCCATTTATTGCCAAGTTCAGCTATAATTGATATTTATTAACTACATTTTAAGTTATTTAGTAATTTTACGATAAACACAAAAAAAACGAGTGCAGAAAAAAACTGACGTGATGGAAAATTTTTGGTAATTTTTCGTTTTTAGCAAGTTGAAATTTATAAGAAATGCATAAAAATCCTATGCAGTTGTTTACTTGCAGACCTGACAACACTTAATATGCAGATCATTTCAATGAATAAAAAATACATTGAATTTCCTTTACACACAGAGTCAAATGACATTAAGAGGAAGTAACTTAATTTGATGCCAAGAACAGTTTGATTTTGTGTCAAAGAATTGGGAAGAAATCTCAATATTACAACTCTGTTATTATCAAATATAACTTTTTTCACATTAATACGTCTGCCAATATTTCAAGAGATATCAGTAAGAAAAAAGTACTATATATAGTGAGGCAGATCACGAATGAAAAAATAATTTCTGCCATTTCAGAATTTTTCCTTGCTGGCACTTCAGAGTTTAGTATAGAAAAAAGTAACAAAGATGAAGTCGACATTTCAATAATTATTCTTCTCTGGATTACATGTTTAATCTCAGCTTGCCTTCTGGATTTGCGCGGGTGCCCTTCTCATTCGCAACCTTCCCACAGGCGAGAAAGATCTAGGCGTTCGACAAGGTTAACGTGGATCTCATTCTACTAGCACCGATGGCCGCGCTCGTGCTCCGCTCGGCGCGTGCAGCTTCCGTCTGGAAAATACAGCGCGTCCTCCCGAGGGACTCTCGCACGGCCGCATTTCTAACATTGCTTAGATCAGTGTTGTCAAGATCGATGCCACGAGCGGGAGTCCGTGGCACGAGTGCCGCGACGAAATGTAAATTTAAAATGGATCAAAAAAGATCAACCAGTAAGATATTTAGGAGTACTTCTTGACCAAAAACTAACGTGGAAGTATCACATTAAAGAAATAGCCAATAAAACATACGTGAAAATTGCAAAACTATATCCACTTATAAATAACCACTCAAGACTAAGCATAGAAAATGGGATAACTATATTCAAATCCATTATCAGACCATCGCTTACTTACGCCTGCCCAGTCTGGGGTGGAGCCGCAAAAAGTAATTTGGAGAAAATTCAGATAGTTCAAAACAAATTTTTAAGACGCATAATTAAAGCACCATGGTACGTGTCAAATAGACAAATTAGAAACGAGTTGAACATAGAAAATATAACTACTTACATTAGTAAACTATCAGCAAAATTTTTTGAAGCATTACCAGAAGCAGAATGCGTTAAAAACTTCAATCTAGGACGATCAGCAGAAGACCTAAAAATTATTTCAAGGTTTCCCAAGGACAAACTACGCCCTCCATAAACATTCAAATAAGAAAGCAAATTGAATAAAAAAATGATAAACTTACAGACATTACATTCAATGATAGAATACTACAAATTCAAAATGAAGTTTAAAAAAAAAATTCAAACACTAAATCGTAACAAAGTGAAGGGAGCTTCAAATAAATGAACTCCCCGCCTGCCTATGCCCTAACCCTGTTCTAGTATTAAATAATTAAAAGCTCTGTAAAATCAATGGATTGAACAGACAGAAAATAAAGCTGTTATAAAAAAGAAACGAAATCGCCCCTTCACATTGTTCGTCACCCCGCCACCAGAGACAACGCCATCCCTATTGTAAAACGGATGGGTTACTAATAATTTTCTCTCCCGACGCTAGTTATGCAGAGTAGTTCGTGGCATGCTAAGGAGCCACGACGCGTGCCACTGCCACCAGGAGAAGACCTTGACAGCACTGGCTTAGATTTTTCGTGAAGGCTCTAGTTCACAAAATATAAAACGAATAAATATAGAAATGTGTATAAACAGCTAGGTATCTCAAAAAAAAATATATTTTCTTATTTTTATCTTTTAATATTACAAATTTAATGTTTTTAAATTTTATTCATATAATTTTCAGTACGATTTGTGTTACAATATTAACATTTTTTTCTAATCTATATACTGAATTTAGTGTTTAAATTATCTGTTAGAGTTTTGATTTACACTCAAAATGTTATCTTTGTAATTTATTCGTGTTTCAAAAAGGGTTATTGATTACTTTCAAACAATTTTTGTCGATCATTATGTCGACTAATCGATCATTTGTGATTCATTATGTTAAAAATAATATTTGTCGATTCGAATAAAAGCAAATAATACCCATTCAAGGAGTATCTAAATATTTGTAGCGTATTGTAAAATATATACAATATTTAATTTTTATTAAGATGTTAATCGGTAATGTTAAATATTTTAATTCAAGTTTTTCTTGAGTGGAAGTGAGTAATCCTCCCCCTCTATGCCGCCTTCCCCCGCCACCCACCTCCAAAGTTATCCGTCTCTGAGCTCCAGTACATTCATTTCACTCACAAATCCTTAAATCCGAAGACAACTGGGCGAATATAGATAATTTTGATTCGTAATGCTCCCCCTCTTCACCGCTTCAAAACAAAATCAAAATTTGAGTCCTACAGAAGTCTACTTTTAAAAACATGAAAGTGTGTTTATTCCTCCTTTTCCCCTTTTTACTTTCCCGTATACCTACGTAGATACGTAGTATAGGGAAAGTTACTCGTATATAATGTTGCGCGAAAAAACGGCTGATTTTCGGCAGAAAAAAATTCATTGCCAGGTCCTGATAACGAAAAAGTGGATAAATTCAGTTTCATAGGTCTTAATTTCACGATTAACTCTGAATTCTGGAAAATTACCAAACTTTGAATTTTTTTCGATGTCTTCCTAAAACTACAAAATTAAAGGTAGAGATTTTTCCTTCAAATATAATTTGTTCCCCAAAGTGAGTTCTTTAATTAAGGTCATGTACACTATTTTAGTAGTTTTCGCGCAATATATGCAATTAAAAAAATCACAAAAACAAGATTTTCTCAAAAACGGCTCCAAATATTTTCTTAAACTTTTGGTAGGGATAGTGCTAAATGTACTCTAGAGATGACACAACGCCATATTACTCTATTCTTTTGTTTTTTTTCAAAAATTACAAACATTTAATTTTTTGACTTGTCTCTCAGGTCGTTAGAATTTGCATTAGCGGCGATTTGTTTACAATATTGCATTTATGGGTAAATGTGCTTTAAATAATGTCAGAAAAAAATTCTAGAAAACTCAACAGTTTTCTGTGAAAATGTGCCCAAATTTCACCATTTTCAGAAACGCTCAAACGCCACTTTCTCAAAAAGAACTCCAAATTTTTCTTCAATCTTTCGTACGGCTAATACTAATTGTTTAAGATGACGGAAAATTAATTTTGTTGTTCTTTTGTTTTTTTCTAAAATTACATTCATGTAATTTTTGAAAGATCTCTCATACCGACAATGTGCACATTTCCAGCAATTTGTAAACACAATGTTGTATTTGTGAGTTTGTGTTTCAAATGACTTCTAATGAAGTTTTTCGAAAACTCAAAAATTTTCTGTGAATAAGAGCTTTAAATTTCGCATTTACTGTAGTACTTAAACGCCATTTTCTAAAAAAACGGCCCCAAATTTTTTAAAGAAAATTGCCGTTCAGAACGAGGGTTGACTGTTCTTTAATATACTTAAAATAATATTGCCGTTCTTCTATTTGGAAACCGAAAAATTAGGGCATTACATCGAAAGTTGGGAATGCTCCCAAGTCACAATCACAAATCAAAACATAAATGGCTTTCGCATATTTCGAAATCATACTTAGTAAAACGCGTCCTTAGTCGCACGCGCCCCAGGCCTTTCCGCCATCAGTACGGACTAAACTAGTGGTGCTACAGAATGGAACAGACTTTCCCGTATTAGTTTTCTATTTCCTTGGGTCTTCGCTAGCTATTCGGAATTGCCACATATTCTTTCTTGCCAGCTACCATCTATCACCACCAAAAGTACATTTTTTTGTCATTTTCTTAATTTTTCGGTTTCCTATTGGTAGAACGAAAATATTAATTTTAGAATATTAAAGAACACAAAATCCTAGCCGTAAATGGCAATTTTCTTTTAAAAAAGATGTGCCTTTCAAGAGAAAATGGCGTTTTAGCGCTACTAAAAATGCAAAATTTGAAGCTCATTTTCACAGAAAATGATTGAGCTTACAAAATACTTTATTTGAAGCACTTACACTCACAAATGTAATAATGTTTATAAATTGCTCGTAATGTGCATATTAAAGATGTGAGAGATCTTTCAAAAAAATTACAATTATGTAATTTTTGAAAAAACAAAAAAATAACTCAAAATAAACTTTACGCTGTACTAAAGAGTGTAATTAGCACTATCCCTTACAAAAGTTTCAAGAAAAAAATTGCAGCCATATACGAGAAAATGGCGTTTGAGCATTTCTGAAAATGCCGAAATTTGAGCTACTTTTCACAGAAAACTGTAGTGTTTTCGAGAAACTTTACTTGACATTATTTAAAGCATATATACTCGTAAATATAATAATGTGAAAAAATCGCCGATAATAAAATTATTAACGACGTGAGAGACAAGTAAAAAAATTTACATTTTTGTAATTTTTGAAAAAAACAACCGATAGACCAAAATGGCTTTTATGGCATTGATAGAGTACATTTACCACTATTACCACCAAAAGTTTAAAGAAAAAAATTGGAGCCGATTTTGAGAAAATCTTGTTTTTGTAATTTTTTAAAATTGCACATATTGCACGCAATATTGCACGAAAACTACCAAAATATTGAAAAACATTTACATGACCTTTATTAAAGAACTCAATATGCAGAACAGATTTTATTTGAAGAAAAAATCTCTATCTTCAATTTTGTAGTTGGAAAAAGACGCCGAAAAAAATTGAAACTTTCACAATTTTTGGAAATTCAGAGCTGTACGTGAAAATCGTACCTATGCCATGTTAAAAAGTGTATTTTACTCTATTCATACAAGAAATTTAAAGAAAAAATTTGGAGCCGTTTTTGTGAAAATTTTGAAAATTCCCGGGGGGGGGCTTCATATAAAGTACCCCCAAATTTTGAAGAATCTTTTTCAAAATCTCAAAGCTTTGACTAGAATCAGATCTACCGGGGAATATCCATTTTGGAAGAAATCGTGCGTATGGTTTAGGCGCTAGCAGTTTTCACAGACGGACAGACAGACGGACGGACGGACAGACGGACGTTTTCCTTTCAATTGGGTTTTCGGAATCAAGGACCTAGAAAACAGGGTTTCTGGCTACATCACGTGTTAGGAGATATTTTTTTCTTAATTTATCAACTGGTTTTATCCACTTATTCGTTTCACGGCCCGGCAATTAATTTTTTTCCGCCGAAAATTGGCCATTTTTTCGCGCAGCATTACATAACTTTCCCTATACTACGTATATCACTCCGTGTATACGTACGTATACGGGAAAGTAAAAACTGTACGTTAAAATATTTTATAACTTTCGATAATTGGAAGAATACGGGAAACCCATCAGCAGTGCTTAAATGATGGAAGTTGCTCCCTTAACGGTGATAACTTCACATTATCAGAAAAATATCAAACACATTTATAAAATGTTTGTTAATATGTGTTAACTTACCTAATTAATCACAGAAATTACATTATTTTAAATTAATTTATTCAATTGATGTCTCCCCTTTTTAGCGTCTTTCAATAAAATGCCACCACGGTACTGCGCAATTCCTCAGTCTACTCTGGTGCGTCATCTTGCGCAAAGTCGCCTTATACTCCTACGAAGTTCGCGACTTATACTCCTGCAACTATCTGTGATTTGCGATTTGGCGAAGTGCCCTTACAGGAGTACAATGGGAGAAGAAACAGAGTGAAATGCCAGCCAACTCCACCGTTTTGTATTCCCCGCGTTACAACGACATTGTATAGCCATCTAGTGTGCGGCGGAGAAACTACAAACATGTGGCCGGTAAGGTTGATCGTACGGTCGGCAGATGGCACGACGAGCGGTAAAAATTCCGTACTGTTTTAAATCGCCACACTAGAACTAGTGTAGCCTACTTCGAAACTAATTCGAAAAAGGTCTTTTTAAGCACACATGTTCCTTCTAACCATAAGATGAAATCAGCAAAATAACACACAATCCATACGTAAAATAACTACTAGGCTAGAATTTTTATCTCAAGTATTTCTTATAACCGGTATTCATAAACATTCACATAATCGTTCATAAGTGGATATATTCCAGTATTTCTGAATGTTTCTAGGATTTTCTCTAGCTATGGTGGATCCAAGAGTTGGGCAGGACCATGCACATCCCAAAAGTAAATATTTTTTTCTTATAATTTTACACAAATTTTTCAAAATAATTACCACTTACAGTTGTTATCTCATGCAGTATTCCTTAGGAATACTCGTACTCACTTTCCATTTAATTCTAACAATTAAAAACATACTATTTCAAGTATATTTGTGGTGTGTGGACTAAAAATTGCCTCCACCTCCTGAAATATTTTCTGGATCCGCCACTGGTTCTAGTAAAATATTTTCGAAACTTGTAGCGTCTTAAGTCCATGGTTGTCATTAAATTCAATGAGAGAAATTGGTTATTATAATATTAATACATAAAGAAAAGCCCTACAGTTGGTAACTGACTGTATTTTCATAATGTACTTTCTTACAGATACTAGCATAATATAACGACAGTTTGGTAAAAACTCTAATGTCATAACTGTATTATATTATTAGACTGTTTATCCACATCCACATTTTTATTGGTACATTTCAAAAGCTTCTTCTAAAGAGGAAGGAGTAAGTGGTTCCATATCACCGTCTGGATATACAAAAATTGGAATATAAAAAGAACTTCAAGTCAAACAAAATTACCAATTTTATGACTGAAATGTTTTTTGAATTGCCCTCGGGAAATCACTTTGATGTATTTTACGTTAAACCCCCAACCCGTAAAAATAATTCGTATATAACCCTTTAATATTATATAATTTTGATAATAAAGTTTGCTTAACTTTTACACTCTAAAATTTTCATTAGATTGAGAGTTCAATTGATAACGTAGATTATGTATCTAATATTTTACTGTTTTAGTATTTTATTTGTTTCAAAAGTATTGTAATTTGACAATAGACATATTGGTTTATTTAGATGTTTTTGTTTAAATTTGCACTTGAACCGAGGTGGGAGACTGCATCCCAGGCGATGAGATCTCGTTATTGTAATTTGTAACCGACTGAATAACATCATACAACTGTGAATACAACTGACAACTGCAACAGACAACTGTTAATGAAAAACATTCAAGATTAAGAAAATATCATCAATTGACTTTTAGCACTACAAAAAGAGATGAGAGTAAGAGAGGGAGAGAGAGGGGAAGAGAGAGAAGAAGAGAGAGTGAGATAGGGAGAGAGACCGGAAGAAGGAGAGGGAGAGGGGGGGAGGGAGAGAGACAGGAAGAAGAAGAGGGAGGGAAAGAGGGAGAGGGGGGAGAGAGAGGGGGCGAGAGATTATTCTACAGAAATGTGTTCCCAAATGGAGATGGGTTCGAAAGTTCTCAGGAATAATCGGATTCGTTCCAGAGAAAGTCACCGAAATTATTTTTGCATCCAACCACAATTTTCTTCTCCCTCGTCCACCTAAATGAAAAATCCGGCCCAGGAGAAAGTTCGTCGAGAAGAACAAGCAGGAATAAACAATTAGCTCGTTCACCTGTGGAAGAGTCATTGCCACTCTAGAAACCGCTAGAGAGGCTGTTGCTCAATGCTTCACATTCCAAAATAGGAGAGGGAGACTAATACCTTTAATATCATTCGACTTAGGCTTGGTTTTTATTTTCATATTATGATATTCCAACATGTAAGTACGTAAAATTATATTGATTTTTATGATTATTTTTAATTTTTGTTTTTTTTTCTATTTTGACTTGCCATTCTGAATGAATTGGCAGACTTTGACGTTACAAGCAAACTCACTCTCCGTCTATAATCCTGCAAAAACACCTTAAAACTTTATTCAAATAACGCCATGCTAATTAAAGACGACTTGCATTCACCGGGGGCAGAGTAGGTAGGGGTCAGCACGCCAGTTCTCCCTTTTATTAATGTATTATTCTTGTTATAGTTGTTCTTCTCCCGAAACTTGATCATTAGCCTACCCTTAGTTTGACCTATATTGGAAGAAAATTTCAAAGATGGTAAACTCCGCCAATTTTTCTTTCATGCAAAAACGAACATGTCCATCGAAAAAAAATTGAGTTAGCATCGCAGTAATACTAATGACCGTCAGCGGCATCTTCTGTCCTGATGTGAAGGAACAAAACAAATATATTCCTAATAATTTTACTTGTAAACATACGAGGTTCAGGAAAAATCCAATATGTTCACAGCGTTGTTGCAAGCAATAAAGAGCATGTCCGTGTAACCAATAAGATGCCAAGATTCACGATCACGAGACTGCTCGTGCCGCGGGTTCATTCCGTTTGTGAATTCTTCACAACAGTATCCTATTTTATTTATTAGAAGATTGTGATCTCAAGGACACAAAAACTTTGATTCGAATACACAAGAACGTACAGAACATCAGAAATTTGCAGGGAATCATTATTCAGAAAACAATGAAAGGGAAGAAGATTCATACAGTCAAAGTTATCCCACTGCAATATTTTAGATTAGATGAAGTTCCTGCTTTGACACTTTGAAAACATGGTACAATTTAGCAATCAGCAGTTGTCACTTGAAAGGGGGATTGGCATTGCCAAAGACTTCTAATGTAGCTGGACTCTTGACTGAACGTTTAGGAGATAATTGGAGAGGATTCTTCAGATACGTCTGTCCTACAATGGTATTCCCTTGTTCTTGATGAACCAATAGTTGAAAATCAATCTGTAATGGATAGCCAAGAACAGAAAGATAATTGTAATTGTTCAGAATATGATCATGGCTGGCACATATAGATTTGAATTTCTTTGTAATTCTTTGTAATTTCTTTAGAGGCCAAAAAATGGTTTTATTAGCTACAGCAATTGTAGTAGTTTTGTATGTTTGAAAAAATAAAATATTTGAGTACACGCTGCAGTAAAATAATTTATCCCAATCAAATGTGATGTTAATAGTACCCTTATTTTATTCAGAAACAAACATGTACGCAGGTGCTTCGAACCAAAGCAAACACGTTCAAATTTTTCCAAGCAAAAGCAAACTTGAACAACTTTTAAACTGAAATGTCGTAATTATAAATAACTGGTTTTATAGCAGCATACGTAGACTATTGTAACTATACTACTAAGCAGTACATTGTTTGAAAATACTATACCTTTCAACAATCAGTTTTTCGCTGTTTCTGAAAAATCTGATTTGATAGACATGTTATTTGCATGAACGCTTCTCATTCGTTGCTTACGTTGGTCCCTGACTCAAGAAATGTGAACTCTCATTAGGATAGGAATTATAGAAGATTAAATTGTTCCACGAGAGCTGATTACTGAACTTCAAATCACAAATGTCCTTCCAATTCTCCTCTTTCCTCTGCATCTCTTTTCACCATTGCTCCAGGTAATTCCAAAAACAATGAAACCGTTTAGTTTTTGATTCAAAATACAAATATTTGATTGTGTTATTCCGTCTATTCTAATATTGCCCGTACCGACTGAATTCTAATACTCACTGCAGCACTACCTACAACGCTGCTGACTACATGCGGCATCAAGGCTCCAAGGCAGAGTCAGTTCGTTATTAAATGTTCGCAATTCACGTGTTGCGTTAAGTAACAGCAAATTGTTTGTTGCACTTGGCATGTAAAAAGCTGTTGCACTGTGCAAATATACTATACAATGAGTATGACATTGAAGTATTCATGAAATTAATTTATAGCAGTTATACAATAGTAATTTATTTGTTTTTTTGAGTAGTGTACGTGCTAGTTTTTGGAGAACCATTTTACGTGGTGTTGTTAAGCAGTAATTTTGCTTCTGCAGACCAATATTTCTCGCCTCTTAATATGATTCCCTAAATTCTCGAGCTACATTTTGAGCAATATGAATCTAAATTAATAGAAAAATCAATTTAAAAAATTTGATAAATAAAAAATGTTAATAAAAGGATATTTACTAAAATCCCCTCTACAAATGAACTGCATCAAAGATAGAACAGATTTAAAGAAAATTCGAATGTGCGAAAACGGGAAAGAAAGATGTGGGAAAAGGTAAGATTTTCCAGCAAAAGTTAAAAATAAGAAATTTTAAGAGAAAGTAAGGAAGACGATTGCAATTTGTAAGAAAAAAAGAAAGTCGCAAAACGGAGAAAAACACATGAAGACTACGAACGATAGGATAAAAAGGAAATTCAACTAAAGAATGCAACTAGGAAGGATAAAAACTACGGAGAAATGCAAGAAAAAACGGAGTAATGAGAATTAATTTTATGTGATCATTAGCATATTATATTAAAGGATCACAACATTTTCCCATCCGTCCTTTAACCGGAAGCTCTGTGCGACTTGCTGGCGGGCGCGCGAGCGGCGCCGCGGGGGAGAATAACACGGCGCAGCGCCATGACCTACAAGAGGGGAAGGGCACCCGCAAAAAGCGCTCGGCGACGACGCGAGACGACGACGGGGCGGCTGCGATAGAAGTGGAAGCGTGACGGCGATGCCGGATGGCAGTGGTCGAGGTGGCGGTGGCTATAGTGGTGGTAGAGGGGACGGGAATGGAGGGAGTGGCGGTGGTGGTGATGGCAGCGGCGAGGGCGGCGGTGGAGGTAGTGTGGGCGGCGGTGGCGGCGATGATGGCGACGGCGGCGGTGCTGGTGTTAATGGTGGCAGCGGCGGCAGCGGTGCCGCCGCTGGCGGTGGTGGCTGTGGCGGAGGCGGTGGAGGTGATGGCGGAGGCGACGGCGGAGGCGGTGCAGATCGGGGCGGTGGCGGTGGCGGTGGCCAAGGCGGTGGCCGAGGCGGTGGCCGTGGTGATGGCGGAGAGGGGTGGGGAGGCGGAGGCGGAGGCAGAGGCGAAGGCGGGGTCAGGGGAAGGAGCAATGGCGTTGGCGGTGGCACAGTCGGATACGGCAGCAGTGGCGGTGGCAGTGGTGCTGGGGCGGGGGTGGAGTTGGAGGCGGGAGCAGGGTCATGGGCGGTGACAGGGAGCGGGGTGATGGCGGGGGCTTGGAAGCAAGCAGCGTCCTCCTCCCGCATTGTTGTGCCCCTGCTGCGACACCGGAACCGATCCTCTCTCACCACGCTCTGTTTTATGCCGCCTTCGGCCACCGGGCCTCATCAGGAGGGCGTTCCGCATCACGAGGACCTACTCTCCCTCGGAGCGGGTCCAGGTCTGCCACCTGACCTGCGGCGAAAGGAAATCCTAACGACGCGACGGGAAGTTCAAGGAAGTAACTCAGTGCAAGCCCCATCCGTGTTTTCGCGAAATACAAGTTGTTCTGTGAGTATACAAAAATTACGCACAAATGAAGGGATGCGGAGGAGTCCCCACACTTTCTCGCATTATTTATTAATTTACAATTTTCGAAAGTGCAAAGAGTCCAACGAAAATCGAACCTGCGCCGTTCTTTGCTCTAAGCGAAATAAAATTAAAGACAAAACTTGGAACTGTATTTAGAATTTTTCTAAAGTGTCCTTGAGGCTTTATCTAATAACCCCAAAAATCAAAATATCCTTTTCAAATTCAAGGGATTTCGTGACGTTAGCCAGTTTGATCGCGGAAAATTAACTTTGGTGAAAATCCTGCCCATGATCTACCATAAATATTTTGCCATTAATCAACTTTTTGCACACATGCAAACACACACACATACACAAACCCATCTCACAGAAGGCATTTGCTTGGTGGTGTCCACACTTGGCTTGTGAGACTCGTCCATAGAAGTACCCCATAATGCGACCTTTGTTATGATCGCCATAGTTCCAAGATTGCTAAATATTCAGAACAACACTTAAATGCAACAAGACAAAATATTCATTATTGATTTTCGTTTCCATTATTTACAATATTAGGCAATATAGAGCCAAAAAACTGACGTAATAACAAAGGCGTACTCTGTTGGACAACACGTGTTGTCGAACATCAGAAATAGGCACGTGCACAGAAGTTACGTGTATTTCACAGGCTAGTCACACAATGAAGGTACTTAGAGTTTCAGAAACAGAGTGAGGGGATAGGGGTGGGGGAAGCTTCGGCATTCGTTGTTTCGTCTGATACACGACGCCTTTGTAATTTAGGGTTAACCAATTTTCTTTTATTCATTGATTGTTCATGTGTAGTTAATGTAGATACGTAATCCGTAATGTATATTTTCTTTGTGTTTCCAGGCCTGGAAATACATTGGCCACGTCTGTGCTGTAGTGACGTAATTAAACGATTTGGATTCGTTTTGTGAATTATAGTTGGTAGTTATAGAGTTTTAATTGCAAGTGTACAATTAACTTAGTTATGATCAACGATATTTCATGGAATCAATGTGCATTATTGATGACTTTCTTACAACCTCATTTCCCTGTATCATAATTTGATGATCTTTCATTAAAGATTAGATAAAATCTTACTTTCAAAGTGATTTGTTAAAAATACCTCATGCAGAAAACTATTTTAAAAATTTTATATAGCCGTTTCTTTGCCTTTTTGTTTTGACGTCACTGTACTCAGATATAAAATTGAACACAAGCTTTAGAGTCACATTTACACATTAGTTCATCATGAAGTCAATTATTCACGATACTATCATTGGGCAGGGCGAATCTCAGGGGGAGGTTGTCCTTGACGCGGCAGAAGTTGTGCAAGTCTTGCATAACTTCTATCGCACGTTCACAGCTCTGATTGCTTCGGGCAATGTTGATTAGAAATTCTTCAGTTTTCCAGTGGGTTTTCAAGCATGAAAATGGACCAAGTTCTTTTTTCAGGTTTCCTTGTTCTTCAAGTTAAAAGCGCTCTTCTTGAACGACATGTTGACTTATACTCATCAACTAAAATAGAAAAGGCCTTAACACATATGTTAAATATGTAACAAATTAATAAATACTCGTAGAAATGTTGATACCAAATTATATTAGTACATAAAATTTTTAAATGATTTGTTCGTGACTTTTTTTGATATTTCGATGGAATACACTTCATTTTAGTAATTTATATGCAAAAGTACATTCATTTGTGTTACAGGAAATAATTTTTGAGAAAAAATGAAACATACACAACCCTAATGTTCATTTTAGTTAACTAAACGAGAAAAATCTTTTATACGTACGATGTCATTTTTCAGATGTTTTAAGGAAAACGTATCTTCGCTCACGCGAATCAGCACGTTGAAACTAAACCACTTTTATAGAAAAAAAATCGTTTCATACCTAGCCGGAAAATATTCAGCAAAATATTCTAAGCAGTACGAAAACTTCATCGATTATTTGTCAACGTACCTTTGATAACGTTCTGAAGATCAATTAACTTCTTTTCCAGGTCTGCATGTTCATATATCACATGAGAACCCAACACGCCTTTTTAATGATTGTGTCATGCTCCCAAAAGTCGATAAAAACACCATTCTCGATTATCTTCTATGAAAGGATATAATTATACAAATCAATTTTAAATTAAATTATCTTCTTCCGGCAGAGAGGTAGGCGATATTTACGTACACTCTGTAGGTACATTACAATGTTTCAATTCACAACCGAAAAAAAGGTTTTACGAACTGACTATATCAATTGTATGACGTAGCCAGTGGCCAGGAGAACACACGTTTAAATCGTTGACACTGCACTATTATAATATTCTATACCTCTACATCATTGTTAAGTGTAATTTCGAAATTCCTTCAATATAAAACATCTGCTTCTGCCAATATTTTCTATCTGTACAATTTTTAGTACGTAGAGGAGACATAAATATTCATTGTCGTTCCACCCTCCACAGGAAACACTCATGGAACTCGGAAGATACAAGCTAAGGGTGCTTTGAAAATTGTGAATGATTTTCAATAATCATAGTTAATCATTTATTGGAAATAACTTTTTCATATTATATGCAGGATGATCAATAATAGCACGTTGCAAACTTGGTTCAGAACATTTGACAATTGAAGTAGTGAAAAGAGATAAATACGAAGATAATGATGAAGCAAATAAATAGCTGACAAGTATCAGTGATAAAGTTTAAAGAGAAAAACGTTTCAGAAGTGTTCGTTTTCAAACACCCTGGTAAGCGAAGTACTACGTTTCAATAGTGTGCTATGCAACAAACGACTTAGCTAAAAGAAAAGTTATTAAATAATTATAAAATATAATTCTTACCTAATGCATACGATATTTTTTTATTAGTAAAAACATACTCTCAAAAGAAGCTTAGAAGTTTCAACAATTGCCGCGTAATTTTCATTATGTTAATTCAACTGTACCCGTCAAGCTCTTCCCCAATGGTGAATAGCTTTTAATAACATAGACATAAAATTATTCTCTGTGTGTGTGTGTGTGTGTGTGTGTGTGTGTATAAATTTCACTAATGTCAGAGACAACAGAAAATAAAATTAAAGAAGAACGTTCGTATATGGCGTGATCTAGAGACGGACACAGAAAAAAATGTTCTCAAACACAGTTCACATGGTGACGTTAATTACGACACTGATAGCCACAAGCTTTTCACATAAGCTACCTCAGATTACAGCGGCCCTCTTCAGATCAGTTGTTGATGATAATGGAATTTTGACAGAAAAATCAGATAATCAAGAATTCAGTAAATGTCTACAAATAAATATCAATGAAACAATATCTACAGTTCTTACGTTCAGCCCTGCAATGTATTGGACAAATTCGAATAGGATTCTAAAGGAACTGCACGAAGCTAGCAGTCCGTTCATTTTTATTGACAGTTACAGTGAATTAAAGTCAGCATTTGCTAAAGCTGTGCATCCGACTTTGTTTTTTTCTTCAGACGCCTCACGATTAAATTTTAGCCATAGAAAGAGACTTACATAGTTCATTTGGGCCCGAAATTTACTGGAAGAAAGTAATGTTCTTATTTATTTCTACAAATATCGAGGAAATAAATTCTGGACCGTATAACGATTGGTATTTGGATAAAAACAATATTGTGTCATGTGCTTTTGTCAATCACAATCTAGGATTAATGTCTTATTCTCAAGGACGCATGGTAAATACATTACCTTCACAAAGAGAAGAAGAGACACTACCATACATGATTGCTAATTATAAGCGTAAAAGTGCGCTTGTATCGATAAATAATTGTTTGCAACATATTCAGACATTTAATACACTCACCTGTGTAGGTGAAATATTCAAAAAGGAAATGATTATTGCTGCACATGAGCAATTTAGAATTTTACTTTGTGGTTTGAAAACGTATCAAAATTGAAAAGTTACTGTAAGATACGGAAATTGGAGTGTTGGAAATGTGGCCTTGAGAATATTGAGGTATGAAAACGGATTTGATGCAATATTTGAAGGGTTCTTCAGCACTTACGATAGGTTCCAGTTTGTTGACTTCACAGCTCCTCTCGACCAAGAAAACCTTTGCCTCGTTATACGTAAGGCATCTACCATCCCCTTTGGAAAGTTACTTATCCTACCCTACACTGCGAATGTATGGGCTTGGATTCTCTTTACTTTAGCATGGTCAGCATTTGTTTGGAACATTGTATACCTTCCTCAACCTCATACTCTTTCATTGCGGGATCTCCTGTCTGTACACGGGATCGGAAGAGGTCTTTTGGACGTTGTTCAGCTATTCTGGAGCGCTGCGACGAGTCGTCGCATGCATACACAACTCCAACGATTGATGTTCACAGTGGTATTTATATTTGTGATAGTATTAAGCACCGGGTACTTGGGCAAGCTAACGGAATATTTGTCTTCGAGACCTCGCAATCCTAACCCATCGACTCTGGCTGAGGCTGACCGGACGATTCAACATATCACCTCATATAAAGATTATTATTTCGCATTTGAGCACAAATATGCCAGCCAGGCTCTCATTTCTTTGAAAAACAAATTCATTCACCCTCCTGCTTTCATACCAGAGAATTGGGAAATGGACAAATTAATCGAAATCGTGGACAGAGGTGAAAGCGGATATTTATTGTCGCCAAAGAATTATTTATATGTTTTGCGGAATGCAAGTCTTACAGTTCACGGAGAACGGATGTTGTACATGGTGCCAGAATGTGTCATATCTCCCGCTTATATTGCGTTTCCTGTGAAAAAGGGAAGTATTTACTTCGAAGTCATAAATAGGTTCGCGATGCATATTTTTGAATGTGGACTGTACAGCCGAGAGCGTTATGGGAACGTGACTCTGGATGATTTAGTGAAATATATGAACCTTGAAACTCTTCCTGAAGGTCTGACACTATCCCAGACGTCCGAAATCTTCTTTACGTTATTCATTGGACAGGGAGTCTCATTAATATTTTTCGTAGGAGAACGGCTTCTGTGGCATCGTTCCCGAGACTATATTTCGTCATTTTCAGATGTT
This sequence comes from Acheta domesticus, assembly GCA_031308135.1. Classification (NCBI taxonomy): domain Eukaryota; kingdom Metazoa; phylum Arthropoda; class Insecta; order Orthoptera; family Gryllidae; genus Acheta; species Acheta domesticus. Next base: position 106,153,313 of record JAHLJT010000631.1, on the reverse strand, counting down.
CAAGAGAGACTTTAAGGGAAATCTGCAGGAAAATTGAAGAGTTAGATTATGTCATGTACAAAGACCAAACATTTTTTATTCCACAGGATATGTGTTCTTGGCTGAATATATAACAAAACTGTATTTCAAAACAAAAATGAATGAAACAAAATTTCAAACATTCTATAACTTAATTTATGAATATATTCTGTGTAAGACATTCGAAGGTAATGAATGAAGTTGTACTGTTATTTATTGTAATATTCGGAAGATTTTGAATTGTGTTTATACATGCATTTGGTCTGAGCATATCCATTGAAAATTAAAACCTCTTCAAATATACTTTTCAACAAATAAATATGACTCATGAGATAATTAAAGGGCACTTGTTCACACATGTCATATATCAATAAAGCTAATTCTCATTGGTTTTTTATTTTATTTGTTACATTCTCTCTGTACCTATATGAATATAAAATGCATGGTTTTGACATCAGATTTTAACTCTCCCCTCCAATTTTCTAAATATATGAAAACGTTATAATCTTCATATAAAAACTATTAGAAGAAGTCCATTAATTATATTTTTCTTTTTCTTGGATTAGTATGTCAGATAGCCTCTATTTAGCCATTTTAACATAAATAATAAATAAAAATATGTATCCAAATTGTTTGATATATGACCTCTGTTTCAATCGTGTATTTATCGTTTCCCTTGATCCACAGAGAAAATGCCTTACTTGGTTTGGGGCTATAAGCAGAGGCGTAGCTAGGGCTGGTGCAAACAGACGCACGGGATCGGAACGGGGGCTCTGACGTCACATGTCCAAAATGACCCTCGCAAACGAGGTTCGGCAAGGAATAAAACAAATTGCAATCCTTTCTTATTTTCTCCTTTGCGTCAGTCATACTTTTCATTTAGTCTTTAAAGATTCAGTAATAAGGCAATGCCATAAAACGGGAAGAAATGTGAACAGCTTTCTTGCATTCAACATTGGGCAATTGGGAAAATGTGAGAGCTTGTTTGTAATCAACTTTTAATATTAAGGTAAGCGAAGCAAATGTGGCCAGTGCAGCTAAAATGGTAAAAAAGCGGCTATGTTGTTAGCTGAAACTTTACCATAATGCTAGCATGCTGTCTGGGAGAGAGTAAGACGGATTTTTATGTAATTACATACGTTTTGTCTTTCTACTTACCGTTCTCAAAGTTGTAATCTTAGCGAATCATCGCCGTCCTAACACAATATCGAATTTTTTCGTTACATATTTTTACATTTTTAGTACTATATTACATATTTTACATATTTTGCTGTTTTCACAATACATTTTCTTATTTTATCAATTTTCTTCAATATAATTCCATATTTTTTAACGAAAATCTGCATTTTTTTAATCAGCATTTTCCCTACATTATTGTGGAAATCTACGTGTCCAAAATAACATTGACACTGCGTTTTGTGACCTGTAACCTTAATTTTCGAGAAAAATTTGCGATCGCCGACGTGTAACATTTCGATGAAGATTCTACAGTGTGTGTTTCCTGGTCGTAGATCTCGCCAGTTTGTGCGATGGCTTGCATTGCATTAGTCCGGCTGCTAAACTACGGTCCTGGATTACAATAGATTAAGTTTTTACTACTGCTGAGAAAGTTGTATGATGTAAACTGAGCAGTTTTTCTAAATGTAATTTCTTGCTATGTAATGGTATGTAAATAGAGAATTTTAAAACTAAATATTCTATCCGATTTTACATTTTTATAACATATTCTTACTGTTTTCATTACATATTTACCAACATGTTTTGACGTTTAATACTACATATTTTTCCGGTCTCTACTTATAACGTATTTCCAGGTCAGTTTCTCATTTGTTACACTTAAAGAAGGATTTAGTATTTAGACACATCACATTTTAGCGCATTTAATGAGCAATCAAATTAGGTTAACGCCATTTAATTTGCCCAATATTTTACCAACGTGGAAGAAACGATTTTATAATTATTTGGTGGCATAACATGTTGTTTGCTGTCAATATAGATATGGTTGATCGGCATATTACCAAAACTTATGGTCTTGTTAACTTCATGTGGTTTTTGACTTCTCTCACACGTCGTGAATGTACTTACATTACAAGCGATTTGTTCACATTATTATATTTATAAGTGCATGTGCTTTAAATAATGTCTTATAAAGTTTCTCGAAAAATCAACAGTTTTCTGAGAAAACGAACTCAAATTTCTTCATTTTCAGAAAAACTCAAACGTCACGTTCTCAAAAGTCGCACCAATTTTTTTTCTTCAATATTTTCAAATATATAGTGCTAATTGCATTCGTCAACATTACGTAAAGTTCATTTTAAGTTCTTTTTTTTTTCAAAAATTAAACAAATGTAATTTTCTGAAAGATCTCACACACCGTTTATATGCACATTTCCAGCAAAATGTAAACATTATTGTATTTATGAGTTGAAGTTCTTCAAGTGACTTCTGTTGAAGTTTTTTTTAAAAACTCAAAAATTTTCTGTGAAAAAGAGCTTCAAATTGCGAATTTACAGAAGCGCTTAAACGCCATTATCTTAAAAACGGCTCCAAATTTTTGAAAAAAAAATTGCAATTTTGGACGAGATTTTACTGTTCTTTAATATTCTTAAAATAATATTTCCGTTCTACAATTAAGAAACCGAAAACTTAAGGAATTGTCAAAATAATGTACTTTCAGTGGCGAACGATAGAAGTTGGCAAGAGTATGTGGCAAGCCCAAATATCTAGCCGAGACCAAAAGAAATAGAAAACTAATATGGGAAAGCCTGTGCCATTCTGTAGTACCACTAGTTACTTTCCTGTATACGTACATGTACATACGGAGTAGTATACATATTACACGGAAAAAGTAATGTAATGCTGCGCGAAAAAACGGCGGATTTTCGGCAGAAAAAAATTCATTGCTGGGCCCTGATAACAAAAATGAGGATAAATGCAGTTGCTAAATTAAGAAAAAAATATGTTTTAACACGGGGTGTAGCCAGAATCTCTGTTTGGTGGGTACTTGATGTCGAAAAACCAATTGACGGCAAAACGTCCCTCTGTCCGTCCGTCTGTGAACACCACCAGCGCCTAAACCATGAGTACGATTTCTTCCAAAATGAATATTACCCGGTCGATCTGGCTTCACTCGAGGCGGTGCGATTTTGAAAAAAATCTTCAAAATTTGGGGGTACTTTACATAAAGCCAACCAGACATTTTCATAATTTTCTCAAGAACGGGTCCATATTTTTTTTCTGTAAATTAATTGGAAGATTGGAGTAAAATACACTTATAATGGTGGCATAGGTCCGATTTTCACAGTTAACTCTCAATTTTCGAAAATTGCAAAAGGTTGAATTTTTCTGCCATCTTCCTACCACTACAAAATTGAAGATACAGATTTTTCCTTCAAATGAAATATGTTGTCCATAACTAGTTCTTTTATTAAGGTCAGGTCAATTGTTTTGAAAATTTTAGTTGTTTCGCGCAATTTTGCGTGCAATATGTGCAATTTTTAAAACATTACAAAAACAATATTTTCTCAAAAACGGCTCCAAATTTTTTCCTTAAACTTTTGGTAGCGATAGTGCCTAATGTTCTGAATGAGGGTACATAAACGCCATATTTCTTTATTCTTTTGATATTTCAAAAATAAAAAAAAATATTTGTCTCTCACGTCGTTAATATTTATATTAGCCGCAATTTGTTCACATTCATGCATGAATGAGTACATATACCTTAAAAAATGTCATTAAAGTTTTTCGAAAACTCAAAAGTTTCCTGTGAAAACGAACTCAAAATTCCGCATTTTCAGAGACAATCAATCGCCATTTTCTCAAAAACGGCTCCACATTCTTTCATGAAGCTTTCTGCGCGTATAGTGCTAATAGCACTCTTTAGACCACACATGATTTATTTTGCTGTATAATTTTATTTTTCAAAAATTACACAAATGTAATTTGTTTTCAATATTTCTCACACCAGTAATATGCACATTTCCGGCAATTTGTAAACAACATTGCATTTGTGAGTTAATGTGCTTCTAATGACTTACAATTAGGTTTTTCGAAAACTCAAAACTTTTCTATGAAAAATAACTTCAAATTTTACATTTACAATAATGCTTACACGCCAATTTCTTAAAAACGGTTACAAATTTTTGAATGAAAATTACCATTTATGACGAGGTTTTACTCTTAATTATTACACTATCAGTAAAATGAATAATGAGAAAATTTAAAAAAAAATGGTCTTTGGGTGGCGGTAGAAGGCAGCTGGCAAAAGTATGAGGCAAGACAGAAAGGTCAGGCCAAGCCAAAGAAATGTGAAAACTAATTAGCACGAGAATGCTTGTACGATTCTGTAACACCACTAGTTTTATTATTCTTTGTCACATACGAGGAAGACTTAAAGAAAAAGTTTGAGTGATTTAAGAAAAATGTTTAATATCTGCCTATATTTCACGCAAAAACTACTCATATTTTCGAAAATTTGTTCAAGACATTATTTCAAGATGTCTTTGAAAAACAGTTTTCATTTAAAAAAAGTGTGTTGAATATTGTACAAGTAAAGACGCCAATTTTCCAAAATTAACAGATTTTAACGAAAATTAGACCTGAGACATTTTAAGCAATCTTTAAGCTCCCCAAGAAGAAAGTTTAGTCGAAATATTTGGAGCCGTTTGAGAAAAATTAGAAAACGTTGAAGCTTTATGTAAAGTAGGCCCGCTGAAAAATAAAACATCCATTTCATATTTCCAGGGCCTCTTCAGAGAATGTTGATTTTGGAGATCGTTTGAATGGTTTGGGCGTTAGCATTGACCACAGACGAACGGCAGAGGAACAGATTTTTGCCGTCAATCGATTTTTCGATTTCAAAGACCCACTAAATGTAGATTACACGTGTTAGAGGAAATAAATTACTGCATAAAGGAACGAGATTTATTGACGTTTTCGGTACCGGTACCAATTTTCTCAAAAAGCCCGTTTTTCTGTCCCAAATCGTAGATTTCCGCCGTAGCGTTACAATAGTTTCACTTTATTGTCAACTATGTAGTCAGGCGAGAAAGTAATAATAGGGTAACGAACATACACTGACTAGTTTTCGTTTCTTCACAATAAGTAACCTTTCTTATTTTTAATAACAATGGGAACGTGGTAGGGTATATTACTCTCTAAAAATGACCTCATTCCATTTAATTCATTCATGTTTCATTGAAAACTCACAAGTGCAAATATTGATGTTTACATCATTGTCATAACGTCGTAATAACGGGTTGTAATAACACGGGTATTCCTAACGTAATTGGCAAATATCGTGCGTCAAACACCTTGTGTTAGTAGATCTTATCAAATGACCTGGAGAATAGTACATTGAAAAATGAAGCGGAAATATGGACACCACGTTCGTGTTCACGACACATGAGTAAATTTACTCAAGGAACCATTTTTGATGATGTTAGGCACACTACAGATAGTAAAATAATTACTTATCTGTAGAATAGATTATTCGAAATTTTGTTAGTTTCACTGAATTTATTTCTTACGCAATTATCTTTTTTAAATAAAACCGGCTTTAAGAAGAGTAACTTACGATGAAGAATTCTACTGATCCTTCTAAAATAGGAATCTCCTTCAATCCATTCAGTTTCTCCTAGGAACAGATTGAGAGCATCATTACCTCTTAAATATGTTTGGCCTGTTGTTGTATTCACAAGCACTAATTGTACCATTCGACAGAAAATATTTTAACACACACGTGCAGAAAATAATTGGAATATATTGCTAAATAAATGTCTCATTACAATTTAAATATACAAAACTTCCCTTCAATTTCATTACAATTTGTTCAGGGGTAACATTGACACTCTGATCTTCGGATAGCGGAATGGCATTGATATGAACCACGTCATTACTGTTAATTGTCATGAGCAGTGGTGTCAATGTCTTCTACTGGTGGCAGTGACACGCGTCTTGGCTCCGTAGCATGCCACGAGCGTAACCAGTATCGAGAAAGGAAACTATTAGTAACCCCGCCGTTTTACAATAGGGATGGCGTTGTCTCTGGTGGCGGGCTGACGAACTACGTGAAGGGGCGATTTCGTCGTGGCATTCGGGCCACGAACTCCTCCTCATGGCATCAACCTTGACAACACTGGTCATGAGTGTTCTCATCTCTTCTACATCAAAGATAATGTTAAGCGCCACATACTTACACGGCAAATACACACTCGAGCAGTGACAATGACGCCATTCTTCAGAAATATACCTTCGTTCGCAATCGTGTGCATTCGCGGAAGACGATGTATGCATGTGCCCCTGCAGCGCCGACGCAGAAACCGGTCGCGGCGGTGATCTTTCCCGCGCCGCGAAATTCGTGCGGTGACGTCGTCTATGACACGTTGCACAATGGCATGAACCTCGTCCAAACGTAGGCAAAGATTCTTTCTTAAACAAAAGTTTCAGTTGTGGAAACTTCAAATACCTAGAAACTAAACGAAGAATATTACATACAATATTGTGTAAATAATGGAATGTCGTCTTCAAGACGTTTCGTTGAAATGAAATTGTCGACTTTCAGTCAAAATGTAAGATTGTCTAAAAGTTTTTTGTGCAGTGAAACTTTCCATTTTTATGAAATTTCAATTCCTTATAAAAAGTACTTGAACTTTCAACAGTCTGCCAAAACTGTTATTTCATTTAACTACATACTTTTGAACATAGTACAATTTAATAAACATAATAAAATACGATATATATATATATATATATATATATGTGTGTGTGTGTGTGTGTGTGTGTGTGTGTGTGTGTGTGTGTGTGTGTGTAGAAAGAGAGAGAGAGAATAAAATAATAAGTAATGTATGAATGTGAGATTACGTCGAGATCAGCTACACTGATCCACCCCTCTAAAAACCGAAGACTGTTTAAATTTTTATTAGTAAGAATAAGAAAATGACACCATTTTATAACGTATTCTTCACATTATTTAATATTAAAAAAGTGTTCAAAAAGTTGATTTTATTTGAATTCAAAAATTGTTGCCCTACAAATAGTATGTTTCTGTTACCAAAAAAGTGTTTTTAAAATTAATTATTGCGCGTCCGATGCGAGCGTTTGGACCCTATTCAGAGAGACGTGCGCCGCTCTTGAAGTCGCGCCACCACGGCGTCGCGTGGCCATGTGACGCCGGACGCGGAGGCACGATGCCCGCGGTGGCAGGTGGGGCTCCCGGACAGCAGAGCCCCGAGCTGAGGACACCGCCCACGTGCCTTTTACGCGTCCCTCTGGAGAAGAGTTCGCAACCTTTCTCTGAAAGGCGCACACCTTGGTATTTTTTCTTTGTAAACTTGAACCTTAGAATTAAAAGACACAGGCTTCAAATAGATCCAACAATATTTTTATTTCCTCCTACACGAACATGAAGGTGCGTATTCGTTGTATAGAGAAAGTTATGAAATGCTACAAAAATCAATTTTGACAATAGATACACATTCCTAGGTCCCTGATGCCGAAAAACATTTTTCTGTCCATGTGTGAATAACACTAAAGGTTTCACATTACTTTTGTGTTTTTCCCCAAAATTAGATATTCTCTTACGGATCTGGCAGAACTCAAACCTTTGCAACTTTGAAAGATATGGCTTAATTTTTTTAGATATTTTACGTGAAGCTCCTAGGCCATTTTCAAAATTTTCTCAAAAGATTTTCCAATTGTTTCTTCAAATGTTTATACCAGATAGAGCAAAGTATGCTTATAAATTACTTAACATACAAATAGCTTAAAAGTTTTTTCAAATCTGTCTTACACCTTAAATATTGAAGCTAAATATTTATTTCGTAATGAACTCTTCTAGATCGTTAATTTTTTTTCAAAATGTTTGTACTTTCGCGTAATTTTTATTTAAAATGTGAGAATTTTGTATATTTAATGAGAGAATCTCCGTAACATTAGGCTTTTATTTTTGCAGCTCAAACTTATAAAAACTTGTAATATACTAATGCGGATCATGCATGGGAAGCCTAATTGTGGCCCTTTTTGTAATCAATATAATTAGTCTTCCAATGATCCCACACATTTTATTCATAACAAGAAGAGCTTTACTCAGGTGAGCATTTCTCTTTAATAGTCTGGCGTGTTAAGTAAACAAAACTGAGTGATATAAGCAATCGTTTTGTATTCGAGAAACTATTCCAATTGATTTCGTAGTTTAAAATTCATGTATTAAGAAAATCAGTTTCCGTTAAAAAGTGAAAGGTTTGGGAATGGCTATGAGTCAATTTATAATGAATTCATCTGTACGTGAATAATGCCATTTTTCAGGAAAGTAACTCCATCTAACTTGTAAACAGTACTCATATTTTTTTTTAATTTAGGAAATTTTCAGTCGTCAGCTCAGAAAGAAATAATGTTTCCACTCTCGTTAATATCATCAATTCTGAAAGACTTGAGAATACACAGAAAGCGAAATTTCATGTGTTAAAATCATTTTTAAGTCGGCACCCAATCTTCTTTTTACAGGAAAATCATTATTCCGCCGTCTTTTACGTGCTTGTTGATGTTTGAATCAATTTCATTAGAACCTCTTTCATTACAACCAAAAGTCTTGCCAATTACTGACATCAACCTCAAATTACAGTGTGCAGAGTCAGGCAAATTGTGAGCTTCAGGTGGAAACCCTACAGCCTTCTGGGCAGTGGCGGCTAGCTCCCCCACCCACCCGCAAAAAAGCCTAGGATTTTCGTTTGTTATCTTTCTTTATATGGCACAATTGATTTAAATATTTGCATTAAAATTATGTAATTATTTAAACGATAATATTGTATATTATGATATATACTCTACAAAAATAATGTACAATATAATAAATATGTTAATATTTAACAAAAATCTACGATTTCCCCCCCCCCTCGCAGAATGATTGGCTGGATCCCCCTGCTTCTGTGCGGCTATTGGCCCATCGTCGCCAATTACGCCCCGCCTGCCCCTCGCCTCGTCCGCCGTCGCGTCGCCTCGTGACGTCGCCGCTCGTGCAGCCGCGTGCTGGCCGGTGCAGCTGGGGCTGCCGCGTCGCGTCGTGCGGGCGCAGGTGTGCCTCATGGTTGACGGCGTACACACTCGTCATACCGTCGCTTCCTGTAAGTGGCGTGTTCGGTGCCAAAATGAAACGAAATAATGATTCGTCCTCACGCAGTTTCCTGAAACGAAACCAAATATTTTTTCTTCCTAAAAGAAAGTGTAAATGAGATTGCAGGCATTACACTTTCCTTTGTGTTTAAGGCTTTACACTACAACTATTCAAATATTTCAATGAAATGAAGACGTGTGTTATGTGTATTAGCATGTGTATATGTATGTAAATGTTGACATTGTCATGTGTGTATTTTTACTAGTAAAATGTGATAACAATACAATGGTAATTTTTAAACATTACAAGTCTTCAAATTCCAGTTCTGCAATGCCGTTCTGCAAGAATATCTTGCTGAATAGACCAGCAGAAATCAACTGACATCGTAAAAAGTCCGGCGGATGATAACATTTATTTTTATGACCGAGTTTCATCAATGGATTACGCTGTTTAAAATTATCTTATTTTTCAAATGACTTTCCGAATTTATCACATTTATAGCACTCCGAGTGAGCATTACCTATGGAGACAACTAAGAACGTTAAACAAGGACAAAGATGATACTCCATAACGCTAGTAATTTGACTAAAGCATGGATACGAGTCACTTTTCACAAAGCCTCGTTATCACAAGATTACTTTTCTCTAACATTTCAATTTATTTCATTGACAAAACCCAGTATTTCAGCCGAAAAACTACAACGCTCCATTCCAATAACGAAACTTTCCAGACGCTGTAAAACACCGTACTACAGAAATGAAAGGGAAATTTTCCAACCGCAAACCGATTCGGAGAAATCAGAACTAGCCAGCTTGCAATGAGTCACCTTCATCTCCAAAACAAGACACAAACTTGCGTATTCGTGCCACATTTTATTCTGGAATACTCGTTTGTGGACCAAAAAAAACAACAACATAAAAAGACGGCCGACTCCTTGGGAGTCACAAGTAGATGAGGGAGCGCGGCAAACCGGCTTCCCTTTCCCGGTCGTAATTCCCCCTCCCGAAACGCGAGAGAGAAACCGGTCTGTTCGCGCGTGGCGGGAGTCAGTGACCAGATCGCGTTGCGGCGCGGCGCGGCGCGGCGGTGACGGAGAGAGGGCGCGGATGACGTCAGCGCTTCCCGTACGCCCGCGCGGCCCCCGTCCACCTGCGCGCCGACGCGTCCGTCCCAAGCGGACGCCTCCTCCAGCCACGGAGCGCGCCGCAGTGGGCCCGGGCGGCGCCCAAAGCGCGCGACACTGCCCTGGCAGGCCGAACGTTAAGGGTTGAGGTGGCTCACGGCATCACTGACGTCAAATTGTGCAAAATAGATTTCTCAGAACAGCAACACATGTCCCATGGCTCATTTCAAACGCCCACCTTCATAAAGAACTAAATTTATCACCGATTATCAAACATATCGCCCACCTTTCCAACAATTTTGACTCCAACCTGAATACAATAAACCAAGCAGTCCACTACAACCTGGCCCCATTAAATGATCTCCCAACCAGAATTAAAAACAGATTTCCTTTCGTGAAATTTCTTGCAAATTTTCTCCGTAAACTGTTCAAAGTAGGAGCTCTTGTAGTTTCCTACACCAAGAGTAGTGTGCTTGTGTTAAGTTAAGTTTACTTTAAGTTATAATGTAAGCCATCAAAATACATGATGGAGTAATTTATTACTGAACTGTGTACTATCAAACAATAAATAAATTATTATTAAAAAAACGGCATCACTGTGGTGCCTCTGACCGGGAGGTCCTAGGGTTCGAGTCCCGATGGCGGCGGTAGGATTTTCGCGACAATGCGTGATGTGAATGAAAATGAGTAAGTACTCCATTCCAAACTCCAGCCCTGGCAGGCCAAACATTGGGGGGTTTATGCAACATGGGAAATCAAATGTACTTCCTAATCATTGTCGTCAATCAGAAATAACGTATCTCCAGAAAAATAAGTTTTTGCAAGTCGTACAATGGAAAACATACGTAAAATTAGGAACTAGGTGGAAATGAATAACCTCTAACCTAACGTGAAAGCTTTAATGTGAATCTTGTGACAACATTTATGTTTTTAAGAGGATTACCAGATAGAAATATGTATAATACATGAAATCTGTACAAATGTATACCTTCCTAAACCGCAATTTGACTACATACTTATATTGTTTACATTAGTAATGGGAAATTATTGCAATTATATCGCCCTATAGATAACTAAGTTTCGTGGCAATCAATGTAGCCTCAATGTACACATAACCTCCAAATTCTAAACTAATACGGTAGTTTATTCCTGACGTTTATCAATTAACTTGAGTAAAAATTAACGATGAAGATCCTGCCGTATTATATTGGTACTAAGGATATTGTAATTTCCATTATTTTCATTATTATTGTGTATTAGTGTCGAATTCGTGTTTAGTGGTGGCGGCGAAAACTACGAACAACGTAAGCTATGAACACATTTGTCGTAGACGACAAAACATGGAGAATGACGGGACCCGTCAATTGAAAGCCCGTCATTGGATGCCGGCGCATGCGCAGAACAATTCTCTCCTGAATTGTCGTGTTACGTCTTTCAAATTCACGACTTGCAAAAATCTCTATTAACGATTGAGGTGGCTCACGGCATCACTGTGGGGCCTCTGATCGGGAGGTCCCAGGGTTCGAGTCCCAACGGCGCTGATAGGATTTTCGCGACAATGGATGATATGGATGAAAATGAGTAAGTACTCCAGAGCAATTGCTCACGAGTACAGGCAGGAATTAGAACATTTCATAAGCAATATGTTATTTTCATGTGAATAAAAAGTTTCGTGAAACTTGGAGCACTTACTTCTTTTTCTGAGTAATTGCTCACGAATTCAGCTGTTGCGATTGGTCGATTTTCGTCTCTTTTGTTTGTTTATCGCGCGACGCGTACTTCGCGTACTTGTTCCTGATAGTGTCGAACGTGTCAGGTTAAGCGATGCAATTGACGTGCATTGTTGGCGAAATCGTAGGAATTCTTCCATCATTCATTCACTTCCTACCTAAAAATTCACCACCAGCTAACAACAGTTGTGTATAACCTCTCTTCTATCCATTCAATATGATTTGAGTCACCTAAACAGGTTGCTCCAAAAGTTCGAGGTAAATGTTTGGCACTAGAAGCAAATTGTCGATTTTATTCACACGAAAAGTAAGCAATTGCTCCTCGCCCGAGCAGTCACTCACCAATGGAGAAATTGCTAAAAATAACAGCAATTACTCACGTTCTTTATTCATGCTGTTTGGAGAAATTGCTGAAAACTCGAGAAATAAGTAATAGCTCATTTTTGTTCGTATCATCCATTAACTGTTTAGCTAGGTCGAATTCAGCTGCTGTCTGAAGGAGAATTCTAACGGCCTGATCGATCTGATTGATGTTTTTTTTTCGTGGTTTCTCCAATCAATACCAGGCGAATGCCTAATCAGTACCATAACGGACTTCCGGTGATATTTTTGCTGCCTTGAGCGATCCTCTCCACACACTTGCATAAACTACTCTGCTACTCATATCTCTACTCACTCTAAACCGGGAGTTTAGAGCTTCTCGGCAGGACTCATCAAACACTGGGAGAAGAATATAGCTACCTCCCGAGAAAAAACATGCACTTACGGTTCTGCTGTCCGTTGACGCTCCCAGAAACACGAACTAATTAATCAATACAACCAAGCATTGCATTACACGGTACACCTGTTCAGTCACGTGAACGACTGTTATGACACGCATTTTCTGGCGCTGTACTACTCTTTACTTTTTGCCATTCTTCCAAATGGAGAATGATCACATCTAATCAAAATGTTTATGTAGCAAGAATGCAAGAAATGTACACGTTAAGCCTTCTGTTTTAAGACCTATTGCTTACACGGAGTATTATTTAATTAAGAGACAATGTACTACGAATGTTATTGAAAGCGTATTGCAAGTGAATAAGCGAGTAAGTCTTGTAGTCGATTGTGGCTGTCGAATTTTGTTGGTTGTGGCTATGCCTTCATCGTGCGTGATCTCTCTTTAAGTTTTCTATAAAATAATTAATATTAATATTTTCACATATTTTTCAACACTATTTGAATCTATTCCTACAATATTATCTTCAGTAGCGACGTCGGAACAACTAAATTACCCTTGAAAACTGTTCCTAGCCTCCAATTCCAATCACGGAACTCTGGAACTCCCTTCCAAGCATTAATAGTTGGCAGCTCATCTCATCTGACACTTCGCAGAGTGATGCTATCTTCAGCGATTCTCAACTACTCTACTAGATCCCAAAAATATAATCGTCCACTAGCCTGAACGAAGCATATGATGAATTAACGAAAATTGTATGATGAAAAACTAGAGCAGGCGGTGCACGAGAAAAGTGATACATTTCAAAATCGCCTTTCCTTGGTTACGGGAAGAAACATGTTTAGAAAATACTGTTTTTTTTTCTTGTTGAGAAAAAATTCATAACCGTACCTAGTTAATAAAGTATAAATGGACAAAAACACTTCGTCTTTGGTCGCGAAATAAATGCCTCCGCTCACCAAAAAATCGTTAACATCCAAAATAACCATTTTTTATATGTGTCACTTTTCTTGTGAACATTCGATATAAATATATTTATTATTTCGTTGCCTGTTTTAAATTACGAAATGGTTTTGTTTTTACCCGAGTTCACGTATTCAAACCCGGCTAGAGGAGGGGAATTTTCACAGAGCGAGATCGACTCAACCAGCCATATGACACCAGTAGTTTGTAAAATAATCCTGGATAAAGACTTAGCAAAAATAAATCATCAAACGATTCCCATCCTAATCAGATTCCATATTTGCTCGATCAGGGAACAACACAAGTAATGGATACATTTGATTGAGATAGTTGTATGGTTACTCCGCCGGCGAACGTGGGAGACAAGGGATAGTTAGAAAGCGTTGGCGCCCATACCGTGCCAAATTCGAAAATGTCCAGCAATACACTCGATGACGGTGATGGGCAAATGGATAAGTTTCCAGAGCCTGGACTTCCCGCAAGAACATGTTCTTTTATGTCCAGTTTGCGAAAGATCTGAACGTCACTTGTGTAAGTAATTTCCATTTACACTCGAATCTTGTCATCCCAACAGGTTTATTCCTTTCTGCTTTATAGTTTCTTAACCTTAAGAGGTAGGTTTTCTCTCGCGAATTTATCGTTAATTTTCTATCATGAATAATTGTGCAAAGGCTGCAGTTGAAAATTGCACTGCCTACTAATGAACACAACCTCGCAAAGCACTCATTATCTCCTCTATATCTCAAAGAAGTTGCACATTTTATTGTAGAGGTCGGGTTTCGAAGGATAACCATAGGATTCGTGAAGGTAAGAGTCCACAATTTTCTGACCTCGGCCTTAGAGGGCAGATTTGTGACGAGTATTACGTTCTTCCAGTTTTAACCTCCAACAAAACCTGGTTCTCACCCTCATAACCATTCTAAAAGGTTTGAGAAGAGAAATATTCCCTCCCAGAATTCGAAACTCCGGCGATTGAACCTTGAGTTTCCGAGTCTAGGGTTCAAACCTTAAAATTCGAACTCTATTACACAAACCTCTAGATTCGAACTCTGAAAATCGAACCCCGACCCATTTAGCCGACAAGCCTCAGCCTTGCTATCTGAGCTGTCTCTGGAACGTCATTTTGACGTAAGAGTTTGTGCACGTCCTTTGGTCCGCTTCGGCCCAATGTACAACGCTTCGCAGCGCAGCGTAGCGTAGCACGGTGGCCAGGCACGCGGTGCGGACTCACAGGATGGCAACCACGCCCGCACTGTTTGGGGAAAGAATACTCAGCGCGGGCTTCTGAATGCAAAGCACTTTTTTACCTTTTTCATGAGTGTAAAATCGAATTCAAATTCAAGATTCATCCACGGATTCATTATCAGAAAGTGTTTGAATGGGAGGTATGGGCATGAATATGTATTCAGAAACGATGACGATTAAATTTATCGATGAAATTTATATCAACATCTGAAGAATAAATTGAGAATAAAATGCGTAGTATTTAACTGACAAAATATAAATGTGGATCTTGAGAGGAAATTCGTCAACCCAAACACATAATATGGTTTGTTTGTTCTTTAGTTTCAATTCTTGTTTGCCAATATTTAAACGTAATTATTATATTCTAATTATTGCTAATATACTCGATTTTGTATGACGTACATAGATGCTCCGATAAATTTACAGTAGTCTATTATTAAGTACAATCCATTACTTTTGAATTTTTAAGGGAAATAAACTTCTATGGTTACAATGAAAATACGCATTTCTGTCCTTAAACAAAAAGATTTTTTACACTAGTAATTTCACATCAGGGTTAATAATATGATTTCCCTCCAAAATACACAAAATTATTCTGGAACAATAACAAATACTCTAGGAACCATGAAATATGTCGGAGATTATTGGCTTAGCAAATTAACTGGACTTGTTTTATATAATTTTCAAGATTTACCGGTCTGACAATAGTTGGCATATTACGATGATTACTGTGGTTACAAATAGATCGAAAGAGTTTGACTAATCTTGTGTGGCGCAACAGCAACTCATCAGTGCAGTAAATCAATAGGAAAATGGCGCCCCACCCCATCTGTAAGCAGATATTTTAGGAGCCAAGACACGAAATATTAAAAGAATCTCGAGCAGTGGAGGGTGAATTCTTAAGCTAACTAAACACGTGCCTAGGCCCCTCAGTGATTTGAAGCCCCAATAATTTGTAAACACATTTTATAATAATTAATAGTATATACAAATATTTTTATCTTTAATTTTTAAATTTCAAATGTTTACAGTTTTTTTACTACACGTTCAATATATTCAATGTTATTATGGGGTCCAACAGTTCGCTTATGCTTCGAGCCTCTTAAGGTCCAACCCTGTTCTCGAGTTCAATTAACATTCGTGTCAATCAAGCGACTCATATGTCAATTATTAGATCCAGAGATAAAAATAAATAGAATTTGCGTAGACATGTATTAAAATAAATCATACAAACACAAATATTTCCACTTCAGAATGTATAATTTAATTAATATTAGATTTTTTTCTTTAAGTTAGGGGCCATCAAGGAAATTGCATTTTAACATCAAATGAAGTCTCGGGAATGGATGCACTGCCTTCATCAGATAACTTTACTTTAAAAAGCCAAAATTAATTTGATATTTTAATTAATTTTAATTTATATAATTTTAAAATTTCTCAATGCAAGGTTATCGTAGGCTGGGAATGTAAAGAATTCCGAAATGTCATCTTTTATAAAGATAATTGTAATGATGATGTAAGCTTTTTATGAAGAAATTATTTATCCTTGATTTCACCTAATATTACGATTTTTTAAAATTATTTAATTGTCTTGGACAATCACACACAGCTTGAAGAGTTAAAGTTCAATTATTTACTCCTTTAGTCTTCTAGTGGCTTCGAAAACCTACAGACAACATTGTCAACGGAGATTTTATTTCCCTGATTTTCTCATCTGTAGAGTTTTACTTAATCCTAAATTCCACTAAAATGAAAATAAGAAAAAAATATACTAGATACAAAAATCAATTCTTCGAAATAGTGATGACCGCACAAGGATTTTTATGTTATAATGAATGTCTTATAAAGATTTTTTTCTGGTTTCTTACGAGTCCCAAAACCTTGAGGGATTCATCTACGAAAAAACTATTTAAACCATTAGAATATGCCATTTGTTAAAGTTCTAAGGTAAATAAAATTTCTCATTCATTGTACTTTGGATTTCTCCGCTCTTCATTTTAAATTGTTCCCAATCGCCAGCTTTTATTTCCCTGCCCCTTTTCCCGCAGCTTCTATACCACTGCACTGATTCTTGTATTCACCACACGTACTCGCGCGCCATAAAAGCACAAGGACGCGTTGCACAATTGCATTCCTTAAGTCAACAGCGACGTCGCGTCCACGAAGCGCCAGCTTTTGTGCATTTGCACAGGGCAGCCCCTTCCTTAGAAAAGCACGGTAAGGCGATTCGGGCACGAGTACTCACAATGCGCATTGCACATTCAATAGTACCAACTCTCATATTTACAATCAGAGCCTTTAAAAAAATCTTTGAAAACACAAGAAATTCCATACATATTCTGGTAAAAAAATTGAATTTTAACATGCAAAAGATGTGAAATGTAGTATTGAGTTCGCATTACCAATCGAAATGAAAATTCAAATTGTATTAAGTAGATATTTTATAGCAAATACAATCTTGTATTTGGATTGAAGAGAAGACATTTTGATATAAATTAATATTGTGAACAAATATTATCCTAAATATACTCCCACAGTTTTGAAAATGTAAGAAAGAAAAGTGTTTGAAAAATGCTTTTTCAATAAACGAGATTCATTTTTTTCTACATCTGAGATGATGTGTAAGAGAGCATGTGTCTCATGCATAAATTTGTCGTCTTTCTTCTGATAAGTTCTCGAATAAATAATAAATCATAATGAAAAAAGTTTTTGTTAAGGGAGAGATATATCAATGGGTTTATAGATATGAGTATATTCTTTTTCTAGAAAAGCACTTAATTATATATTCAATGTACAAATTTCATTAAATAAAGGTCAAACTTTCGCTATGTTTACTTTAAGTAAACCTTTAAACCGGAAAGGAAAGCAAATTCATGGTATTTAATAAGTTCGTCGATGTCATTGTCAATGTCATTGGCATTTCCACTCAACTTTCAATAATATGCGTGCTTCTCGGTGAAAGCCGTAGACTAATTCGCAGAGGGAATGTGGGTCATGTGAATACACGAAACAACACCGATCTATTCCAGTACTTGAATTTGTAACATAATTTCTTTAATAACTGCACCGATATTTCATTATGCATGTCCCTGAATCCTCCAAACACAACAAAAACAACATATACCAATGGCGGGAAGGGAATTGGAGTCAACGACGATCCTCAGCGAAGATTTTTTGCAACATCTTGGTTTAGGAAAAGAGTCTGTGACTAACCTTCGGGCTCTGATATGCCTCGCGATTTATGGAAGACGGTAAACAGCATACGAACTGTACATGGAAGATACGCAGCTTGTTTCTTCAAATGGGGCGTGGACCGTCCCCAGACTGTGCGTGTGGTGCCCCCCTCCCCCCAAGTCGCGCGTCACTTACACTTAGTGGATAATTGTGAACTCACAACCTCTCATGGGGATCCGGCGGATTTCCTGTCTGAAACTAAAGGCGGTGGTGGAATGGATTCAGAAGCCGGATCCCTCTAGGGAGTGCCTCTCTAGGGACCATCCTTTTTATTGTACCCCTCTGAAGACTATTTTATTGTTGTCATGACACATTGTGATGTATTGGACTGCATCTGTTGTATTCTAGGCCGTGTGCGCTTACCTTAAGATAAATAAATAAAATATTATATTTATTATTAGAACCTTTACAAGTCCTTCAGTGACAGTTTCGTCTTCCAACGCTCATCAGACGTTTACAAAACAATTGGAAACCGTCGCCATGCGTAATCGCTCGTAGAAATATTAGTCGTTTTCTTGCAAACAGACATGTCCTTAATGACGTAAAATAGTAATGACGTTATAATTTTATGATGTACTATCTGTTGATGTAGATGACAGCTGTGCAGTCGGAGGAATAGTCAATACTTGAAAACACGACGCAGCAAGGCTATACAGCAGCAAAAATCTTACCAGATTACTGGTACTTATTGAGGCCACCTCCTACAAAACATAAAGCATTAACACGTCCGAAAGCTGACGTGTGCTTGTTCATTTGAACCGTAAAGCTAAAGAACGGTCAGGGCCCAAAAGATCAAATTTATCAGAAGGTCGTTTTTAAGTTTGAAACGTTCGAGCACTCAAATTCAGTACAGATGTTTCTTATGAATTTAGAAGGAACTTACTTGTTTCTTTATTGTAAAATTGCGCGCGGCCATAGTCGTCGTAGTTTTCCTCTTGAACTCGCAGGTGGCATTATTAACTCAATAATGTTTTGTTTTTTTTAAAAAAAGGTCATTCTGTCACTGTCCACTTCCTTTGCCACTGGCCAGGAAGCGCATTGGCAATTTTCTCAAGGTGGGAAGACGTTCAAAATTATGGAAGGGGGGATGTTCAAAATTATCGACTAAATGACTATCTTCGATTTTGCACTGCAGTCTGAAAAAATTTTAAGAATCTTCTTGGAATTGTTTTCTTATCAAATGTCCTTTTTATTTAAACCCTCGAAAGGGTGAAAATGATAATAATAATAATAATAATAATAATAATAATAATAATAATAATAATCACCTGTAAACGGAATAATTGTGTCATTGGCAAGGAACCAATATTGTGACGAACGTGAATTTAGAGGTTCGTCACAGGTGCCAGAGCCCCATAAAACACAAAAAAAGAACGGGGAAGAGAGCGCGGCGCAGTTCAAAAGGGGCGCGCCCGCAGACGAGGAAATTGTCGCCCGCAACGTTCATCGCAAGTCGCGAGAAAATGACGTGCATTAACTGGAGGGGAGGAGGAGGCGCCGCGTTACCCCTACAAACCGAGGGCATAAAACGCTAATCCGCAAGCGGAAGGGCCTCTTAAGTTTCGTCTGTTGGAGCAGGCAACATCTCTTAAGTTTCGTCAGTTGGAACAGGCAGCATCTCTTAAGTTCTCGTCCGAGGAGCAGGCAGCATCTCTTCAGTTTTTCGTCAGTAGAAGCGGTAGCTTCTCTCAAGTTTTTCGTCGGTAGAGGCGGCAGTTTCTCTCCGAAGTAACGGTAGCCGATGTTGAAAGATTATGCGAAAGAACGTCATTTTAGTTAGGAGTGTCCGACGTCAGAAAGGTGTCTAGTTAGTCGTCCGCGAATTTGTTAAAATATTCAAGAAAGATTTTTGGCAATTACGGCACCGTGAAAGAGGTCGCCTGTGAAATTTGCGACAAGTTGACGCTCAGATTAAGCCATAAAATCTGCAGCTGGAACGGGGGGAGAGATCTAGTACGCGGCGAGAACCAAACCTCACGCCGGCGTACGAATAACACCGGGCGCGAGCAAAGAACGCGCCGAACGAGATCTGGAGACGGGCGAGTACCGGTCGAGATCGGACGAAGGAGACGGAACCGGGGCGGGAGACAGAAGAGGACGACGGAGCTGGGAGCGGAAGATAGAAGAAGAACGGGACCAGGAGAGGAAGACGGAAGAAGGACGGCGACGGGAGCCGAAGACCGAAGGCGGCGGGTCGCTAGGCACGAGGCCGCGGCTCGGAGCGCAAGCGCCGGCAGCAAACGCGACAGCGAGCGACCAAAGACAAGGACAGCTCACCAGGAAGGGCGAGGTAAAGAAAATGTTAGGAGTTATACGGGGAGGTTCTAGACTGTGAAGGCGAAATAACTTTCATGTTGCGGTTATAAAAGCAATAGCCATTTTGACGCCTGGTTACCTGTTGGTTTTGTACATGAGTTAAAGTAGATTGATGTGGTAATAATTGTATTAAAGTGTGGAGGAAGTTGTGCTGCAGAGCACGTTTTTTTGTTGAGAGGATGTAAGAATTAAAATGAATGTGAAATGAGATTAGTAAAGCGCACGCAGTGATCGAGTCAAAAGTGCAAGCAGAATTTAGTCAATTTTTATTTTTTTTAAAGAATTCTTAATTTTTCCATGAACAGTAATTGTGTTTAGAATTTTGAAGAGTTTTGGTTATTTGATTAAAAGAGGATACAGTGTGAGTTGATGATTTTATTTGGAAAATTGAAAGAGAATGAGGAAAAGTTACGTGTGTAGTAGAATTAGTTATTATTTTTGAAATCATTAAACTTTGTTTTACTGTTATTTGTGTTCCTGTGTTTTGGATTGCTCTCTACACCCCAAAGATCCCGCTGCCCTGAGATATAAGTAGGCTCGAAAGAGCAGATATTTGCGCACCCGCCTAGACGCTCAACCATTGTTGAGAGAATTAGCAAATTTAAATAAATTTGGGTGTTCGGGGCGGGTTTGCGCCAGAATATATTATACGCGCAAGTTTTCTTGAGACCTAGCTTCGCTAATTGCGAGAGGAGTGAGGAGTATGATTATTTTGACAAAAGGTATTTTATATCAAATTTGAAGTTGGGTTTTCAATACAAAATAGTTTCTATTACACGGGAACGAACATTTCTGGTTATAATATTTTGTCTACAACGCTCGTTGCTATCATTTATTCTGAATTTAACTAATGTTGGCAAAGGAGTGGGGGAAGGTATTCCGGGGCTCAAGAAAACTTGCGCGTATAATACCAATACTTTTCTAGTATGGGACATCCAACTCTCTAAAGAGGACGATCTCCGGCATTCGCCGTCAATTGTTTTCCTGCTCCGCGCTCGACGTGACAGGATCCGGGTAACGCGACGGTTGGCGGCCATTCTCCGGCGGGAGGGACTCCGCGCACGTGCGTACGTCGCCCTCGATAATCCTGCGAACCGCGTTTCCTTCCGCCCCCGCCCCCGCCGCCGCCCCGGAGCACCGCCGTCGCGGCGCCGCGCACCCGAGAGGGAACTTCCGCAGAGCGCCTGCGGAAAGAGGTCAAAGGGAAATGAAAGGAAATCGATGTGCAGTGGAACCTCTGTTAAGCATCCACTGGGAAGCAATGGTCGTTCAAAGATAGGGAGCGATATGAATAAAAATGAGCTACTACTTCTTTTTCGAGATTTGAAAGCAATTTCTTTAAACAGTATGAATAAAGGAGATGAGTAATTGCTCTTAACTTGAGGTATTTCTCCATTGATCGACCGGGGAACAATTGCTTAGGTGTGTGTGTGTGTTATATAAGGTGGCATCAACTTCTAGGTCATTAACGGATTAGCATCGACTTCTAGGTCAATGGATTTTAACGTTATGGCATATTTGAGGGTGAAACGATATGGTGATAGGGGGTGAAAGGACGAACACATACAACCATACCCGAGGTGGGACTTGAACCCCAGACCCATCGGCTCGAGATTGCTACGGCACTACGTCTTTGGCGATCTCGGCTACCGGGCCGGCCGCTTACTTTTTGTATGAATAAAATCGATAATGTGCCACTAGTGCGAAGCATTTAGTACTTCCAAGTTTTGGAGCAACCTCTGTAGGTGACTCAAATCGTTGTAGTGAATATGAATCCAATGAATATGAATCAAAATATAGAATGTTTAGTCTTGAAACACTAAATTGAGAATACCAGTTATAATAACATCAATTAACGACGTTACCAAATATTTAAAAATTAGACACGCTAGGTTAGGAGTTACGCATTTTTGGCAATTATTCATGGGTGCTTACAAACTAGTG
Source organism: Acheta domesticus (assembly GCA_031308135.1). Taxonomy (NCBI): domain Eukaryota; kingdom Metazoa; phylum Arthropoda; class Insecta; order Orthoptera; family Gryllidae; genus Acheta; species Acheta domesticus. The sequence continues at coordinate 106,130,913 of JAHLJT010000631.1, read as the reverse complement.
AAATATTTTCGCAAGATGCAGATATTTTCCGGTCACTACGCCTTACTGTGCTTGAAGTGTTTAAAGCGTTTGACCGCGGTGATAAAAATCAAGGGATAAGTCATAATATCGTGTCGGACCTCCTTTGGCGAAGTGCAGCAACTCAATGTAGCATGGACTCAGCCAGTCGTCGGGAGTCCTCTGGAAAAATATTGAGCCATACTTCCTCTGTAGCCCTTCATAATTGCGAAAGTGTTGCTGATGCAGGATTTTGTACATGAAATGTTCTCTCAATTATATCCCATAAATGTTCGTTGGGATTTAAGTCAGGAGGTCTGGGTGGCCAGATTATTCGCTCAAATTATCCAAGATGTTCTTCAACGAATCGTTAACAATTGTGGTCCGGTAGCGTGGCGCATTGCCATCCATAAAAAATCATTGTGGTTTGGGAACATGGAGTTCATTAATGGCTTCAAATGGTCTCCAAGTAGCCGATCATAACCATTTCTAGTCAACGATTGGTTCAGTTGGGCCAGAGGACCAGTCCTTTCCGTGTAAAACAGTCTACACTAGAACCCTACAATCAGCTCTTACCAACTGAATCTGGGGACTCTCATCTGACCAAGCCACAGTTTAGGGCCCGACAGTCGTTTAGGGGCCAATCGTTATGGTCACGGGCCCAGGAGATGTGATGCAGGCGATGTCGTGCTTTTAGCAAAGGCACTTGAGTCGGTCTTCTGCTTCCATGGCCCATTAAAGCCAAATTTCGCCGCACTCTCCTGACACATTCTTCGTTCGCCCCACATTGATTTCTGCGGTTACTTCACGCAGTGTTGCTTTTGTGTTAGTAGTGACAACTCTACGCAAACGTTGCTGCAATCAGACATTAAGTGAAGTCCGTCGGTCACTGCATTGTCCATGGTGAGAGGTATTAAGTAGGTATTCTCGGCAAATTCTTGACACCGTGAATCTAAGAATACTGAATTTCCTAACGATTTGCGAAATGGAATGTCCCGTCACAACTACCGTTCACATCAGCCACTTGAGTGCAAATGAAAGCTGTTCCTACGCATTGCCCTTTTGTAACTTTTGTACGCGATTCTACTGTCATCTGTATATTTACGTATTATTATCCTATTGCTTTCGTCACATCAGGTATAAGCGTAGCTCTCGCCGACTGCGCGGCGAGGACATATTCTTTTCTTTTGCCGCGTAATCGTGCATTTTACAGCAAGCAATTGTTCAAAAATTCGAATTGCTTTTTTAACAATTATGAAAACACAATGGACAACATGAAGAGCAGCACATGCCTTTTTAAGTGCTTCTTACTCGCATAAAATCTCGCAAATTTGTACTTCGTTTTGCAAGGGAAATCGTTTGTACTGTTTCCCCTAAGTCTCAATTACCGTATTTTCGCCATATCAGTGGCAGGTTAATTCATCTTAAATGTTTCCCGTCACGAGCAACAAACTATGAGGCAAGCGGAAGACCGGAGCACCTCGTCGGGAATTACCGTTGCTCCTTTCCCACGACGTAATGGCGAAAATCCTCCGTTCCCAAGGCGACCAGGGCAGTTAACTATTACGTCCCGAGGATGCAAGGTTCGACCTTGTAAGACGCGCTTGCCGAAAAAGACCAAGCAAGGTGTATTGCAAGTATTAACTGTGTAACTTGTTTTATGTTTTATTAGTTTAGCCTTCGAGATCTGAGGTAAAATTTGAAAAGAAAGTTGAAATTTTTACATTTGGCTTGTTTTCAATAAACTTACTAATTATTGACGATTTTTGTTTATATCATTTTCATAAACAATGTATCCTTCCAGTCAATTCCAGGGGAATGCCGAAGCAGTACAGATAACGGGCGATGGACCGCACGATCTTTCCTTCCTCATTTCTGTGTTATCGTCTCCCCTTAATCAAACATACACATGAACTACACTATTATTCACGGCGGGAGGCCAGTCGGGAGCTTAAAACGTCCCGGTTGGGGCGGTCGGCCCCGCTGGGGAAAGGTTCTTGGAGAGGGAAATCCCCGTAAGTCGACGTGTATTAGGTGTGCGTGCCGAATTTTGCCATTCAGCGGGAAGGAATACCGCCACATCCCACTATCAAACATTCACTATACTACCTAGGGGCGGATGAAGCCGATCATTGGGGGGCGGAAATCGTATATTTTTGTTAAACAATAAAAATATTTATTATTATATTGTAAGTTATTTATGTTCTGTATTTATTATACTACGCAATTTCAGTGTTTAAATAATTACATAATTCAAACATAAATGATTATTTAAATCAACTTTGACAAACAAAACTCAACAAAAGGAAAGTAAACAAAACTCTAGGTATTGGGGGGCGGGCATGGTCCTATGCCCCCTGGATCCGATAGTGATACAAACGGACTAAAGAGTGTAGCAATTAACGTGCCCGAATCAGTCAATTAATGCCGTTATTTACTCAATAATTGGTCTACAAGGTTGGTCAGTTATGAATGTGGTTAAATTCCCCGAATTTGTACTAACAACTAATCACTTCGTTTCTAAAGTTTAGACAATCCAATCAGATTCGGGCAATTCATAATGACGTTCGGAATCGTGGGGGGGGTCTATCAGAATCACGACAGCTATCCTTCTATATTTGGGTCATCTATCAATTTTTGTCAACTGTTCACCTCAAATATTCATTTGCAGTTAGGATTACTCGCCTTTAAAATATCACAGGAAGACATTATAAAGTAGTCAGAATGAAAACCAGATGATAAAAGTAAATGTCGCTGACTAAAAGTTTCACTCTTTGACATTCCAACGTTCCTCAGCCGCAACAAAACAATTGCCAGAATTGCAGATATATCAGTTGGAATTCTCTTTTTTTCAATTAAAAAGTGGTTAAATTTTATGTTCACTGTAATTCATTTTTTTAATTAAATCAAGACATGTTTTATTAATATGGATGCTCATTAACAGTTTAATATTAATGATACTACATAAGAAATATTATAAACCTTTTGCGAAAACGTCCATTTTTAATCAAAACCATTCTACCCTGGTTCATTTTCGCCACAGATGTAACAAACAGTTCCCTGCCTGAAGGTGAACGTGTTCACTGAATGGCCCCACAGAATCTCTTAATATTTAAACCAAGTGGTTTAGGTGCTGATCCCCGTCCGTTAAGAGACCGAGTCCACTATCGATAATTTGATTATTTAATGTTTCCGGGCGCATCATTTGATATGGTCATTAATTTCGTAAGGGTTGTTGCTGTAGCCATATCAATCGCTTATCACTTGATGAATTACATCGGTAGGCATTTCAATCTTAGGCTCCCGTTTATCTATTTGATGTGATTGATCGACGTGGCCAATAATTCCTTACTCCAATATTGATAAAGTAAATTACTTGTAGGAATAGTTAACTATTCTTCATTACGTTTGATGCTTGGGTCACCAACTGAAAACACGCTAACTAAGTGGATTCAATTCCTCCTCAATGGATTTCATCTTCTTTTATTCTCTTGAGCCAGCATTCATGGAATGCGCAGGAGAGAGGAGAAATCAGAAAAATCCTATTAATTTCGGTTAGTGGTATGTATTCCATCGTCCCGGGCTGAGAAACAAGAAGAAATACAAATGCCAAACTTTTCAAGAAATTATATGAGAAAAATTCTGAAGACAAAAACATTTCGAATGATATAATTAAATTATTTTACGATTCATTTTAATTAGGTATCTAAATCTGAATTTTTCAGTATAACAGACACATTAACAGATTTAAAAACATTGCTTCAGAATATTTTTGGCGGAAAAGCGAAAACATGAATTTCACTGCCCGGAAACGAAAATATGAGCTTCATTGTCTGTCGTTGGATAATGCTGAACGTGTGTCATAAATAGTGATGATAGAACTTCAAATTTTAAAAAATCGCTTTTTGAAAACAAGGCTATAACATGTTACAGCATTACAATAATTTTGCATTTGCACATAGCATTTGTTGAGAAAAATATTATTATGGGAGAACTCTGAGATAAAAAAATGTTCATGCTTTTTAGTTTTTTCCATTAAAATCTGGAAATAAGGGAAACTAATTTAATACTTCGCCATTTGTGTACTTCAACAAATATAATAGCGTAAAAAGTGTAAGAAGTAACGCGTACGCCGAAGGCTAAAGACATTCCTCTTCTTCCCGTGACTTTCTCCGCACAGCAAAGCTCAGAGCCCTTGACATGACCCTGAGCGCTCAGGCTTTCAGGATAAGTCTCTTTGATTGTTTTTCGTATTTTTTACTTAGTTTTCTCAGTTAAAGCTTATTTATTAAATAATAAATACGACCATTCTCAAATTAAATGTTTTCAATCTTCGTTGTCTTGTTGTTGATATCGCATCCCCAGATATAAAGCGAACACAAAGGATACAATACAATTCAATTTAGGAAGTATTTTGCAGATTCCCGACCATTTCGCATTTTGAACGACATTTCGCATTTTGTGATCAATTCCGCATTTTATCGCAGATTGAAAAACCTTCAGAAATACATTTATCAACCGTTAAAAATACAATTACTAATTGTTTCAGCGTTTGGTAAAATTACGCACTTTCAGCAATTGCTAAACTCCACCACCTTTACTCATAAGGACAGTGCAATAACGAGCAACCACCTCAATCCTCAGAGAGCCATCAAATCTTCAAGGTGGTGTAGTTACCGTTTACCTGTCGCTCGCCCCCAACTTCCTCCCAGGGCAACATTCTCGCTTCGAATCTTTGACGGGCGGTGAGCGGGCGCCGCCCTCTGGCGGTGCGTGGGCCGGCGGGGAGGGCGGGGTCGTGAGCTCATCGGGAGCGGGTGGCGGTGAGGTCAGCGCTAATGCCGCCTTGCCGCCTCGCGCTCGCGCCCAGCTGCGCCCCGCGCCACGCGCCTCCCACGCCAGCCCTGCGCTCGCGCACGTGAACCACATTCGCTCACACCAAGAACGCGGCCGCCCCATCAGTTGTTTGGTTCGAACGGAGTGCTTCACTCTCTTTTAACTAAAGGATCGTTTTCTTTTGGTGAAACACCAGTAGACTGCATTGATTTATTGAAAATAAAGTAACATATTTGTCGGCCCCGTGGCCGAGATCACCGTCGTGATCTTGGACCGTGAGGTCGCGGGATCGAGTGCCGCCTCGGGCATGGTTATATGTGTTCGTCCTTGCACACCTATCATCGCCATATCGTTTCATCCTCATACCATAACGTTACATCCAATAACGGTCGCTAATGACCTATAAGTTGATGCGACCTTAAATAACACAAAACAAACATTTGTACATAATTGTCACCATCCTGTCACCTTTTTTGGACGCAATTGCAGTCGGAATGATGCTCTACAACTGTAAAGAAATCCAAGTTGTGGCCATGTTACTGAGTAACAAATGGATTATAATAATTAAATTTGTTCAAAGAAATGAGAGCAACTGGGTGTAATTCAAGAGACCCGGGTTCGAATGCCGACGGGGTTGACCAATTCTTGGAACAAATTTAATAATTAACATATTTCTATAACAATAGGCGCGCGCAGCCTAAAACAAGTAGGGATATCAATCTCATTTCTGGGCTCTCTCTTCCTTCATTTTTTAACATAATTATGACATAATTTATTACAAAATAAATAAATCGTCGTAAAAAATGAATGAAATAATAACTTTAATAATTCAATTAATACAGTTTTGTCAGATGTCTTAGAGAGCCTCTTCTCGAATGTCGTTTCCCCAAATTGTGAAGTTAAAAAGGGTAGGATTTGAACGTATTTACGGAAGAAAAAACTTATTTTTAAGTAAGGTTCCAAGGCAATTTTCAGACGAACCACGCCCCCTCTCACGTTGAAGCCCACTGAGTTAGAACATAAGATCAGATTGACACGCTTCCATTTGTCAAACTGTTTCGGAGTTAGTGAAAGCGCACTGTGCAGACCGGATGCCATGCGCGGGAGTTCATGGCACAAGTGCCCCGACGAAATCGCCCCTCCACGCAGTTCATCACCCCGTCACAAAAGACAACGCCATCCCTATTGTAAAACGGCAGGGTTACTAATAGTTCCCTTTTCCGACGCTAGTTGCGCAGAGGAAGCTCTTGCCATGGCACGGTGCCACGACGCAAGCCACAGCTACCAGTAGAAGACCTTGACACTACTGGTGTAAATCGAGTCTTGAAGGGGCTTAGTTACGGAAAGCCAGAGCCGGATTTCTGTGATTGGTGATCGCAAATGATGAAAGTGATGGGGACACTTTTTCACTATTCATCATAAGTGCGAGTAGCTTAAAACAAGATGGAACAAGTACATTTCTGTGCGTCCTTTTACATTAAACACTTTTTTATTCACATGTAACATATTTTACTAGTAAATAAATACAACTCGGAGATTGTAAATAAATACAACTCGTCAAGGGGAATGAAATTATAACTTTATTGCCACAATTGGATATAATTTATTTTACATCACAGTTGCCAGATGAACGTACTATGGCAACCATGTTTTGCATTAGTGAAAATGCACGTTAATTGCATGTTGCATGTTAATTTGCGAATTGCATGTTAATTTGCGAATTTCAGAACTTGCATGTGCTCGTTTCTGAAATTATTTTATTATTACCAGAAGCGTGCAAAGGTGTGCATTTTCTTTGCATGCAGTTGTGACTGAAATGTACAGAAGATTCCGAACTTTAAGTATCAGGATTAATATAATTGTCACCTTTCCCGTCACCTTGTTGGAAGCGATTACGCTCGAAGAAGTTCCAAAGTCGTATAGAATCCAAATTGTGACCATGTTCCCAAGTGACAAATCTAATTATCAAGATTAATTATTATAAGCAGTCAGGTTGTGAGGGATAAACGAGAATTCGGAAAATAAAAATTTAATATTTCATCAGAAGGCATATTCTCAGGAAGGTTACTTCAACAACTTACTCGTACGTCACGTTTTGCTACCTTGAACGATGCAGAAAAAAAGAAAGATGACTGTCAGCAGGGCAAAATGTCCAATGACTAAATTAGTTATAAAAGATTATAAAATAAATAGAAAGGTTTCGTTTTATATTTTGAAAAATTAATAAAATGTCAAAAAATATACTTTGGGCAGCGATAGATGGCAGCGAGCAAGAATATGTGTCAAGTCCGACCCAAGGCAATACAAAACTAATAAGGGAAAGCCTAAGAATAAACGATTTTAAAGAATCAATTTTAAGTTCTCTGTGAATCTTTTTTTTTTTTTTTCATATATACCAGGGATCTTGTTAAATTGTGCTGAGGAATTTATTTTGAGTTGTTTGAAATTTGTGAAGATAGGTAGTAGCGGTATTACACTAAAAAAGAGTAATTTTCTGTACAGGAAGAGAGTAAATGACTGACCACAATATTCATTTTAATAAATTTGTTAATTTATCGTTTAATGGCTGAATTATTAAATGTTACAATCTCGCAACCCTGATTATAATTATCAGAATAGATATTTAAAATAATCTACGTCGGTACGGAACAATTCGTCCACCAGCATGAAGATACGTATTGTAACGTGCATACAAATTTAACGGGCATCAATAATTAATAATTAGATGTTCTTATTACATTGAGGAAACAAATAAATAAAATCAATTTAATTAACGATTTCATCTATATCGAAATAAAAGACGGAAATATATTTCAGTGGATATAGTAAAAGGGTTTCAGTATCAAATGTACGATTCAAAACACTCAAGGGGCCTTTGCCCTTTTGCTTCCCTGTGATCATGCATTTCTGCTATACATTTCTCTTTTACGTGAAGGGGGAATCCCCCGGAAGTCGACATGTCGGTCGGCGCCGGATCACGCCATCTAGCTGGAAAGGAATCACCTCCACTTTCCGGGACAAAATTCACTATGCAAACGACACTAATGACGATAGTAGATGACTGTTTAATCAATCTTTTAGGTATTTTGCGCCGTTCTGTAAGTAAACACACCTCCTCTCACCGTTGAAACTTGTAACAACCGTTGAATTCGTAGTGGCGCCTATCAATCTACCATCCATGGCGCGAATAGGACTCATGAGCCCAAATCGATTGTAAATGTAATCGGACTAGCGGAGCTTCTATAGTGCGAATTTTATAACTTTGTCCCTCAAGGTCCGTCTTCAGGATGGAAAATGTAATGGTATTTTGAGTCGTTCTCAGTCGTGCCGTTAGATATCTCATGATACGATCTTGCGATCACGTGACATCTAGCGGAAGGACCGAGAAAGACGCAAAATGCTGTGTAATATTCCATCGTGGCCATATGGGCTAGTGGGGCAAAGTTATAAAAATCTCACTATAAGCCATCGATCCCGCTTAGTTCTGTATTATAGGAAGGGAGACAAGCTACACCTAGATGGCGCTGATGCTGCATCCCGAAGGCACTGACGCGCTTTTGCCGTCACCACTCTCACACAACTTATGGGATAAAGGAAAGGGATAAAGCAGGCGCGGATCCACGGGGAGGTGTATGAGGGAAATTTCCCCCCCTCTATTTTTTTGGTTACTATTAATTATAACTTGTCACGAAACATTCAAGCAAAAATATTTTCATATAATCATTAAAATGAATAAATTCGTATCGCAGAATGTGCTGAGAGGACATTTTACAAAATCTGTAATAACACATTTGACCATAACATTTTTAATTTCCCCTCCCAAAACTTGTCTCTGGATCCGCCCCTGGATAAAGGATGGCATTTGAGATTCAATAGAAATGTATAGCGTTCTTTATATGCACACAATACCTCAATTAACACACAACATCCTTGCCTTTTGCGGAATTCGAACCTTAGTGAGCCACAAAATGTGATATGTATATACAAAAGGCAACACACAAGCAGTTCACAATCCATGCTTGAAGCGGGGTTAATTTCTTTGAAACATATTTTTATAGTCGGACATCTGTCAGAACAATCTCGGCTACAAAACTCGGCACTTTTTCACTTACATTTTAAACAAATTAATGTAGAAATAAACATTAACTGTAGTACTTTTTATCATAAAAACTCCATTGCGCAATATCAATTAAATACATCTCCTTAATTTTTACTTTTAATATTGAAATTTTTATCCTTTGTCTCGTGCCACGTACACACGCGGTACACGTGAATACAGTGAATGTGCATGCCAATTCTTTCCTGCAGTTTTGGAGAAGGCGGAAGAGGGCGTCCTCGGTAGTATAGTGGTTAGTATCCCCGCCTGTCACGCGGGAGACCGGGGTTCGATTCCCCGCCGGGGAGGAGTCTTTTTGGTCGGGACGCGGAGCGTAGTATTTGAGCGAGCGCCGTGAATACAGTGAATGTGCATGCCATTTCTTTCGGGCAGTTTTGGAGAAGGCGGAAGAGGGCGTCCTCGGTAGTATAGTGGTTAGTATCCCCGCCTGTCACGCGGGAGACCGGGGTTCGATTCCCCGCCGGGGAGGAGTCTTTTTGGTCGGGACGCGGAGCGTAGTATTTGAGCGAGCGCCGTGAAAACAGTGAATGTGCATGCCATATCTTTCACGCAGTTTTGGAGAAGGCGGAAGAGGGCGTCCTCGGTAGTATAGTGGTTAGTATCCCCGCCTGTCACGCGGGAGACCGGGGTTCGATTCCCCGCCGGGGAGGAGGTTTTTTGGTCGGGACGCGGAGCGTAGTATTTGAGCGAGCGCCGTGAAAACAGTGAATGTGCATGCCATTTCTTTCGCGCAGTTTTGGAGAAGGCGGATGAGGGCGTCCTCGGTAGTATAGTGGTTAGTATCCCCGCCTGTCACGCGGGAGACCGGGGTTCGATTCCCCGCCGGGGAGGAGGTTTTTTGGTCGGGACGCGGAGCGTAGTATTTGAGCGAGCGCCGTGAATACAGTGAATGTGCATGCCATTTCTTTCGCGCAGTTTTGGAGAAGGCGGAAGAGGGCGTCCTCGGTAGTATAGTGGTTAGTATCCCCGCCTGTCACGCGGGAGACCGGGGTTCGATTCCCCGCCGGGGAGGAGGTCTTTTGGTCGGGACGCGGAGCGTAGTATTTGAGCGAGCGCCGTGAATACAGTGAATGTGCATGCCATTTCTTTCGCGCAGTTTTGGAGAAGGCGGAAGAGGGCGTCATCGGTAGTATAGTGGTTAGTATCCCCGCCTGTCACGCGGGAGACCGGGGTTCGATTCCCCGCCGGGGAGGAGGTCTTTTGGTCGGGACGCGGAGCGTAGTATTTGAGCGAGCGCCGTGAAAACAGTGAATGTGCATGCCATTTCTTTCGCGCAGTTTTGGAGAAGGCGGAAGAGGGCGTCCTCGGTAGTATAGTGGTTAGTATCCCCGCCTGTCACGCGGGAGATCGGGGTTCGATTCCCCGCCGGGGAGGAGGTCTTTTGGTCGGGACGCGGAGCGTAGTATTTGAGCGAGCGCCGTGAATACAGTGAATGTGCATGCCATTTCTTTCGCGCAGTTTTGGAGAAATGGTAAAAATTACTCCAAATTGTAAAAAAATATGAAAACTGTTTAGGACTTTATTTCGCATTTACAAGTACTGCGAATTACCTTTACCCGCAGTTAACTCGTCCAGAAAATTTCTCGCATTACACGCGCAAATAAGTACTCGCTTTTTATTAAACTTGTTCCAAGCAAAATCCGAATGGCTTTGACCTTCAACTTAACTTCAAGTTAGACTATACATGTCATGACGAGCATCGGAGAGGAGATGGATGTTCCCCGTGCTAAAATTCCAAGAATTTCGTTTCATGCCGCAAATTCCCCATGGAGTAATCAGGATTCGAAGCGATGTATCCAGAAGAGGAATGTGAATAGTGTAGTAGATAGTGCGCTAAAGCGCGGAATGCCCCTTGAATATACCTAGCTCCCGTCTGCACGTGTGGTCGCAGTTGCGCCACGGAGAAGGCGGCGATCGAAAGGGATTGCGGTCTTCGTTCCCAGAAGGAGCAGGACGCCGGCCGGCAGTGGTCGCTGGCAGGACGTGTCGACGTCTGCACATACGGGGAAGACGGCGGCGGTTTTCGTGACGTCCCCACCATGGTCGTCGCGTGTGCCCAGTTGCCATGAGATACAAGCCCACTTGTCAGTACTGGCATTGAAGATCAGAGGCACTTAGTCATTAAAGCTTTCTCAGAAATTTATGAATGCGAAGCTGCTTAATTGTTCTGACTGACAATAATTGTAATAAAATTTAATGCATTGTTTGTTATTGTTTTCGAATTCTGTGCAAGTGGACACTGTAGAATATATTACCGTCACCTCTCCACGGGTAGTGTGCGAACAGTAATTTGCACAATCCAAAGAAACATTTAATAAAACCATTAAATGACCAATGATTCTTTACTTCTCAACTGTACGATTCCCTGTAATTGCTCAAACATTTGTACTATAATGAACATGTATCATGACTATAATTACGTAATAAGAGAACTTACAATGGAAGTATAAAAATAACTACCTTCTATTTCTGCAATATAGATTCCCTTAGTTGAAAACAAAATTAGTTATTTGAGGAAGTAATTATTTCCAACTTTACGTAGGAAACTCCTTGATCCAATTTGTAACAGCATCCAATAGAAGTGCCTAACTACATGCAAAACAGAAATTAATTTTTTTCATAAAACGTACAAAATTTGAAGCAACACGAGATGCTGGGAAAATAATCAAACATATGAAATTGAACATGAATGGTAAGCCGTCAGGTGTACATTCTGTAAAGGGGTACTAAAGAGAGTGCAATTATTTTAAAAGCTAGAAATTGAATATGCTTGTATTTAGATTTCTCTCTCGCCCTCCTACATGAGAAAGTAAAAGAATGAAGTGTTCGTGCCATTGCGAAGCGCGAAAAATACTCTTGTTTCTATTTCCAAGCCAGTTTCATTTTTAAAACTGGGGAAAAATCCACTTCCTTTCCTGACGTTTTCAAACGGAATAGATGTGAATTCAGATGAGAGAGCGGGAGAACCTTCATACTGCAGATGAGATTTTTCGACATGGATTAATAGAGGCCCTCTTCTCCCACGTTTTATCAGCACCTTGGCACAACTCTAGGAGACGGCGCAACGCCCACTTCCACTTAGAGAAACTCGCCTAACTGAATTAAGAGTTGAGAACACCGATTTCCTTAAATACCCGGACAAAACATTTTCTTTCCTTATAATTTAATTATTTTAAGCTGATACTCAAACCTGCCACATTTAAGTAGATGTAGTCAATAAATTCAATGGTCAATTGTAGATCTTGGTCAATAATTTCACACAATCAACCCATTCACCAATATTCTTGACATAGAAATGACATTCTCACTGACGTTGAATATTCACATAGCTTTCTTATGCAAGATAATGCCACTCGTGTATGTTATCTTCGATGCACATTCCCATGATTCATCACTAATAATGTTCTGTGGATTTGTTTACACGAGTATTCCTCGCAGTTATGTTGTAGGATTTTAGAGATGTTTAGTATATTTTGTGTTTCAAATTTATTTCATCTCGTTCTTCTTCGCCCCTCATCATTTGTTCAGGTGTAGGTTTACTTATTGACACAATAGGCCAATGTCCAAGTCGCCAAATTTCAAGGGTTTGAGATGGCGCATAAGGTGGCAAAACCAATACGGTACAAACCAATTTCGTGTATGAAGTTTCTCCTCCATTTGGTCGCTTATCAGCTCACTATTAACTACGCCACTCTGTTCACGGGAAGAATCGGTATTAGATGTAGACAGAACAGTCGTCTGTGCTTGGTCCACAAACATCGAATTGCGAGCTTTTATGAACCTTTTTCGTAGGGAAATATTCCATGTAGCTTCGAATTCTCATTCTCTCCTTCTATATTAAAGTTGGTTTGGGGACCAAACTCACAAAAAAACTAGCAAAATCGAGTAAACTTAAAATAAACGAAAGAAAAAGAAAAACATGAGAAAAGGGAATACGGAAAAGCCTTCGAAATTAAACGGGCGAAAAAACTATTAGACGTTCGCGTAAGACCTATTTCTCTTGACGAAGTCTTATGTGTATGCGTTGCTTAGTTTATTGGGTCATAAAATGAATATGGAGATGACAGAAAAGATACGAATAACGTGACAAGAGGTAAACTGAAAACCGTGACCCACTAGAAGAGGAGACACAAAAGCCGCAAATTACAAATGAGAATGCGAAGATAAAAGGAAATAAATACGGGTCAGCTAGGAAGGCGCTATATGGTTTCGCAATGAGCGCGCTGCCGACAGTTGAGGGTCACCATCACCTACGCTTAGGACAGGGCCCGGGCCAGATGGTACGAGGGGCATTCAATAATTAAAGAGACAAATTGATATGGAGAAATACACTTTCATTTTACAAAACCTAACTTTTCCTACTTTTTAACAAATTCTTCGCCAACATTTATGCACTTGTTCCAACGGGTTACCAGCTTTTTTATAACGGCTGCAAAGAAGTATTTATCTTGGTGTTTGAACCAATTTCCCACAAATTGTTCGACAACCACGTTATACTGGAACTTCTTCCCACGTAATGTCTCTTTCAATGGACCAAACAAATGGAAATCAGGTGGTGCTTAACCAGGGCTGTAAAGGGGATGAGGAAGTACCTCCCTACTCATTTTGTCAATGGTTTCACGGCTTTGTTGAGCAGTGTGAGGACGTGCGTTGTTTTGCTGGAGAATCCTCTGAAATCCATGACGTTTCTCTCTCATGACTGGCTTCACCTTGTTCAAAAGTATATCTAAGTAGTATTGGCTGTTTATTATACACTGTTCTTCGTGATAATGACAAAAAACGCAGCTACACCGTCCCCAAAGGCAGTCAACATTGGTTTTCCTGCTGATGCGGCCAGAACGATGTTTGCCAGTCACTGAGTCTCGTTCACTTTGAACTGTTTTACTCACTTGTAAAAATTGTCGCGGTTCTTACAACTTTCACCATACACTTAAGTCGTTCCAGAGTAGATAGTAGGTTTTTCACCTTCAGCAAGTTCAAAAGGAACCGCAAAACGGTTGTTCAACCAATGTGGGATTTTCAAGTGGATTCGCCATCGTTCAACTTAATTTTCAGGTTATGAACACAACAATCCTAATCCTCCAGATGGTCTGGTCTCAGCCCAGTGATGCCAACTTAAAGTCTTAAAATTACCAATCTTGTCCTATCCACTGTTTTTTTCTCCAGACCAATTTGTCTCTTTAATTATTGAATGACTTACGTATTAGCCTCAGACAATCGGGCGTATGGGGCTGCCCTAGCCCACACGGATATTCGAACATACGGAACATTTTGGGAAGGGTCGAAACGTAACAGATTGTGATATAATAAAGTTTAAGAGCAGCTTTTATACAAGAAGCAATCCTTTATTGAAGAGCGAACACTGCAGCCGTGAAATTAAATGACAAGCTATCACGACTTATCGTTCATTTTTCATCCACTCTACAAATACAGTGAAGTTGTTGATTGCTAAGCCCGGAAGCCAAACGCTAGAAAGTTCTAGGAAGAAGTACCGGCGTGTGCTTTTGTGGCGAAAGTGGATTTACCTTCCTCTTGTCAACAGGTTGCAATGTTTGGTGTGGAGGCGACATACATTACACACATTTATCATGGACTTGCGTAAGATCTCTTTTTCTTGTAGCCAAATGACGTCGTGTTACCTAGCATTTCCGGTCAGTATTACGATCTGTGTTTTTTTCAATGAAGTAAATGTCACAATGTTATAGTTACGAATGAGAGGTAAAAATGGATGATTTTTCTCAGAAATTATAAATTGCTACTCAAATGCAAATTGTAGTCGAAAGAAACATGTATGATATCTGCCAAATAAAATTAGAGATAAAAATAAAACTACTGTATTAACAACGATCTACGCCCACACATCGTTTCTATATTCGTTCGTATATTAATTTAAATATCTATTTAGCACATACATTTCATGTATCTATATTACTAAATTTCCAATGCATGCAAAAATTGAAAGAAAACTATTGTATCATCTCCGGCCATGTGAGAGGCGTCTGTAGTTTTGTTAGATGCCCAAGAACAGGGGGAAATCCAAAACCAACAAAACAGCTTGACATAAAAATTAAAAGATTCAATTGTTTTAATTCGCCTATGCTCATAATTGCAGGGCTATACGACAGTATTTTATTTTATTTGCTTTTAAGCAGTGAGCATGCCCCATTTTCGAGAAACAAGTCTTTTTTTTCAGCAGCATTTGTGCTACTTCAGGCCATTTCTTATTTTCTAATTGCTATAAAATCAAAAGTCGTTCTCGCAACTGAACAATGTTACGCAGAGTTGACATCATTAAAACTACACATAACACCAACGTTTCTCAGAACGTACCCACTCCCCCCCCCCAAAAAAAAACCTCTGGAGAGAGTTTTCCTCAAGCGAAAATGTCACAAATGTTACTTCACAAAATATACTACACATCTAGAAATATCAAAGAAATAGTCAAAATGGATTAAATGGTTTGGTCCCCTCAAACATCGCCAGGACATCTATTTATAATTAACACATTTTATTTGAAGAATTGTATTATTTTCTTGTCCGCTGAACCATCAAATATAGCATTTCACAAAGAAAATAAATACTATTTTATTATGTTATGTTTTAAATTAATAAATTCAAAATATATAAACAACAAAGATGCCAGACGGGTATACGCTACCCTAGTTCATAGACAAATTTAAAGCAAATATTATTCAGATTTGAAATAATAACTCTTGTTCACACGCACACACGTACGGTATGTTTCCAAACATGAAACAGGTTCAAATTCCCGAACGCACAAGATTAATTATTTCGTCAATCAATGTAAAGTACTATAATTACTTAAGAAGCCATGTGAGAGCAACGTTTCAATTTGCACAAACGCGACGCGACAACCACAGGCCAGAGACTCATTCGACGCTGATTAGTTTCCTGAGCACGCCAGTTGTCGGCAAACAAGTGCGACACATGTGTCCTCAAGATTCAGTGCCGCACGTCAGCACAGCGCTCTCGCAACGCTCGCGAGCGCTCGCAATGAACCGGCTTCCGAAGCAGCGCGACCGCAGGCGGCGGCAAACACCTGCCCCGCGCTCCCCGCCCGCGAAGCGCTGCGGCCCGCACGCCCCGCAGGGCCCCGCCCCGCGCAGCGCAAACCCGCCTGTGAAGCTCGGTCCCACCAGTGCCTGCCCTCCCAGCCAGGGGCGGATCCAGACCATCATTTTTTTGGGGCATGCCCCACCCCATCATAGATTTTCTAATAAATAATAAATATATTTGTTGTTATATAGTATATTATTTATGTACTGTAGATATACTATGCAATAGTGTTTAAATAATTACTTATTTCGAACATAAATATTTAATTCAATTTTGCCAAATAAAGGAATCTAAACGAATACTCTTTTGGTTGGGGCCTTAGCCCCCATGCCCGCCCTACTCTCGATCCACTAGTGCTCCTAGCCCATACCTGCCCCACCCTGTCCCATCTTGTCCTAAAATACTCAGTTTCGCCCAACCTCTCTCCGGCGCGACCCGTCCAGGACATCTGGCTTTTTCTTGGTTAAAGCATTAGTGATTTCGTGCGCTGTAACAACTATGTTCATTAGTCCCTTAAGTGTAGTGCATGCGTTTTTTTTCTTGAAATGTGGCGATGACCTTCCCCGCTGGATGGTGGGATCCGGCGCTGACCTATCGGCGGCTAACAGGGTTTCCCCCAAGGAGGTGCCTCCTACTAGCGGAGCACCGCCCCAGCTGGGACAAGCTCTAAGCTTCCGACCAGTCCCCCCAGCATGAGTGGAAGTGTAGTTTATGCAGTAAATGCGTGTAAGTAATGGTGAGGATAGGGCAAGGCAGAGGAAGGAAAGATCGTGCCCGGTCCGTGGCCCGTTTGTTACGGTATGCTCTGGGATACGCCTAGTGTTGATCTAAAAAACTGCCGATCAGAACAGCGAGACCCTAGAATTCTCCTCCAAATAGCGACTGAATTCAACCTATCTACCGAGTGTCGAAAATCCTGCAACCGCCAGGACTCGAACCTCCCGGTCAGAGGCACTGCAGTGACATCAACTGATACGCTGAGCCACCTCTCCTAGGTCCCATCTTGCTCCGCCCCATTCCGCACCGATCGGACACACTCCGCCCTCTCCTTTTCTGCTCCCACACTGCTCCTCCCCACCACGCCCCTCTCTGCTTGTCCCGTCACATCCCATCCCGCTTTGCTCCAGTCTAGACCACATTACCCCGCCCCACCCGCCACTCCCGTCCGGTATCGTCACTTGCCCTGCCCCACTCCTCCTTCCATCTCCCCGCTTTCCTCCGCCTCTACCCTACACCACCTCCTCGTCCTGCGCCGTCGCGCCCTGCGCAACGCCATCCACACCCTCCCCCTGCCTCTCGCGCCTCGCCGCCAAGACCTCGTTCCAGAGTGAGTCAGCGCAGGTGCAACGCGCCGCCGCTAAAAGCAGTTGCAGCGCAGCGGAGGAGCCGCCGCGCCGCAACCCGCCCTCTGCCCCCGCGTCCGATTTATAAATGGCCCATCGCGCGGCTCTGCATACTAAAGTTAAGCGCCGCAAAGTGCATAAAATAACGAAGTATACTTCGGTATTTCTTTCTTGGCGCGTGGGGGCGGGTGTCAACAAAATGGCATATCTCACGGTATTTCACGTCGTTTTCGGTTGTGCCGCTAGGAGTCACATTATCGCCAGCTCGATACAGTCGCGATCATGCAACTCCTAGCGGCACAACCGAAAACGTCGCGAAATACCGTGAGATATTCCATTTTAATGACACACCACCACGCGCCAAGAAAGAAAAACCGAAGTATAAGTAATGTTCACTGGATACCAAAAGCATGCCTTAAATGGTGATGGCGTAAAATTATTATCCCAGTGAACAAGAAAATATTGGGGTGATTAAAGCAATTTTACGTATAACACGAGAGTTGAACTTTTTGACTCCACGAAATTAGCCCCGAACACCGTGAAGTGAGACTGGTAAAAAAATCAGTTTTGACGATGTAATTGGGTAAGTTGTCAGAATAATCGACTGCGTTATGTGCACACACGGTAACGAATTACAATAAGCCATAGATTATAGGTGCAAACGCTTCGTTACCTGTATGAAAGCCACGTGCACATTTAGGTACTACCTTTATTACTTTAATTTCGCAATAGGTTACTACTATACTATTTGGCAGCAGTTATGAGGCGCTTTGATGGCACGCAATGTTGCAATTTTTTAAAATATTCCCATATAATTTTGGGGCTATTAATATATCTACTTTGGCCACGTTTGTATCGGTAGTGACAGTGGTGCTGTTGCAGGGTGTAAGTGTTCATGATCGAATAACACGTGAATGTTGACATGAGTGCATGAAATAATTATATTCAATTTATTAATTAAAATTAATAGGAAGATGCTTTGAGATCAGATTCATGTACGGCAGTCATTACACGCAAGCGAGTTCCAATAAATCTAAATCGGAATCTGTCTCCGCTACTTGGCAGTGGGAGTTGCTACATTGCCAAAGCGTTCGTTTTAAGTTGCACTTGCACGAAAGTGAGCAGAAGGGCAAGGCCAGGGACGAAAGAAAGTGGATGAATGTAGCAAAGCAACGTTTCAACACTTAATTGATTGATTATTTAGTCTTTCCGGGCGCCTCAACTGAGGTCATTACTTTCGTAAGTGCAGTGCATGTTCTTATCACGGGATGTGGCGGTAAATAAAAATGTTTAGCGCATAGGGGGACCCGAACTGTAGATGGCCCGCTCTGGTTTTAGACAAGTTCAGAATCATGATACCCGTAGATGTTTGAAGAGTTTGCACTATTCCGAAAATCTTCCATAAAACAAACTCTTAACGCGTAAAGCATTCTCTCTTCTCTTTTAGTTAGCCATTAAAATTAGTATGTGTAAACAAAATATAAATGAAACAGAAATTTAATAAACATCTAAATATTCATCCTAAAAATCAAAAGACGTATAATTTTTTTCTTGAGGTTGTTGTCAAAGAGATTCAGAAAATATGACATTTGAAATTGCGTTTACATATTAAGAGTTAAATAATATTTCCAGCTGTGATATTTTTCCACCAGGGAAGCAAATCTTCACCGCCCAGATGATTGTACTTGCGCTTGGGTTGAAGGTGCGAAACCACGTCAGGAATAGATAGTTCTCTTTGTAATACGCAGATTCGCGCAGTAAGTAGAGACAAATTACAACGCATCACTTAGAGATTAATTTCGTCATTTATCAGGAAAGCCAAGTGAAAGTTCTCAGTCCTTGATTTCAACCTACCCATGGGGATATGACGCTATAAAAACAAGAGAATGAAAAAAATGTCACAAATAAAGTGAAAAATATTTTCTTGAAGTTTTTGAATTATTCTACACAATATTGTCGCAATGAAAATATAATTAAATTAGCGCAGTGAATTGTTTTATGACAACGCACCTTTCTAGCTCAAATAAGTTTGCGTGTTTTGCACTGATTTTCTTTCATATACGCATTGCCATGAACGTTTCGGATACGTAATTGGAACTGCCGATGAAGAGTACGAACCGAGCGGGTGGTGAAAATTTGCTTCATGTGGTTTCACATCAATGAGTTTGTGACCCCTGCCATGATTGAGTTCGTAGTTCGATTGCTCTGATCAGTGGGTTTCTTGGTTTTTCTTCAGACTAATGGCGGGTCAGCACCCTATCCACGGCTCTCGAACAGCATGCGATCCGTCCTTTTGCAATTTGTCCCCACTCACGTTCATAGGGCCTGACGGTAGTCTTATACCCCAGCTAAATACGGCCTATACCACAGTAATCAAGAAAAGACTCCAATCAGAGCTGAAGATCTGGGATGCAGCTGAAGAAATGTGAGACCCTGATACACTATGTGTATCTCACACATACCTACACAAAAACGGAAATATAGATGTATGCGTACGTTTCACAAAAACGTTTAAACCACAGCTTTGCTCCCAATTTTTTTTGTGAACATATTTGAGCAGCCGAAAAAATATAGTGGGGTTCGCGATCTTAAAAAGGTACTCCGGATTTCTTTCAATCGCAAAAGTGTTATTACTGTGAATAACGCAACCCGCAATGCATGCTAGGTGGGTGGTTAGGCCAACTGAGTGGCGAGAGGTGGGGTGGAGGTGGAGAATAGGACTGGCAGAATAGACGGAGCGGACCCAGCTGATAGAGCTGGAGAAGTAGACGTGGTGAGCAGGACTGTTTAATATAATGTGATAATTAAGCATGAAGTTACGCCCCAGAAGTGTTGTCGCTGGAAATGATGAGTCCCGTAATGTACTCAGGGGCAGCGTAGATGCCGGGCTGGGCAGAGTGGCATCAGTCGCGCCCGGTCAGAAAGGTTACACGTCACCTCCGCCTCTAGTTAACAAATAAATTGAAACGCTTGAGGCAGTAACATGATTAACCACATCAGCCACAAAAAAGCTGTCCGTTATTCGTAAATGAAAAATATATCTAGTGAAAGTACAGCTTATGTTGTTACTACATGTCTTGTACAGAAAGGACTTCAAGAAATGACGAGACGCTTTTCCAATAAAATCAAGATATTAACATTTACAAATAGCGGGATGCTTTCTATGGCTGGTGTAGCTTGTCTTGTTACAGCCTCAAGCCCTTTAACTGACTCTAATTAATATGACGTGTAATTTAAAAGGCCGAAGTAAGTGAATATGGGACAGCCGCAGAGTCGCCCAGCGCTGGCCCACACGCACCGCCGCGCTAGGCGGCGGCCACTTGGCACGCTCGCGAATCCGTGGGGCGGAGCGCTGGGGCGCAGCGGGGGCGCAGCGGGGGCGCAGCGGGACGGGGCGAGCGAGGCGGGAGGGCGGAGCGGGGCGAGCCGGACTGAGGAAGGCATAGCGGGTGGGCGAAGCGGGGGGGAGGGAGCGGGATTGAGTGTGGGTAGGGTGCGGGGCAGGCAGAGGGAGTGGGAGGTGCGGGGTTTGGGGAGCGGGGATGCGGAGCAGGCATAGCAGGTGGGCGGAGCAGGGGGTAGGGAGCGGGGTGGAGCTCCCCGTGTGGAGCGGGGAATGCGAATCGGGTGGTCGGAGCGGGGGTAGGGAGCGGGGTGGTGAGCGAAGCAGTGGCGGGGGCGGGGGCGCAGCGGGGTGGTCGGTCGCGCACCCAGCGACAGCGAGGGCGTCTCGCGGCGCCCCCGCGGCCCCACAGTCCACCCGGGCGGCGGCGCGGCGGCCGTTTATTTATAGAGCCGTTTCGCCGCCGCTTGTTAAGGCCCTGACGCGCACTTCCGGTTCCTCCTTAGTGAGCGCATCAATTTTAATAAAGCGCGCCGCCTCCTTCGCTCGCTGCGATTGCGCTGTGAGCATCGCGTGAGGCGGCGGCGTGGCGCAGCGGGTTGGGGAGGGGGAGGGGGGCCCTCCTTGAAGCTGCTCGCGCCGCCTCCGCCGCCGCCGCCGAGGGAGAGCTTCGATGGGGCTAGTGGACAGTGTAACGACACCATCATTATTTTCTCGATACTCCACAATCAGTCCCCAGTACCTTTCCCGATCGACTACCTGCCAACCGCTTGTTAAGAAGATTTTTTTTTCAAAAAAATCAATAAAATGTTTAATGCCGATCCGATGGCCGAGATCGCTAAGTCAGTAGTGCAGTAGCGGTCTCGGATCAAAGGATCACGGTTTCGAGTCCGTCTCGCCTCGAACATGATTGTGTTGTGTGTGTCTCTGTATGTTAGCATATGTCTATTTCATCATTGATCATCATAATTTCACCTCATCCCCTAGGACTAACAACTCTGGGGAATAAAAATGGAATCAGCATTAAATTGCTGATTCCCCTTATTGAAAAGTAACGTGCACCTACCCCGATAATCATGTCTGAGCTTCGGTAGGATGCACGTAGCGCATGGCCCCATGATAACCGATTTGCGAAACAAAAAATATGTTCATTACTATGTTCCGAATTTTTTTCCTACATGCATATCTTATTCCTTTAACTAAAAATGCAATATTTTAGGATACATATATATTTTGAACTTTAAGAGTATGAAACGCAAATTCTATAGAGCATATAAATACTTATTTAGCAAAAAACATTTATTTTGCCAATAATGAAAACATTCATGTACATATATCACACGACACTGGCCGTCATTTAATAAATTTTGAATTATGTAAAGATAGGTTGATTCCAGTTTTATCCGAAGAGTGCAGGCAAGTTGAACTAATATCGGTAATTCTACGTTACAGTCGACCATCAGAGGAGAAGTATTTCGAATTTCAAAACCGTGTAAAGTTTGTGGTAGGTAGTAGTGATGTTTAAATGCGTTTTGCCTGGTCAGGAGCATCATTTAGCGAGTTGATATTTCTGAGAAGCGTTTGTGAACATGGGCATAGTTAATCCCCATTAATTTAACAGCAATCCACTTTCCATGGTTTTGAGAACCCTCCAACCGATTCGCATCGGTGTCTCAAGCGTTTTTTTGGTATTTTTAGACAACTACCCATTTTCCCTCGTTATTAAGCTTAGTGTTACAAATGTACGGATGTCTACGTTGTACTGCCCAAAGCAGAGCTACCAAGATAAAAAGACGGTGGGTGGTCGGCTGAGGCGCAAATCTCTGCAGCGGCGTGGAATATTTCTTCCACTCTCGACATCCTCGACCTTCATTCCGACGTACTTGACTATTCAAAACAGTTTCCAGGCAGTATCAACCTATAGATTTCTGTGTCAAACACTTCCAGAGCGTGACGCGAACCATAACACTTTCAGACGGGCTGACAGACTTCATCAGTAGGCTCTGGTTTGATTGACTTCTCATACAAACACGTGTCACATCTTTACCGTCCATTCATAATGATTCATCTTGCGTTATCATTGACCTCTCATAATCATTCCTACTATTATCACGACAGTGTAATGCAACCACTTATTTGGCAATCAGAAAGGACTGTACATAAGTTTCCTCCATCGCCTACGTTCAGTTAATGGAGTGTTGCACTCATCAGTTGATGGTTTGTCTCATCAGGTCTTTTTTTAACATAAGAACCTATTGTATAAAAATTATAAAAATACCTTGTTATATATCAATGAATATTGAATAGAGAGACATTTGGCTGAAATGATTGATTAAATGTGGGAAGTCATTGAAAATAATCTCTTCCATCATCATTACCTCTCCGAAATATTCATACGCCAGATCTAATTCTATATTTCCCAGTGTGATTCATACTATGCAATTTGAAGTAGTTGGTGGTTCATGGCTTAACTCTATTAGGAGCGTTAAAGAAGTTTTACCATCAAAATAACGAACTAATTAATTAATTCTCTACGAGTATTAGTCCAAAGTCAAATTTTTATGGTAGAGAAGAAACTGTAATCGGCAACATGAAATGTTGTGTGAATAGGGGTAATTGTAGATTACTACAAATCATATATTACATGCATAATGATGTAATATAACTACATAATATGTGATTATGTCATTCAACAATGACACCATAGAGCCTTTTCGTCTTCATGAAGTAGCGAAGGAAACGTGCTCAAACGACATCCTTCGCTATTATGGCTTTCCGGTGAACTATATTTGTATAGCAAACATTTCTTCTCTTATGCGCCTCAAACTGATATTTTTCACGAACATTTCCTCAACATACTAACAATATTGCTTCAATTAAATATATCAATTTCTAACGTGCAATAGCGTTTTTATTTCATAAAAAAGATAAAATTGTGAAATATCAGAATGGATTCGGCTTCAAGATTTCAAAAATGCTATATTTTTTTCGTTTTGTCGGAATTAATATCTGGTTGTTGCGGTCCTTTCTGAGTCCGGTACCCCCTCCCCCCATATCAATGAAATTCTTCGTAAATTGCGTGATGTCAGACTTTGCCTAACGACTCTGCTTTTCGTTCAGATAAAAGCATACTATATCCAATGACCAATTTGGTCTCTATTCCACTTACAAAACATATGATATATATTTTTAATATTATGTCGTCGTGTTCCAGAATCGCACATTGCAAAAACACAATATTGCAAATTTATTTTTTACTTTTAGTACGAAAAAATATTTCGCAATTTATTATTTAATACTAAATAAATTGTGTTATATTCCCTTTATTTTATCACTGAATTAATTCCAACACAAACACATTAACTTGACTGCAACATGCTCGATAGAATTTTTTATCACCAGTTCTATACCTTTATCTACAATGTTATTAACTCATCAGAAAGACTTTTCATTATAATTATTCGACTAGCAACTGATATGATAAATATTATATGCAAAGAAGTTCGATAATCTACTGAATCTTCTACCTTAACGAACAAGAAGTGTCTCCATTACGCATATCAGTATCGGGGAAACGTATAGCTTGCAAATGAGGAATCCGGCCGTTACGGACAGGACATTACACAGGAAAGGCGGCATGCAGAGAACAGAGCCTGGATGCGGAACTCGGGGTAGACGTAGCGAGCGGAAACGAGACTTGCAAAAAGGCCACCGCAGCCACATCCGCCGCCGGCACCGCAAAACCTCACAGGCTCTGGCTCCCTCTTCGCGCTGCTGTCTAGGCTTTCCCAGCGAATCACGTGCTAGTGAGAACGCGCGAGGAAGCGCGCACAGCGGCGGCTGAAAAATACATATGCTCCAGAACAACTGAATCTTGGTAGACCTACAGATCCTAGGGTCGAGACCCAGTGATGGCAGATTTTCGACTTGAGCTAAGTTGAGTTGAAAAAACGCCAGTGACTTGATGCGAGTTGTAGGGGCTATCAGCTTTGGCCCTTTCTGTAATTTTCTCCGATTAAGACCGCACGGATGCTAAGGGAACGGTCAGAGAGGTTCCGTGTTCGTCTGAGTTCGCTTTCGGAAGAACGTTCGTCAGAATGTTTCACTCATCCAGAGCCTTCAGAGGGTCGTATTGGTTCTGAAGCGATCTGGCAAACATGGACGGTCTCGCAGGTAGGCATAACGGCGTAAGTAATCTTAAATGTTTCGGCCAAACTGAGTCTTTCAAAATGATATAGAAAAAAATTGTTTCGTTGGTTAATGAACGAAAAGTCCTGCAGAAGGTCTCCGTTTCATTTCTCAGAAGTTATGACAGTAAATTGCAGAAGAAATATTTTAAATGAGTTCTTTCGAATGCCCCTAGCCCCACTAATGGAATGACATGGTGAAGTTTCTTTTACAAACACTTCTGTCATATATCAGACATATATTAAAAGTAATCATCAACAAGAAGTTCAATCGTTTCTTTCCCGTTATTGTCGACCATAAGTAAATACTTGCAGACGGTTGCCTCGCACTGTGCAAATTTTTCTTCATCCGAACTGAATTTACTCTGAACTTACATTATATAAGTTCCTAAAACAACGGATCATCGACCGCGCGTAATCCTTTCTTCCCGCATCGTATCCCTTTCGATGTCAGACCAAACATATCGGAGAGAGGGAGAATGAGCTTTTCATAACGTCCGTGAAAAGTAATCAAGATTTCACACAGGTTCCCGCAGCCGAATACATAAGATCTGGCCGAAAGTTCACGAGGCTCCAGTTCATGTCCACAAATTTCAAGAAATCCGCAGAATGTTGGTCCGCATGATGTCATTGCAGGACGTGGTTTATCTCGGTCAGGCAAGATGTCATATTCACGCTGTTTTTTCACAAACATAAATGTCGGTAGTTCAGTAGGACAACTGAAAACCTATTATTTTTCGAAGTTCCAAATAATGAAGTAATGGAGAAATTTTCCTCGACATGGCATAAATGATTAGTTAACATTAGAATATAATTATCTCAATAAATTCTACGTCCCTCTGGAACATGACAAAAACTACCAAATTGAAGATAGTACTTTTTGCCTTAGTTAAAGTCTTTTTCAAAAATTCAGCTCTTTAAAAAAGGTAATGTACAGTTTATTGAGAAACGAGTAGTTCTCGGTAATTTATGCTTGAAATTAATGAGATTTATAAGAAATTTTTTTTTCTCAAAAATCGCTCCAAGTTTTTTCTTCAATTTTTCCCCACGCTTAGAAGAAGAGACGCTTAAAATAATGGTGCAGGTCTCATTGTCGTTGAACTCTCTGAATTTTCGAAAATGGCAAATTTATAAACAATATTATGTATTAATTTAGAAACAATATAACGAAATTTAGAGACAATATGAGCAAACAGTAAGAGCTGTTGTAACATTATTTTCTGAATAATTGTTTTTATTCGCTATTTTTTGAAAACATGTATTTTTGACGTTCCAAAGAAATTGAATGGCACAAATGTATTTGAATTCAGAACAAAATTTGTTATAATCTTCCAGTTGAATCCTTGTTGCATTAATTGAAATTGTCATTTTCTTCTAAATGTTTATTCTGTACAAAAACATATGCTATTTATCTTGCTCCTTCTGTGACAGTGTTAAGTAATCTTCAGACTGGAATACTTACATGTGTAATGTAGTGCTCAGTTTTGAAAATGTATGATGGATACCTCCGAAATCAGTGACGGTAGGCTGTCTATCTACCTATCCATCTATCGCTGATTGCTTTTGTGAGCACCAATAAAACAAAAGGCCGGGTTGTGATGGTTAATATTCCTGACCTGTTAATTGCAAGTTTTGTAACAAATTCTGTGATGTCTATTGAATTACGTAGGAAATTAAAGGTCTAAGTCTTCTTAAACACCACTCAGAAAAGAATAAGCCCTACTCTAAATACACTATTTTCAGACAACAACAGTCGATCAGATTTTGCATCATACGCGGGAAATTTCAATCGTATATTTGTTTGGGTACCAGCAAGTTTTGTCTAAATAAGATAAAAAGCTAAGGTCTTAACGTTCGGTACTTATTGTGGCCACCAGACCACTTAGAGATAGCTAAGGGCTCATGTAAAAGCTTAGGGAGCCCATTATGTAAGTTGCCCTCCATCCTCTCTGCCGGGAGGCTCAAGATTAATCTTTAACTGTTGAACGTTGTGTTATGTTTCATTTCTTTACAGAATCTCCGTCTTCGCTGGCTCCTTAACTAGTTTATAACAATAAATATGTTTCTTACCATAAACAACTTACATGTACGTTTATGACTTGCAATTTTAAATTAAAATGTCAAGACAGCAATAGAATACAACTAAAAGCAATTGATTTACTCATTTAGAAACAATGAACTTTAAAAATTTCCTGGAATAGTTTTTAAACCTGACTGAATTAGCTCACTCACATCACTTTGCATCAGTTTTCATTTTAATAGAAAAAGTACCGTGTACTTAATAATCCAAGTTTATGATAGGATATTACTATAAAGCAATACTAAATAATAGTAAATATATATTTATCGCTGGCATGCACCTATGTATAATATAACGTAGGAGAAATCGACAAAAGGTAGTTAATAAATACTTTGTAGGAGGCAGTTGTAGCCGTATATTATTTACTTACAGCAAAGTGAGATACGACGGGGAACTTAAAAAAAAATTTAAAAAATACAAAACCCTTTTCGTTCTTGAAAGATAAAGAAGTTAGCACCACAAGGATGCAATAAATTAGCAAACAAGTTCATCAGCAATAGACCTTACTCTTCATCTGCGCCATTAACATAGCAAACGTCTTCATTGTCTGAGCTCACAAACTCCAGTAAATATACCCAGCGGTCACAAATATCTTTCGCAACTTGTTAAGATCTACATAAACTGTGCGTCAGCCCCATGAATAGTCTTCCTTGAACTTATTCTGAGAGCATCCTAGTTTCTAAAAAAGAAACAAGTTCTAGAATCCTGCTCCGATTTAAAATGTAGTTATCGTATAAAATGTAGTACTCTTCCTTATATTCTTAATATTGTATCTGCATCAAAATTCTACAAAATCATACATTGTCTTTAAAATACTACAGAGAACGTCATCGTCAATTTGAAATCTCAAACAAACGTCTTACGTCAACGTTCTTGTTTGTTGTTAATTTGTCGCTTACTCTACTGCACTTTACTGGACAACTCATTTGTCTTGATGACTCTTGTCTTGGCACGTTTACAAAAATCTGCTAAGAACTCGTATGTGGATTATGGGCAAAAACTCACTTCCATTATTAGTCTTCAGAGCCTTACTTACAGTAATGCGGACAAGCATTTAGAATTTAAGGTTCATTTTGAAAAAAAGAAATGTTTTACGAAATATTTTAAATTGTGCGTGGTATTGTACACTATCCTTTATGAATTCCTTTATAATTTCAAGTTTGTTCCAAAGCGAGTGTGAAAAGTCATACTACTGATAGACTTGTCGATGTGATTCGCGTCTTTTACGAAGACTTCATTTCGTCACGTTCATTCTCAAGAGGAACGTAATTGGACGTAGGGTTTGTATCTCCAAAGACACGGTTAGCTCAAGGAAAGTAACTCATCTTCAAATTCATCTTCATAGTGTTCGAAATATTCTTAAAGGTCAATCACATTATAATTAAATCCTAGTACTTTATGATCGTGAAAAATGAGAAGAAAACTTTTAATAACACCTGCACATTCTGCATTGTCTCAAATGAAAATAGTTACAAGATTCATTTTAACTTTCCTATTACAGCGATCAAACAGATCTGGAAAGGATATTCAATACACAGAACCCTCTAAACACAAATCATTGACGAATATTCACGTTTCAAATTTTCATAGAAATACAAATAGATTTTGTGCTAAAAAAATATTTGAGAGTATTGCACCATGCTGATTCCAGAAAAATATAGAATCGCATGTTCGAAATTATTCAATACTAGGAAAACCCGGCAGACGTTGTTCTGCCCTTCATCCCCCTCTTTCCCCTCCCATCTTATTGTCTCTCCCTTTCTCAGTGTCTCTCCCTCCCTAGCCCTTTCCCTGTTTTTCTATGTGTCTGTTTCTCCCGCTCTCTGTCCCTCGCATTCACATTTACTTGCAGATTCTGCATGTCTCTGAGCAGGTGAGGTAATATAGGGAAGCGCCGTACCAGCAAAAATGTAATAGAATGTTCAGGAAGAGTTCATTCTTTAGATTGTGGTGTGAGAAACGTTTCTTTGAGGCCTCGATCTCTAAACTTTAGTTTTTAAGGCCCGAGAACGTTTAGGACTTATTTAACGATATAGATTCAAAATGCTGCCGAGTGTGTTGCACGTTGCATTTAACGTGAATATGTGGTGGATATATAGTGAATATGTAGCGCCATATAGTGGAGTTACAACAGAATAAACAACACAGAAACCTTCTCGGTGAGAAAACACGTAGAAGTGCTAACTTTCATGGAGATCGGTCCAATGGTGTTGTAGTTTTGCTCTTATATACATACCAACATCCTGTTTTATATTATTCAATATAATCATTTAATTGTCAACAAACGAGAATAATTGAAATCATAATCGGGT
This sequence comes from Acheta domesticus, assembly GCA_031308135.1. NCBI lineage: Eukaryota > Metazoa > Arthropoda > Insecta > Orthoptera > Gryllidae > Acheta > Acheta domesticus. The sequence continues at coordinate 106,101,621 of JAHLJT010000631.1, read as the reverse complement.
AATTACAAGTAAAATTAATAAGTTAAGTACCAAAATTTTGAAAGCGTTTACATTCTCCGCCACTTTCCACGCGGCTTACTTTTGTATTTATAGCCTCATAACATCACATTATGTCACTGACCCAAAACAAGAGCTACTTATTCATCACGCAGCACTTAACACCACGCGACAGCACTCAAAACCCAAGCAGTACTTCCAGGATAATGCACATTGCGAGCGCAAACCCCGACAACAAACGAGCGAATCAACGTTTCGTCGTGGGGGCACCCACGCGCGCAGACATACGGCCCCATTACAAACGAGCTCTCGTCATTCCAGCTCATTGCCCTCCCCCTTCCGAGGGGCGGGCCGAGGGCGCGGGCGTCGATCCGGGGACCCGCGGGCGGGCGTGGGCGCGGGAAATGACGTCACGTTCGACGCCGCGCAGGCTCGCGCCGCCGCGAGCACCGCCGCCGCCGCCGCCAGCACCTCCGCCACCATCGCCACCGCCACCACCTCCGCCATCGCCGCCGCCGCCGCCACCGACGCCGTCACCGTCACCGTCACCGTCACCGCCACCGCCACCACCACCGCCAACGCCGCCGCCAACGCCGCCGCCCCCGCAGCCGTGGCCACCCTCCCTGCCACCGCCCTCCCCGCCGCAGCCGCCGCTGCGATCACCACCGCCACCGCTACCGCCACCGTCATAGTTAACGTCTCCGTCACCGCCACAGCCTCCGCCACCGCAGCCGCCGCCCTCCCCGCCGCCGCCCTCCCCGCCGCCGCCCACCCTGCCACCGCCCTCCCCGCCGCAGCCGCCGTTGTGACCACCACCGCCACCGCTATCGCCACCTCCACCGTCACCGTCACCGCCACAGCCACCGCCAACGCCGCCGCACCGCGCGGGGCTATGGGCGACCTCTCGCCAGGTGACATAAGGAGAGAAGAAAAGAGGCGTGACGCGCTCCGGACGCGATCTGTTTCGGAAGCGGCCGCGCCGAGCGGCGGGGCTGGGAGGACGTGGGCGCGCACGGCGACCCCGCGAGCCCACGAGGGTAGAGACTACGGTGCTGTTGAAGCTCGATAATGAGAACATCGCTAACTGGAAACCTCTACAGTGTTCGCCTTAACTCATCATCTGTAATGGCCATCTTAACATCAAAAAACGTTTAAAAATATAGGTTGCTTGTGATAATTCTGAAGGGAGGACGAAGGGGAGGGTTGTCAGAATGGTTGTAGGGAGGGAGGGTGGCAGGGAGTGAAGAAGGAACAAGAGAGAAAAGAGGGAAATAGGAAGTAAGGATGAAAGGCGGGAAGGGAAATGGTAAGGGAAAGAAAACTATCTTTAGTACCTGTTGCATTTGTTCAATGATTCAACAAAAAGTAGACAGTCAGATCGAGATTCGAATCGAAAATTCTTCACAATGTTTACAATACTGTAATTTGTTTTAATGTACTTCTTGTCACGTTCTGGAGAAAAAGTTTGGTGAATAAAATTTAGCGAGACATTCGCAGGGCATAACTCGCAATCGCGACGTATTCCTTTTAATCTATACTAACAAAAAAGAAGCGAAATGTTCACATTTTTTCACAAAATGACACAGAGTTTCACAATTTAATATTTTAAGAACTGTCGCAAGTACTTTGAAAAATTTGAAGTACGAGACAAATGATAGAATAATAATTCAATACTTTTTCATGTGTTGTCGATGTTTATTCGACCGCTTGAAATGAAATCGGAGTCGCGTATGGTGGCTGTGGGTCTAACGTCAATTGTTGACAAAAATTTGCAAAGGACCAAAAGACGCATTTTACAATAAAGGTGTATGTTAATTTGTAAATGACGCAGTTTTAATTACAACACAGTACATACATGTCATTTCATAGTGTATTGTCGATATGCAGCATTATTTTATTCTTTTACCTTTTAAAATGAAACGGAAAAGATAGGGGAGGGGAAGGAAAGGAATGGGGAAGCATAACCAAACAAAACGGAAATCAAAACCAGTCGCCGGTCATTATCATTGTCGTAATAACTATGAAGAGTAGCGAAGTTTCTGCATTCTAATCATTGACCGCAAAATTGGAAGTGCTCATTTATCTATCCGCGTATTATCGACCATACGTCAGCGATATTCGCAACCTCTTTCATTCTTCATTGGCCATAATTTGGCTATTGGCCTCTATTCTAACGAACCCCACTCGATGTCATAAGCGCACAAACATTGCGACGTACACTCCATCAGCATCCGACAATTGTCTAATTCCATAATTTATTTTCCTACTGATGACTTTGAGCAATGATATATAATTACACATTTGCTGTCACCAAAAGTAACTCTTCCCTAACTCATGTGGGGCCCTACATGAATGGCTTTTCAAGAACGTTTTCACGTCATAAACTATACGATGAATATTTTTACTTTATCGTTACGAAGTTGAGAAAGTTATGTAATGCTGCGCGAAAAAGCTGTGAATTTTCGGCAAAAAATCTATTACAGGGCCCTGATAACGCGCAAGTAGATAAATCGAGTTACTAAATTTATAAAAAAGCTCCTCTAACATGTGGTGTAGCCAGAATCCAAGTTTCGCGGATTCTTGATTCCGAAAAATCGAATGACGGCAAAATATCTGACTGTCCGTCCGTCTGTCCGTCTGTGATCAATGTTAACGGCTAAGCCGATCGGCTGATTTTCTCCAAAATCGATATTCTTCAATCGATCTGACTAATGTCGCGGCCTCTTGAATTTGAAATCGATATTTTAAGTTTTGGGGTATTTTAAATGAAGCCTCTGGGACATTTTCCAAATTTTCAAAAAAAATTGCTCTATCGTTTTTTATTAAATTGTGTTGTTGGATTGTGTGAAGGACGTTTACGAGAATGGTGCAGGTCTCACGTTGGTTGAAAACCATGATTTTTCGAAAATTGCAAAAGTTCAAATTTTTTTTGGCTTCCTACAACTAAGATATTAAAGATAGAGATTTTTCCTTAATTAAATCTGTTCCTTCAAGATATATTTTGAAATAAGGTCATGTACAATTTTTCGCAAATTTCAGTACTTTTCGCGTAATTTTGCATGAAAATACAGGCGTGAAAGTGCGTGCTGTTTTAGCACCACTAGTTTAAATTGTTACCTAGCTAATAGGCCGTGGTCCAGTTGAAGTCATAGTAATTCGAGACGATTCATCTGCAACTGCGACAGGCAACATTAGCGGTGGGGCAATGGTCGGAGACCCTTGCAGTTGGGCTCTTGGCTGACATGGGTGATGTCTACCGCAGTTGCCCGCGAAACCTCTAGATGCACAGTGACTTCAACTGGTCAACGGCCCGGTAAACAATTTCAACTTTCACGCCGATCGTGAAACCTTAAATGTACTCAACATTGTTAGAGTTTATAAATATGCTAAAGAAAGACACAAAAACTATAGAATTCCCTGGTCTTTACTGAAGTGTTTCGTGTAAAAGAAATTTTTCTTTTGCATGGAAATTGCATTTATTGATAACACGAGATTTCAATGAAATTAATTTCTTTGAACTCTTGAGTGTTAGAAAAGTATTACATTTTTTTAAATTCAAGAAGATTTTCATTATTAAAATTCTTTTCATTATTGTACATTGATGAAAAAAAAGTTTGAGAACTGGAACAGAATTAGCTAGGACGTTACTGTAAAATAAAATGAAACACAAATGTTATATTTTATTAACATCTAACCATTAATAAAATAATGTTAATTAAACCCTGTCATTTATTTATTTAACACTTTTACATTTCTTCTCACAAAGAATTGGACAAGGAAAAGCTTGGCAATACTGAGTGTTCAGCAAGGTATTTAGATATTTGTTCGTAATTACACGTGCACGATGCTTTAGCATTTTTGTGTTGGGCAATCTATAAACAATTTATGTTCTTTTGCATGCTTTAACTGTCAAGAACTTCTTCGCTTTTGACACCTTTAGTGGAAGTAGCTACGAATTGCTTGCGACAATTATGTAATATCTATATTCATATTCTATATTTCCCAACGCTTACTTACAACGAGATTTTTAATGATTTAATGAAAAAATAAAATGTGAATAATTACCATGAGCTGCGTTATTACTAAGTTGTCTCAGTATAAATTCGAATCGTCAACTGCAAGTCGACTACGATTCGAATGAGATTCAAGAATGTCTATACAATAATGAAACTTTAAATTGAAAAAAATCAAAATAGTATCTTTGCATAATATATACTACGGGTATTGTTTTCCTTTCTAACACCAACTAAATTTCTTCTTAACATCAACTTAATTTTAACGAGAAAAATATGATAATTGTACAATAAATACAAAAATAGTGTTAATGATATTTCGCTTACATAATACATCATTGTTATTTTGTAATATGCATGCAGTATAGGTTTAATTGCATATCCCTCGTTTGTATTGGTGTACTGCTCTTGAACATAGTGATGAATGTGAAGATAACACTACATTCTCTTGAGTGATAATAACTGCGATTTCAAATAAACACGATTATTTACGTTGAAACTTTGTTAAAGTATTGAGAAATAGTCGACGAAGACCTTCCATTCTCACGTGATATTGTTCTTAGAGGAGATCCTCACCAGAAAACTAGTAACTTCCAGAATCGCTGGTAATATTTAACCGCTGGCTTAATTTAAGACGTTTGACGGCCCTATTTGCAAGGGGACTGTAGACTTAACTTCCAAAACTGACGTACGTGGGTCCAAACCCAGCATCTCGCATGGTGGGAGGAAAATCCAATGTTCCATTTCCCGATTCTGGCTTGTTTTAACAAACCTGACAAAATTAAAGTATCCAACAATTCCCCTTCTAATCTGATCCGCTATTGTGCAGGGAACAACAATAACTGAATAGTACATTAAATGATAAGCCGTTGTTATATTTCTATCCCCCTGTGACAAATATAAGTTAGAAACAGATTATAGCGTCAAAAAATACGAAACTGGTAGCGGTGTCAATCTATGTGGTGCCAAATTTGAAATTGCCGAACAACTGACCTCAAGTCAGTTGACCAATGGACAAAATTCCCAATCTCGGTCATCAGATAACAATGACGATATATCATGATACTAGCGAAACCCGGCAGATGTTCTGCCCTTCATCTCCCTCTTTCCCCTTCCATCTCCCTTTCTCTCTGTCTCTCCCTCCCTCCCTTTCGCTCTCTCCGTCTCTGTCTGTCCCTCTGCCCCTGTCTCAGTCTGTGTGTGTGTGTCTCTCTCTCTCTCTCTGCCTCTCTCTGTCCCTCTCATTCACATTTAGTCGCAGATTCTGCACGTCTCTGAGCAGGTGAGATAATATCCAGAAGCGCCAGACCAGCAAAAATTTAATAGAATGTTCATGAAGGTCTCATCGTGTAGATTACGCTGTAAAGAACGTTTCATTGAGGTGTAGGGCCTCAAAATTTTAGTTTTTAATGTCCTAGAATGATTCGTTTAGGAGCTATTAAAAATATATCTTCAAAATGCTGCAGGTTGCATTTGATGTTAATATTTTGTTTTGTTCTACAGCGCCATGTAGTAGGGTTACAACAGAATAAACAGTACTTAAACCTTCTGGGAGAAAAACACGTAGAAGTGCCGATTTTCATGGAGATTGGGGTCACACGGTGTCGGAGTTTACCTCTTATCAACATCCCCTTTTACATATTTATATATATGTAAGATAATTTCCATGTTAATATTTTTATTCTAAAATAATCCCCATTTTATGCTAAAAGCACTGTTTTAATTATTTCATTGTCAATTTTAGGCACTGGTATCAGACACTTTTGTGTCCAAATAAGCGCGATCTATTGTCAGCACTCGCAATGGAATAATGGCTTGAAAATGTTCAGTTTCATCTGAACTGTTTTTATCTGTTTCTATATACAGACAATTCATTTGCTTGTTAAGACTGCACAAAGACCAAAGCTTTAAAATCCATGAAAAATCATCCTTGAGAGTCTTGATAAACATGTTTAACGTTTGCAGCCACAATTTGGTCAGGGTTTCCCCAAGTTCCTTCGACCACGCAAGCCAAAAGTCAGAGACATTTGACACAAACAACATTTGACATTTGTTTGTAGTTCCAATAAACAAAGATGTCAGTATATTGTCAAGAAAGCGAATAATTAACACTTTTATCAATTACTGTTACAAAAAAATTGAATATTTCAAGAACAATTTAGCTTACATTTATTGAAATAGCACACTGAAGATGTAAAGAAAAATACCACTTTAACTTCAAATGAAATCGTCTTTATCGGCAAATATATTTTTTTGATTAGTTTGGAAAACTCCAGTCTCCTTTTCTTACTGGAAAACTCCAGTCACATACAGACCAATTTTCAATACAAACTCATTAATTTATTCAATTTAGTTCTTTAGATTATTGTGGATTTATTTCTTTGTATTATTGTTGTAATTGCAAGGACGTTAGAAGGTTACAAGAACGTTCATGTATTTCATTTATATTCTAAGATTCCTTCAAGGCGATTAAAGTTGTGAAAATCAAGGATGGTAATGGAAAACACGAGTGCGCTAGAATTTCGACCACTATGCAATGCTCTGGAATATGACCGAGAAAGAATATTTATCAGAGAAAATCTCGAAAAAATGCTAATCAGAACAGAAATTCAATAATCTTCATAGTATGTTACATCAATAATATATTTTTATCGATCTATATGCATATGAATGGAAAATTAGAATCGGTCGCCACAAATACATTTGACGCCCTTTAGAGTTTTGATTGAGGGGAACTAGTCCACATATGTCCACGGAATCTTCTCTACACACATTTTGATACTGAATATCGGTCGTAAATTTATGTTATCGTGCTGATAATTAATTGATCAGTAAAATAATCAATATATTTGTCATAAGGTAGCAAAATTGTCATTTTCGATTTTATGGAAGATGTTTTGTTTAACATGTAAAATATCGTTGGTGGTCTCCCCTCTCTATAAAACAATGATTTAAAATATGATTTTTTTCGAAAATGCATTTAAAAACTTTTTGGGCCCTCTACATTACATTCTTTGATATTTCCACTCTTTGGAGTACTCTGGAGGCCAGGGGTGTCGCTGCACTATCCACCGCCGTATAGTTTCAAAGCAGGGTTTTGTAACAAAAAGATTTGTAAAGATTTTTTTAAATTTCCTATTTATTTTTCAGATTAAAATGTGAGGTAACAAGCGAAGGGTTGAACATCTAGAGAGTATTTCGGAGAACATGTGAGGGAACACATGAGACAAAACGTCTGGAAACGTGGGGAACATGGAAACAGAGAACCTGCAAGAGAATATGCAGTAAACATGGGATCAATATCTTAGGAAACGGATAGGAGATAATATGAGAGGGACCTGTGAGGAAACTTGCGGAGGTACACACCGGAAATATGAGAAACATGTATGCGAACATGCGGAACCCTTGAGGAGAAACATGCGGAGCAATATACTGACAAGGTGTGGGGCAACATGCGAAGAATATACGGGGAATATGTAGGAAAACATGCACTGAAATAAACGGGGGTTAAGTGGTGCCCGAAGTATGTATCTTGAGCAGTATTCTACAAAGAGCAACCCTTTTGAACCTTTATTATGTTTTTTTTAGCTTTCAGGAGTTCCCTCAATTCGTAGGTGGTCGGTGGTCGTAATCGAACAAAAATTGGGAATCTATATAAAATGAAATTGACGTTTATATATACCCCTCAAGAAGGGCGTATAGTACGGACAGTTCAGAGCATGGCCGTTCGATGTTGGGATTCAGTACAAAGATATTTTCACTATTAAAAGAGTGATTTACAAAGTGCAAAATGTTCGCACAGTTAATTTACTTTTATAAACAGAATTTGATGCCGTTCTGTTGTGTGAAAGTCAATAATAGACAACTGTAACATTCCATTAAAAATACAAGTTGACGATGACTGCGAAAGTTCTTAAAGACAATGTGATTTTCATTTAGTATATTGAATGACCTCTAGAATTGTTTCCATTGCCGCAGGGATCTCTGGGAAAGGTGACTTTTCATGTGTCCTATCTCTCGACGGTTACCTGCACGCGACGGAACACACGCCACGTCCGCAGTTACCGCACAAGGATTAACACTCCAGATATGCATTCTAATTACACGGAGGGCTCTCTCGAAGATCCCAAGTGTACAGGCCACTACACCGCTCTCCTGTCTGCCCGGGTTCAAACCATGAGATTACCAATGGATTATGATAAGGTTTTTGGTCAGTTGGAACCAGTCTGCGCTGTCTCGAGGAGAACTCTACTGACCAGCTGCTCTGATTGGTAGTTTTGTGTAATTTCTCCAATCAACACTCGGTGCCGGAGCAGGCCCATAACAATCGGGCAACGGACCACACATATCGTCCCTCTTCCTTGTCCTATCCTCATCCAGTTCTTGTATGCATTTACTATTACATACATTACACTGCTGCACATGTCGGAAGGCCATTTGGGAGCTTAGAGTTTGTTCCGAAGAAGGCTGTGTTCCTCTGTTGGAAGATATCTGGTTGGGGAAAACCCCGCAAGTAGGTCAGTGCCGGATCTCGGCATCCAGCGTTGGAAGATCACCGTCACCTCCCGATGAAAACGCACGCACTACACTTACGGGACAGACTTACACTTACTGGACACTTTAGCAGTTGACGCACCCTGAATCACTAATTAATCAATAAATTTTCAGACACGTATTGACTCATACCACAGTTACAAACATCAAACTCACAACCTATGTTTACACAATAGCACTCTTAATTCTAGATAGAAATATGCTTGCACCACTCCACTCTCCCTCACTCACGCACACGCACATCCACACACACACATGCGCGCGCACACACGCAAATCCATTATCCCAATGCTTTGCATATACCCTACATCGCAACAAGTAACGCGCTGAGCCTCCTCGCACAATCACCAACGAGCTCTGATGTTTCCCATGCCACTGCGTATGCTCCCCATAGACACATGGATTCATACCCATGCACTTGCTTCGCTTCATAGATGGTTTCAAAAAATACATTTTTACTGATAGTCATCCATACTCATTTTAAACCGAACACACTCGACAAGAACCCAAGAGAATAATACATCTGCAATTTACATTACTTCTTTTCTAAATGCATTTACCCCTTCGCGGCCAGTCCCAAATCCCTCTTTTCCTTCCCAAAGTCCCAATTTACTTCAATATTTTTTCTTTATTTTTTCAGTATAATTCGTTTTATATTAAAAAACACTCGCATATCCTGATACGTATGTTTGCACAAATACGGTTTTAGACCGATTTCTACTACTAATTCATACATGGAATTAAAAGTACAAACTTAAAAATACGTTGGAAATGTAAAAGAAACTTATCATTATTATTTTTTGATAGAAAATACCAAAACTAACTACCCATTTCTCTGTTACGCTCTTCTCCAAAACTAACACTAGAGCAGAAATCCAAAATACGCAATAACAACTGTTTTTTAACATTTATACCAAGAACAAAATTGGACAATTCTAACTCTCACAAAGTTTCCGTGGCTATTAAGTAATAAAACAATCATGCTCCAGAATTAGCAACAACTTTCAGATAGAAGTGTTTGTGCCTTTGGCATAATAAGTTTTACCATCAGTATTTTAAGGTCATATAAAATGCATCATTCACCCTATTCTTTGTCTTATACCTTTCACTCAAAGTATTGTATCTCTTTAATAGTTACCTGTCTATTATTTGCAGTCAAAACGGAACTTCATGCCTGATCACGTGCTTAAGAACGAAAATAAAACGAACCCTTTCATTATCACTCCTGAGATTCATTCGAGCATCCCTTCTCAACCTGCGATGAAAAGACTGTTCTCCTCCGCTTTTTTGTAAGAGAACAGACCCCGAGAGAGCTACTTCTATAGCAAATGAAATTGCCGTCTCATTGGAGGAGAAGCGTTTCTTTGCCAGTGAAGCGCTGTCCCTCTCGCAAAAGAGAAGAGGGATTCGTGTCAAAACACAGGTCTTTTTGTTTTGAAGTGCAATTGATCTTGAAAACATTAGTTGTAGTCTCATTTTTCATTTTGGGTATTCTTAGATTGTAATATATTGCATAAGTTTTTTTTTTCAAAAATGATAATACACAATTGGAAAATTTCTTCAATCATAATTTGCGGGTTTTTGTACTATTGGTAGATGACCCAAGAGATCTGAATCATGCAGAAGTAGGATATGACTCAGGAAAAGCATGGACAGCTATAACTCTTCAAGAATAATAATAGCTTTATTTGTCTGCTTTAATGACTCTGCGATCATAATGAATGCTCCACCTGCTCTTAATGCAAACGCGCAACCTCCGAGGACATTAGGCAGTAAAAACGCAAGGGACGTCGTAGTTAAACGGCACTGATTTGTGTCATCAGGCTAGTTAATGTTGTCCACCGCTGACTGGAGGGGAACCGATCACACATGGTATGAAATATTTTTAATCACAACTTGTCCATGCACTGAACGTCGACAGAATATGCTGACAGTACATCTCAGAGCCAGCATTGCCGCTGTCTGTGCAAAGAACTCTGGGCGGGAGGCCGTAGGTTCGAGTCTCGACTGGTGACGGATTTTCGATTGTCGCTATATATATACTGAGTTTTTTCTAACTTCGCTCCTCAAGGCCCGTCTCCGCAATGGAATATGTCACGGTAGTTTCGCAACGTTCTCAGTCGTGCCACCAGATATCGTGTGTTCGCAACCATGCGACTTCTAGCGGCACGAGGCAGAAAGACGCGAAATGCCGTGTGATATTCCATGGTGTCCATAGGGGCTTGAGGTGCAGAGTTAGAAAAATCGCATCATAGCTAAGTAGGATTGAACCGCAGTCTGGAGGACCATTGCAGGGGTCGGCTGCTCCGTCGGGAAGTTTATCGTCCTTTCCTTCCGGTTCCTTGTCCTATCCACTCTTCTTATTGACACATAATTACACTTACATACAATACACTACCGTACATGCTGAGAGACCAGTTACGAGCCTGACCGAGTTTGACGCGGCTGGGGCAGTGCCCCGCTATGGCGAAAATCTAGAAGTAGACATCTCCCGGAACCCGACAAGTAGGTCGGCGCCGGATCTCATTATCCGTTGAGGAGAAACACCGCCATCTCCAGCGGCAAAAACATTCACTATACTTACGTAACTAATGATCACAGCAGTTGAGTGCCTGGAAACATAAATCAATCAATCGATGAAATATGTAAATTGAAGTGTAAGCTTAGCTAATGGAACATTAACATTCTTGCATTTCCTCAATTTTATCTTTTCAAGGATCTTCTTCTTAATTTACGTTTGTATCATTATTACGTTTTGTCGACACTCAGAACAATGTGTTTCGTCTGCTTCCGTTATTCCTTCCCTTCTTGAGCTGCTTCAATTTCCCTCAACCTTGAGTTTGTTACGTGACACCGAGGTTCGCACGAAATTTAGTGAGATGCTCGGGAAACCTCGTGGAATCACGCAAACTCTTTTTTTAAGGAGTAGTAAGGACGATTACAAAACTTCAATGATACACATCGCAACTATAACGTACGTGGGGTGGGAGGTTGTCAAATTAGCGTGAAGAGGTAGAACACTTGGGCGAGGGCTCAGAGAACTTGATGAGTTTCCTTTGGCCCGTTTGAGTCACACAATTGCCTTACGACCCGTTTTCTTAAGCGGTATGTTGTGTACAAATGACACAGAGTCATTAAAATAAGATTTAAAAATTATCTTCCTAATTTCTGTATTAATTGAGACTCTTTCTGTTAAAATGTAGTAGCTTAAAATTTTAAATAAACTTCGATTTTTGTTCGTTACCGTCTTTACGTACGAGGAGCTCTTTTTGTTCTTACTGGGAACTTTCCTTTTACTTTTCAATACCATTTCAAATTGTTTTAAATATTTTATTTGCACTGAACTGTGCTTAATATATTTTAGTGCTAGAAGATCAAAGTGCACAGCGAAATTGAATTAATTGCAAACCTGGAACCACTAGCACAAAGTTCACACTGCACTTGGGGGAACACTGGTATACGTATAGTTATGATCATTGGTCAATTCCCAACGTAACTGATTTCAATGACTGCAAACTATACAATGTAAAAAGCATTTGTTTTTTACTGTTGTGTAATATATCCTCTTCTTCTGATGCGTTAAGTTCCTTCTGCAACAGCGATAATCCAGGTCAATACTTGACCAAAAGAATCAGTGATGAATCTTACAAACAGAAAGCATTGTTAAAACCCCCACCAAATGCATCCAATTTCTTTGACACACATAATTGTGTACATTAAACTATTATAACATGTGTTGTAATTGCACCTTCCCACTATTTGAAATGCCTCATCAGTATCGTATTCCTCAAAAAATCTGTTAAATTTGTAGGACCTGACATAATTCTCCTTTTGTCGTAGATTTTAATAATGAGCGCTATTATTTCAGTGTCCGGGTACTTTTAGATATATACTGTGATTAAGGAAGGTCTTTTTAAAAGAAATCGACAATAAAGAAAGGTGGTGAAAGAGAGACGGTGAGCCTTGGTGATCCTTCTCCGAGGAATTGCATTGATATATGTCTGAAACCAACAGGACAATGCTACAAATGCGATTCATTTAAGCAGACGAATTCTAGAATTCTCCTGCACCAGCCCTTTGAGAGTTCACCACACCGAAGATGAAATCTATTAACTCCCAGATTACAGACCTACATATCTTCATTTCGGCATCATGCAACCACAAGACCAACTGAGGTATTAGCTGTCGTTCGTCACCTTTGATTTGCCCAATCGATCTGTCTTCCGTTCATTCTTATTCTCTCTTCCTATCGCAGGCGCCATTCTTGAAGTCTTCGTTCCCCGTTCTATGTTCTTAACAAATCTTTCCTCCAGGAATTCTCATTTTAAATAAACGTCACTATAGCACTTCACAGGAATCCATTTCATGGAACAAATCCATTATTTTTACATGCCTTTTCTCCCCATACGTCTTGTCCTTGAGCACGGTCGTATATCCTCCGAACCGCGACGGGCCCGCGTCCTCCTGTACCCCCGCGGCCTCCTGTACCGTGTTTGCGAAGCGCCAAGGCCGCCTGCTATATGCAGCGAGCGCGGGCGCGGGCGCGAGCGCGCGCGCGGCTGGCGTAGGAGGCCCTGCCTGAAACGGATCGCTGCGCCGCGCAAGTCAAGCCACCCGACGGGCGGACGGATCCGAGGCACACATGTGTGAGGAAGGAGGGGCAGCTTTGCATATCTTAGCTCGGTCTCCGAGGAGGTTGAATAAGATCGCGATCCTGCGATGACTAAGATGAGAACCGTGTTTTGTATGAACGTCATGTACGACTGATGCAGAAGAGGGCGGTGCGCCAAGATGACTGGTTTTGTGCGTCATTGTCGCATGGGTTGAAGGGTCCATTTGTGTCTTAATCAGAATTCAAGTTCTCTTCATTTTTTTTTATTTCTCAAACTCTCCTATTTCCTGTTCTGGTCCTGATACAATTTTTTTATATATTTATTTATTTATAGTCGCATCAACTGCGAGGTTGATGCGACTATAAATAAATATTAAAAAAAATTGTATCAGGACCAGATACAATTCTCAAGCTAACGAAATCATCCACTGATTGTCATTTACAATACTCGCACAATTCTCCAGTTTTAAAATTTATTTTCCTCTGCGGTACCCACACCATTTGTGGACAAAACGTGGTTTCAGGAAATATCTTCTGAACCTGCTGATAACACCTTAAGGCTTTCGCTACAATCAAACACGTAATGCAGAAAAAGCGATAACTGTCGTAACAGGAAGTCAATTTTCCGCAGTAGTGCTCCTTTTCCGGCAGGCTTTTATGTGCGAATATCCGTTGCATCATTGTCTCACACCGGAAATACAAGCCACCATAGCTTACGAAGTTCAAATTTCAATTAAAATGTTATAGCAACGGTTAACTGTAAATTAAAAAAGCAATTAATTTTATATTTGTCTACCTCAGACTGAGCGAGGAAGTTCATGTTTTTGTACTAAAATTTTGTAAGTTTCTTCAAACTTTAACCATCTAACCTTTCAATTAACTAACGAAATTTGATGACCATTGACGATGAAGATTCGAAAGCTATTAAATAATTGACACATTAAGATAGTAACGAAAAGGAATGCTTCTAAAGGAAAGAATCCGGAACTACACGTTACATAATAAAGTGTTCAAAGACATTTGCAGGAATGCACAAATGAAACAAGTGAACAAAACAACCATGGATAAACGTGTTTAGAGCAATGGGATTTTTGTATCTAAATTGAACAACACTCTTGTACATCTAGTATATTGTATACGGAAATAATTTTTATTCTTAAAAGAGTTCTAAGAAAACGTTGAGCTCCATACAAATGTTTAAAAAAAGCGAACCTGAAAAAAATGTAACATCTCTCTAGACGGAACTTGTCTCATTATAAAAAACAACCGCGAACACGAGGCGGGGCTGGAGCTCCAACTGCATATGACGTGATGGCCTTAGTTCACCGGTGCGATGCGAGAAAATGACATCATCAGGTAGCGGTCGCGGACGCGTGGCCCTGCTTGTCAACAGGTGCGCGCGCCGCCGCTTCCATTCTCCTCGGCCACTTCCATTCTCTCCATACGCCGCGGCATCGCCGGGCGCCGCTTCCGCTGAAGTTAGTTAATGCCATATTTTATATGGCGAGCCTCAGGCCATCAGGCCCGCTCTTCCGTCTAACCACGCAAATTTCGCTACGCTCCTTTCACCACATAGATGAGGAAGAAGGTATTACTCGGGCGACGAAACAGGCGATTTTGAATTGAAAGCCTCAGACGCTTCTTTTAGGCTTAAGGATCTTTTATATGCAGTAAATCTACAACATGGGACAGCTGGCTTTACTTCCCCTCCGAAGGAAGGCATAGGAAGGATTTTTTCGCACTTAAAAATCCACGCTCGGGAAGCTTCTACCGGGTTTGAACTCGCAAACTTGGGTAGAACAATCCGATACACTAACCGTTATACCGCCGAACCCGCAAATACCACGGAACCTCTCCCCAAGGCGTCGCGACGGCGCGGCGTCGCCGAGTGCCGCTGCCTCTGATGTCATCATTCAGGGAGTTTCAGATGCGTGGGACGCTCCTAGCGGTCGAGAGGGAAGCAAGATATAAAATAAACTTATTTGAGTCTTCGTCGTCGGGTTTCTGGATTCGGCTCAGCAACTCTCCGTCATTGTCTTTTTCGGTGACCTGGATCTCCTTCTCGGAACAGGATTTCGGTCGCTTTCATGCTAATTCTTTGGCACGATACTTTCAAATATCTTTGTTCTGTGTAAGAAACCTACAAGAGATTTCTTTAGAATGTAATTAGGTTAGCAGATGTTACAATAAATAATAACCTCATTACAACTTATAAGAAACGGTTCCCTATAATTTTCGCGTGAAAAACAAAACAACATACAAGAGAAGAAGCGCAATTCATTGTATTTAATCGCGCAGGTTCAATTGTATTACATAGTAATATACTAATTTATTATCAAGAGTTAATAAAAAGATATGGTATATTGTGTTGTCCAAATTTTCATGCACAACAGAATAAACATTTTCAGTGCTTTTGTCATTATTGCCATCTTTCCTATAGAATACATCATAAAGATCCCATTCAAAGCAATTCCGGAGAGATATTTGAAAATATATTATGATTTTTGCTACAGTCTCCGCAACAAAATGAAAAGTGTAAGAATTGTGTCATTAAGGCGCCAACAACTGGGAACGACATTAATTTAGAAAGGAAAATGTTCGTATTATGCCAGAATAATTTAATTCAGTTTATGGAAAATTAGTGAAGACGTACGACAATAAAAACGCTAGATTTATTTGTTCCAAACTCGACAGCATTTAATTATTTTTGGACCACTGAAGAAAAGAGAATAATCCAAAGGTAACACTAAATATTCATGCTTTTCTTCTGCAGTATTACGCTTTCGAATGTAGTCTATTTAATGAACTACTAAGTATTGCACCTCAGGTGTTGCAAAGAGTCTGTCCTAATTACTTCATAAAATGGAATTAAATAGTTTCACTATCTAGGCACTAGCAATCGGCTACATGTTTGAATCCAAAGAGCAATCAAATTTTACTTCTTGACTGTAAAATAGAATCATTAAGGTACATGAAATTTCTTATGATCTAGAACGAACAGTAGTAATAAAATTGCATCCACGAACAATATGAGAAAATCGGAAAATTCATTTAATGTATTGCACTTTTACAAGAGAGGATTTTAAATATGCCCGAAAATTAATCCAAGTAACGAAGAGCCATTTAAAGCAGTTCAAGGTAAGCTTAGGTACACACAATAATTCTCTAAAGCATGTGACATTGCGAAAAGCATGTCGGCTACATGTC
Organism: Acheta domesticus; assembly: GCA_031308135.1. Classification (NCBI taxonomy): domain Eukaryota; kingdom Metazoa; phylum Arthropoda; class Insecta; order Orthoptera; family Gryllidae; genus Acheta; species Acheta domesticus. The sequence goes on along the minus strand of JAHLJT010000631.1, from coordinate 106,085,238 downwards.
AATACTCTCAGCTCAATGCTCTCAGCTCCGTTGGGGAGTAAACAGCTTTGAGAGATATTTTTCTCACTTTCGGGGATCACCGTCGTGAATCACTTTAGAGAAGTGTATTAGGATGATTCACAAAGCGGCTACTAAGAAGATCACGGATGAAAAAACTGTTTAGCTATGCGGCGTCCTTCAGGCCACTGAGCGTCGAGACGGCGCAAAGCGCTCCTCACGGGTGACGTGAAGGCGACCACGCCCTCTCGGTCGCACGCGAGCCACCGCGCCGCCGCCGCCTCCACCTTTGGCATCGCCACCGCCACCGCCACCGCCATCGCCATCGCCATCGCCACCGCCTCCGCGGCCGCTGCCGCCGTCGCTACCACCACCACCTTTGGCGTCGCTACCGCCTCCGCCTGCGCCTCCGCCTCCGCCGCCGCCGCCGCCACCGCCACCATCACCGCCGCCACCTTAGCTTCAGCCACCGCCCCTATCGCCGCCACAGCTGCCACCGCCTCCACCACTGCCACCACCACCACCCCTATCGCCGTCGCCGCCACCGCCGCCAGTCGCCACCACTGCCGCCACCGTCGCCTCTATTCCGTGAGCGGCGTCACCGTCACCGTCACCACCGTCGCAAGCCAAGGAGCACACGCAACGTGTCCACTCGACCCGCACTCGCTCACTTCCTTCCAAAGGAGTGTAGTACGTGCTCGGTGGGTGCGTGCCAGTTTCTGGCTGTGCGTGTTTGAGCGTCTCGTGTTCAACCGTGTTCCCAAAGCGCCCACACACCCTCAGTTTTGCCCACTGTGACACTCGACCAAAGGTTCCTTGCTGCTCGTTCCTTAAAAATGATACATATTACTTGAATATTATCTTGAGAAAGAGATATACTAGTAAGGTTGAACTGAAAATTTTATCCGAGAAGAACTTTCAAAAATAAGGAAATAAAACGTGGACAGAGGTAGCATGACAAAATCTGAGTTTTCGTTTGTTTGTTTGTTTTTGTAACTGTGTACATGACGACGACGATTATGATAATGATGATGAATATGCACACAAATGGTCTCCTACTTCGAAAGTATACGTGATGCCCAATGCAATCCGATCAACGAACATTCTTATATTTATCAACCTATTAGTATTTCCAATTTGCTTTATTTGAATCCCTTCATCTGAACGTTTGTACCTATAGAAATCATCAACTAGCCTCCAAGAAATGGATTACTGTAACAGCGTTTCTGCTAGGGATGTGACAAAGTTGTCGATGTTTTCATTACATCGTTTTTCTGTAAAATCATCGATATATTTAACATCGATTTTTTGTGTTCCGTATTTTTTAAATGAAAAAGGCCACCATAATTTTTGTAATAATTTTCAGGTATCCATAAATTGAATATTCTTCAGACTAAAGTGACCAAGGTTGAACAATAAATAAAAACTGAGTTTTCCTTAATAAAGAAGCGTCTATAATTTTTTAATTATCGAATCAGATAATCCAAAGTTTGTTAATTGTCCTGATGAGTTTTTGACTTTGTTTTGGTAGTTACATATCAATTAAAAATTAATAAATGAAACCACTTCAAAATTAAATCCCAACCCGCCACGTAAACTTCAATGATTACTAATTCACTTTTTAAAACATTCATCAACGTTTCATAACATCGATGGCTTTTGGTCGATGTTATATTAATATCGATGCTTTAATTTTGAGAATCGATGTTGAGAATCATCGATATTTTCTTGTCGATGTTGCATCCCAAGTCTCTGGCACTCACAAATGAAATACTTTTCCAAAAGGAGGCAATCAACTCTGTAGGGAGATGGGTCCCTAGCATCTCTCCCCCTACTAATTGGCATCTGCATAGTGACTGGGAAGATGGTGCTCGAAGAAAGATACCAAATAATGAGTTTTTACAAAGATAACACCTCACAGTCTACTTTGTGCATTAAGGCATATTTTACAAATGAACGGGTAGCTTTTCGAAAGCATTTGATTGCGCATGTTGAATTCCTCGGGAAATAAAATCTCCGCAATTCATCGAGGGCAGCCATAGAAATGTTTGTCACGCGATCTTGTGACCCCACACCTACGCATCTGACGAAGGCATCGCAAATACTTCGGGCACTCGGCCAATGCGAGGTGGAACAGAAATCCTCAAGTTCCATAAATACTATGCACCTCCGCCCGCACAGCGAACGACCTCTCCCCGCCGCGACGCGGGAGGGCTCGCGACGTATGTGCAAGTACGATCCACACGATCATGCGCGACACGTCGTGAAAGGAGATTGCTGCGACTACTGCAAATGTCAAAATTTGCATATGCGCCAAAGATAAGGTCTCGAATGACCCTTGCACTCTTGCAACATACCAGACGACCAGAATCCCTGGAACGCTCGTAGTTTCCAATACGGAAGGACGAGGAAGGATGATGCGTATCGGTGTTGAAACACAAAATCATGTACGTCACTTAAGACTCTTGCTGCAAGTTTCCTCTTTCTCTGAGAACTATTTCTGCAACACGTTATGCAAATACTTTCCAGACTCTCCATAGAATTGCAAGTACCTCGTACGAAGTCAAATACTTCTCCCGTTATCGCGAGATCTCTGGTCAGTGTACTAGCCAGCGGAGTCACGCTGCTTGTGCCGACGTCACGGTCTATAACCAAAACAACGTACAGCCAAGGCCGGCTCGCTACATGAATGAGGATTAGGATAAGCGAGACAGCGGCGAAGAGCCACGGAAATTAATATCATTGCCGATTTCACTGGCTATACTCAGTACATATCTTCCCGGTCGTATGCAATATGTTACCTGTACATGAAAATTTTACTATTTATCTTATTGAAATTTTACTATTAATCTGGTCGTAGGGAGAATTGTCCTCGAGACTTAACCACAATTATGTTTGTGTTGTCTTAATGTAAAATAAAGAAGAAGGTACAATTATATTTCCAAACTTTGCGTTTTGAACGGAACGTTTCAACGAAATTTGCACAGAATGATAAAAAAATACAGCTCACTTTAAAGAAAATTTAATTCAATGTAACATTTCCTACTTCGTTGTAAGAATTGAGGTACTAGAAGACAAATATTGCTGAAAAACCTGTGACAATTCAGCGTTTCTCAAACACTTTCGATGGTAAATAACTCAAACGCTGTTGGAAAAACATGTATCTTCTGGTCTATGAGGAGAGCGGGATGTAGGCCAGCACGAAGAAGGTGGCAGAGCAGGGTTAGATTTGTGAGTGAAGGTGGAGTGCCACCCGCTTGGAGTGCCATCTGCCCCGGGTACCACTTCACCTTGCTATACTACTGATCATGAATATCCTATTAAACAAGTATTGCTGACTTTTGTGAAACCTTTGAAATAATTAGTTCCTAAATTGTTTCTTTTTTCCAAATCATTACAATATCAGAATTCTTGAATTATCAAAGCAAGAAAGAAAGTGTGGCACGCATCCTTTCGTTTCTTTATTAATGTCTTTCTCCTTGGAAACGATGTCTGTCACGGTGGAATCATCGGAATCATTTATTTTGGAAGAAGGGTAATTAAGTGCTTTCGCGAAGTTTTCTAATTAGGGTTGATAGCTCTATAGGGCGCGTACAAAATACAGGCGCCGCCGGCCCGGTGGCCGAGATCGTTAAGACAGTGGTGCCATAGCGATCTCTGACCAAAGGGCAGCGGGGTCAGTCCCGCTTCGAGAATGGTTGCATGTGTTCGTCCTTTCGCTCCCTATCATCACCATATCGCTTCACCCTCATAGATACCATAACCAATCCAATAGTGGTCGCAAATGGCCTAGAAGTTGATGCGACCTTAAATAACACAAAGAAATACAGGCATAAACAACAACGCTCAAGGTGAAATTCGAATTCGTAAGCCGAGGTGGACATAGAACGCCCGCATTAACAATCTCGGTTATCCGAGACTGTATTATTTTTTGTGAGTAGCAGGATTAATTACACTGCCAATTTGCAAAAGCGCGAACTGAATTCCAGTTTTCTCTTCATCTTTTCTTAAGAATAAATGCATAGTACTTGTATTCATTCAATCTTTCATATCTTTCTATTTTACACATGTCGCGCCCACTATAATTACGCACAACAATGCAAACACAAGAACGAAATCATGTTTTCTCCCGAAATGCCAAATACGATTGATGTGACACACTAAAGGCAAGGGTTTCACCAGGCGTCACGGGCAGCGGTGGATTTCCATCAGAATAAAGAAACCTGTTTCGAGTGCGGCAGCGAAAGTCCACGCTGATTCTCCGAGTAGTGTGAGCACAGTCACGCGCACGAAATTCATGTGTTTGAGAGCTGCGGGCGCGGAGATCCCCGGCGAGCGGTGAGTGGTGAGTGGTGAGGGGTGACCCGGTGCCGCTTGTTTCTGGGGGCACGCGCCGCTTTCCCCGCGCCAGCCGCCGCTGCCCAGAGGGCGTGGGCACAGACAGCGAATAAAGTCCCTAGATACAGAGAGTAGCGCAGCCGCTGCCATTTAATATCCTCTCACCCGATAGCCCCGCCAGGCAGCATTCAGAAGCTGAAAGGAAACTATAACAATTCTGTGATCACGGGGTAAAAGTTTCTTAAGTCAATTTTTGGCGAAATTGAGTTAAGTACTGAAACTACAAGTTAAGTATCTATATTTTATTTTAGTAAAACTACCGAATTCAAATGTTGCCTCCGTAACGAGAAAAAGGCGTTGGGATATAGCGTTGAGCGTAGGAAAAAGCGTTGGCTCAATAATTTAACACTTGTTTTCTCCAAACTAAGATTTTTGACTTTTGATGAAGAACTTTTATCCCGTGACCACAGAATTGGTGATGTTATGGAGATATTTAAGGTTATTAATATTGATTTGGAATAGATTCATGGTTTTCAGCTCACAGAATATCCCATAGTTTTAATTCTCCTCACAACTGGACATAAAATGGCGGGATCGGTAGAACAATGGAATGCGCTACTCTCTGTATCTAGAGTCTCTAACGGCGAAATGAATTTATGTGATGTAAACAAAGTGCGAATGAAAAGAGAAAAGAAAATTAACCAAGACCTTTTCAATGAAAGAACGTTACTTAGTACGAAGGGAAAAAATATTCAAGTTAGATTTACCTAAGTGCATACTTTTTAAATATACGATTAGATTAAGTTAGTTATATTTATTAAGATTACCCCCCCTCTAGTTGTTTAAACCGTAAGGCAGTAGCGCAGTGTATCCAATTCCTAAAAATTAAATTTTCGCCTCCACAGAAGTAAGCAGCTTAAGCAATAAGCCAGCAGCGCAATGTATCCAACTTACAAAAAATAAATTCACGCCCCCCACAAGGTACTGTGGGGGGGGGGATGGTTCATTAAATGCAGTTGTGACAGAACTAAAGAAATGCATTTTCTCGCAAATTAGTTTGGGGAATAAGATTTTCTTCATGATCAGGACTAGGATTTGTGTGTAATTACAACTCTGTTGGTCGATAAAAACAATTTTTTTCCTACAATTACGAAGGAGGATTTTTGAAGTGATATCAATCGTTGTACAAATTATTTGATGCCTTGGTGGTTATGAAGGCATGATCAGTGGCGTAGGTTCAGTTGGTGTCAACTGGGGCGAAGCTAATGGTGTCACTCCCCCATAAATTAAGTATAAAAATATCTATTGCTGCATTGATTGTACATTTTTTTTAAAATACAAACATATTTACACATGATAGTTATTTATAATATATTAAAAATTCTATGGAATTAAGAATAATTGCAATATAATTGCAATTAAATCATAATCTCTGCTTATGATTTAAATGTATACTTATTAAATTAATATAAATAATTTTTAACTAAACCATAAAAATTATATAATTCCAACAATAAAATTTTCAAACTACTAAAACTAAGAAAACTAATTATTAATATATAACATTTTAAGTAACTGATTTAAATGACACAATTCCAATTACAAAATAATTTAATTGGTGTCACCATTAAAATGGTGTCACCCGGGGCGCGCCGCCCCCCTGCCCCCCCTAGGTACGCCACTAGGCATGACATGAGTTAATGAGAGGCAGAGAGAACGTGAGGAAGCCTATCGCAAATCTGAATCCTCCCGTGTTAACTGTCAATTTTTAAAGTTTAATTTTAATTTTATATGTGTTAAATTTTTCTTTAGACACACCTCGTTGATCGGGGCAAACCAGATTTACTGTTAAACTATTGAATGGGTGTTGCCACCCTAAAGGTACACATTTTGAGCAGGAAGATAGTTTATCGTTCTTCGTTCTTTCTTCCTTTTCTTTTGCTGGGACGCGGCTTTCTCCCTGTTTCGGATCAGAGAGGAGCGAGTGAGTCAATAGCGGCGCGAGACTTCTGCGGTGAGTAGGGGAGGGGGGAGGAAGGGATCTGTCTGTGCGTCGGGCGCGGAAGGCGCACGGAAACCGCATGGAGCGCTGGACGTGCGTCATACATGGGCTGAAGAATCGAAAAGCCGCGCTCTCAAATGAAGCGTTACATAAGCTGAAGCCACAACAAAAATTGAAAATAGTTCTAATGCATTTTTCGGAAGAATTCAATAGCTATTAGTAGTAAACTATTATGTAGTAAAGTTATTGGGAAAAACGCTGAACAAATGGCAAATAAAAAAAATTATTTCTTCAAAATCGTCAATTTTAATTAAATAAAATGCTATTATTATATTTAGGTTATTTTGATATTTTATTGAAAGTTGCGCGATGTTAAGACTTCGTATCATGCTTTAGATATAATGCAAAAATTGTGCTATTTCAATGCTATCCCAGAAATTCCCTTTAAAACACATTCAACATACATCTACAGATTGTTCTCTACTTGGTGCTAACTGTTCAAAGGGGAAATTCGTTAATTGCTTTTTGCATACCAATAATACGATGTAATACCCTTGTATGAAATTCAATAACTTATATCAATGAGTCACGAAATTTTAATTGCACTGTTAGGATATAGAGCTGCGCTCAGATTAGCATTATGAACGTTCCTGTCGACATTCGGGGAATTTTCTCGAAGCGTAAAAAATACACTAGTAAATGGTTTCGTCCTGAGAAAGGTTTCGTCGAAAAAAAATTAAAAATGTGGCAAGAGAAACTTCTTGAACGTAGCACCAAACGAACAAATCAGAAAATAATAACTCGGAAGACGTTCATTCACAAAACATTCGTTTGTTTAATTCACGGTGTGTTGACTCTCACGACTCGAAAGACAACACCCAAGTAACCATAAGGAGAAGTTAATGTGGAATTGTTGCTGATGATGTCATAAACGAGGATATGGCAATGCCGGCGGCATTGTCGAGAATAGATGCAGCAAACGGTCAAGTGAAGGGAACAACTTCTAGCGTGAAGGTTTTGCTTTTCTTAGTTCACAAATTCCTTTCACTCGCATCTGGCGGGAACTACGAGTAATGATCATCACAGTCAGGATTCACTTCGAAATAGTAAAGAATGATATTCACTCAGAACGTTATCCAACGTTACGTGTATATTAGTTGATGCGTAGAAGTAGTAATTAGTAGTGTACTAGTAGACGTAGTAGTAGTAGTAGTAGTAGTAGTAGTAGTAGTAGTAGTAGTAGAAGTAGTAGTAGTAATAGTGGTAGTAGTAGTAATAGTAGTAGTAGAAGTAGTAGTAGTAATAGTGGTAGTAGTAGTAATAGTAGTAGTAGTAGTAGTAGTAGTAGTAATAGTAGTAGTAATAGTAGTAGTAGTATTTCCGTTTTCCCTGCGATGAGTTCCAGACGGATGCTGAAGCAACACTGGGCCACGGTTCGCGCGCGAACTCCCCGTTCCCATTCGCACCCCACTTCCATCCTCAAGAGGCGAACGGCGCACTGTTCTACCATCCCCAATGAATCATGAGCTATATCTAGAGAAAAGAGCCTGGCATACATGCGAATGACCAAATTTTTTACCAAAGCAATTGAGAGGTTAAAAGCCAGGAGAAAGAAGAGCTTAGACATTTACTACTTCCAAAAAATATATTTAATTTTGAATATAGGATTTGAACGCCTCCAATTTAAGTGGTATCATCTAAACACAGGATTGAAAATCTGGGCAGGCGTTGTTTTTTGACTGTCCTGTCGGTATCATATGGTTGTCATTATGTATCATTTCTATTTCAGTACATATCATTTCTTCTTCGCAACCGAAAAATGCAGCAACGACACCAAGAGCAGAAGCTAAGGTGACAGCAAGAAAGCTGTGGTGTCGCACTGAGCCGTATCCGCCAGGCAAGGTGCCTTACGCCAGGATCAAAGGCTGAGGCGAGAAATGGCTTCCCGTAGCCTAAGGCCCTGCCTCCCCTTCTCTGCAGCCTTATCGACCGTGTTCTTCCAGTCTCTGTGCCTCGCTTCCCTTCTAATGGAACACGACATTCACTATCGATCTGCAAATATACCCGTGTAAGGGGTAGAGTTCAGCCAAACATCTTACAAAGGCATTTTATTGCGTTTCAGGTGTTTTCACGTTCAATAGATTTTAAAGCAGACCTATTTAAGGAGGGACAGAGGGGGCCTGCTCTTGGTAACGCCATTCGAGAAGTGATGTCAATTAAAATGTTTAATTTAAAATTGTATTTCTGTAATATTTTATTTGAAAATATCTCATGATAATTTTAATGATGCCTTGTTAAATGTATTTAATTGCTATATTTTCTAATATAGCAATTCTTCTCTGTATTTTTAAGATATCACGCTAAATGATCTAATTTTCTACTCAGATGGCTATTTCCTATGTAAATAAGTATTCGTTGTCTTCGATAGTACGTAATTGGGAAAGATGCCTCCGGCTGATATTTAAAAAAATACATATAAATATATAAAAATAATATTTTCGCAGCACGACAACATTTTCATGTTACTAAGTTTTATTTGTGATAATCAAATTCATTATAAAAATAAATTTTATATATATTACAATTGTCTGGCTCTTCCATTTTAAGGCGTAAATAATAGTTTCATGAAAAAGTGTCGATTAAAATATTGTTTATTTTGTGTTTCTTTACAAAATAAGGTTTACTTATCATCAATCTGATGAATTAAGTCGTAACAGATTATGTCAATGCCCGAAAAAGAGTACAGTAATTCACAGCGTTCCTTCAAAGTATTCGTAGGTGCATTGAAAGCATCAAAAGCACCTGTTGCTCTAGAACTCTTCCAGAATATCGTAATAAATGAACAGGCTACGAATTGAGCCAACTGATTTTTGTCGTGAGGAATCGAATGAGCTATTACTTCAATAACTAGTGCTGAATGTCACCCAAAACGGTTTAATTGCTTAAAAAGTATTAAAAAAAGCATTTTTTGAAGAAATTTTTTGGAGTTTTTTCAGAGATCCTCAAAGAATAATTTCGTCAACAGGAGACCGAGGCGCGTGGAATCACACCTCGTTTGTTTGGTTTGGCGGAGCGGAAGTGGTCTAACCGTGAGTGACTGAAGGACGGACGAACGGGCGGACGGATGCAGTTTACTCGATTGCTGTGTAGAGATATAACTTGTTATTATTTCGTCGGTCATTGACATTTCCTGAACCCACTTAATAATTCGTATTATAAATGGGATGTAATTGTAACATATAAACATGGACGGTATTTATTAAAAAATTATTTATACTTACAGACATCCTGTAACGTAATTTTCTTATAATTGCTTGAAGAGCCAGCAAGGTAACCCAATAATATTGTCCTGACCCTGGGTGACATCAAATCGCTCTTACGACACTGCTAATACTTTTAGAAGAAAAAATTGAAGTAGTACACTGATATTGAAATTTCAAAACCTTTGCTGGTTTTTATTACATTGCTTAATTCTAACAGAAAGAATAATGTATTAAGACAATTGCGATTTTGTTAGTAAGCCTTCAAAGTATGCGTACACTTGGAAGAAAATCGATTGTCATCAGATATTTAACGGAGGTCATAAAAAGAGAAAGATGTTTTTTTATTAGTGAATACATCATAATTATTTTCCAATCTCTGGCCAGTGTTATTTGTATAAATACTCCTAACTCTAACAGTATTCGCGTGAATAGCAGAAACTTATTAAGTAGAAAGGAAAAGGAAAGTTTAAACTTCCATATTTTCTTTTGTATTCTGGTTTGAGGAATTCTTACGATGAGGATTTCTGATGAGGAATTCTACCTAACGACGCTCTGACGAACGCAAATCTTTACTTCTTTTCCAGAAAGAAGGGCCCAGCCTTTCCTGGATCGCCTTTTCCGTGATGTGATGACGTCTTCCATGGTGCAGGAATGTGAAAGGATGGAATGCTGGGAACAAAAGGGACGATGCACGGGATCCGTTTCTACGGCGCCAGACAAGTGAGTGAGCCAAGGAGCTGTATCCAGTAGACCATACTTCCACTCTCTGATCCATTTGCTACTTAAAAGGTTTGTCACAAAATGTTTCAATGTTAAAGGTTGAGAATTGAAAACTACATAAAATAAGCATTATTAAATTTTGACGGAAAGTGTTTTCAAATCTGGAAAAGTTGTTTTGAGATTTTGGAAGTCTCATATTGTCAACATTCGGGAACATGACGTATGATAACATCTCCCGTTACAGATGCAAATGAAAGCACTGAAAAGTTTTTAGCAGAAATGTTAATGTTTACAAGGCCATCTACTTTTAAGAACTAAAATTAATTATTAGACGTTTTTCCTACTAGCGCTCCTAATAGCTACATAAGCAAAAAAATTGTTCGTTCAATTAAAAAAATATTAACAGATTTTAAACAGTAATAGATAATTAATATGAATAAATGCATGGGCAACGCCGGGTTACTTCATCTATCCATTAATTCAATGAATTATTCTAATATTAAATATTCCTGCCAAGCAATAAATGTACACATGGAATTGAATTAATAAGTCATCTTTTATTCAAATCTGTTCAAAACACTGAAATGAATGAATTATATTAGAACGTACATTTAAAATAAAATTGTGTAAGAACTTTATAACTGTGTTCTGATCTTTTTGTCACATTTTCCGAGATGCAGATACAGAATCTTCATATTCTCAGACCCTCTGACCCCTTTTTCTCATAAGGATGTTTGAGGAAAAGAAATCAATTAGGTCAAGGAAAATAATGGGTATTTCATTTGTTTCAACAGACCACTAAAATTGCGATTAAAGGAACAACAGGCATGAGAAGGTCAAGCAACTCCAGCGGTTTTAAACTAAGGGCAGTTTTTTACTACCCTTAGTTTTAAACCAGTGGAGTTGCTTCGGGGAGGGGGGTGTCAGTGGGTTCCTGGTCCACGACAATGTTTGGGAGAAGTCAGTTGAGTTACTGCGACAAATTTTGCCATATAAACTCCATTTTCCTCTACTAATGCAAAGAAATTATCCATTAAAATGTAATAATCAGTCATACTAAACTTACCCATTGATAGTAAATTTAATCATTTTAAATGGAAAGGATGTTAATTTGATAATCGGCATCTATTAAAAATAGTTTATTTAAGAAAATCATATTCTCAAGATACCTACCGATCTGAGTGTTTTCTAAAATAAATAAATTATGCAAGCATTTCATCGGTGCATCACATTTCAAACGTCCAGAAAATAGAGAAATATTGAAAGCGTGAAACGTGTGTGATGAGCATCATCTTAGTACACAGTTATGCGTGCTGAAAACCTAAGGCAGTGGATTGTAGGAGAGAGATCCATATCGAAACGAGTTGATTTTTCCGTTGCATTGCGTGCTCGTCTTGAATGCAGTAAATTACTGTTTACTTCAGATTAGCCAACAAGCCGTAGCGGCACGTTTTACTCTCTTAAAAGAAAAATTAATTACAGGTGTGCGCAGTTAAAAGCAAGAGGGACCACTCATTTAAGAAACCCCTTTCCATTCAACTACTTTATTTACATATGGCATATTGTACTAGTAAATAAATAAAACCTTTAAGGAGAATGAAATTATCATGGGCAATACCAAGAGTGCTTTGGGAATTGTCGGTAAATCCCCGATTTACCGAAGTGAGAAGTGAGAAGGGGAATTATCCAAGAATTTCCAAAGCACGAGTGTTATTTAATAGGACTATTTCACAAATGAAATTATGTACAACGAGTTCCAAAATGCGCCAAATATTGAAAATAACTGAAAGCTACGTTAAAATCAAAGAGGTTATGTATTTGTACATACATGGTTTGGACATGGACTTAGAGATCGATGTATACCGCCTCCTAAGATAGATGAGTCCCAGTTTATTATTGGCCATTAGGGAGAAGCGGTAAGAAAAAATCAGACAGAAAAAGCGATAAACTTTTTGCGATACACCGCCCTGATTGAGGCATTTTGTATGTATAGTTACACACTATTGGTTTTAATTTCGCGAGTGGAATTGTCACTTTTATGATTCAATTTATTTTATTTTGAACCTTAGGGTTACCAGATGGCTCAACCTCAAATGTCAAGTAACAACTCCCCAAACTGACAGGTTAAAGGAGAAAATCGGGAACTGAACACATTTACGGAAATAATTATTTTTATTATGTAAAGCTAACTTTCAAAATTTCCAGAGAGGTCAGAGCAAATTTCCCGTAAAACTTGTAGAAAATCGTTTGCGACACATTTGAATGTATTCTTTCGCTCGCTTTAAATAAAGGTTCACAGGCGGCACAATGCAATTTCTCCTGACTTAGCAAATATTTTGTCAGCCTTTCAATGTATGACGAGATAGAAAATATGACTATCGTTCTCCACGTGACCTAGTTACACTGACAAGAGCAGCACCACCTGACTTGGCTGACTCACTTCTTCGCATTATCGTAAGGACTTCATCGCATAGTTTGTATGGTATATGTCCACGTATGTACCGGGAATTGACGGTAGATCAGATATGATAAATTGATAAAAAACAGAACAACTGCCAAAAGCAATGTTCGGTTGTTTATTAGTATCATTAAAATGCAGATAAGTTTTGAGAAAGATTTTCTTCTTGGACATGAAATCTATCAAGCAGGTATTTCATATTTGAACTTTACTCAGTTATCTTAATGTAAATAGTTTGAATACAAACATTTAAGTACTTATCTCACTTACAAACTTATATCCGACAGCAATGTCCGGAATTCCTCAGTTTTGCTACCGGAAGGACATAATACTTCCTAAACAAGCTCTGTAAGAGGGTCTTTCTATTTCCTCTTTCTTATCTTGCTAAAAGCTCCTCGCTAATTGTTTCTCTTTTCTTTTTCCTCACAATCCAACATCTAGCTCTTTACTTACTGTTATATTTCTTAAGTAAAAAATACCTGTTGTGTTTTTGAGTGAGAGAGCTGACATGTACGGTCATTTTGTTCAACAAGACTGAGGAAACAAGTAAGTTCTACCTAAAGTGGCTGTTGAAAGCACTAGAATTCGAACTTTCCTGCGGAGAACTTAGACTAAACACAACAATACAGAAATAGATATATCATCTCCTTGAGACATCACGTATTCGAGACCTCAATTTTACACCGCAATTTTGTTTTTTGGTGCCTGTAATAATTCCAATGATTATATTTGAATTTTTACGTTCTTAACAACTATAGAAATCAATTACTTTGTATCATCATTGTTCTAGAGTAATTACTAACAAGCGAATAGGTCATGTGATGGATGTTAAGTAGAGACAAGTAAGAATTTTATTATTAGTGTCGATTGATACGGGTTCATTTATAGGGGGTGGCGTCTAAACTACGAGATGAAAATTCTTAAGTAGGTTTTGAAAAAAATTAATCGAAAGATTATATGATGGTGAAAATAATATAGAATTAGGAATTTAGGAAACAGAAATATCTAAGCAAAGCTGAGAAAATTCTTTCTTCAACTAAATTCCCCGGAATAACCGGAATTATTATCTTAGCGTCCGACGGGAAGGATTCTGGCAGGGTAATAGGATTTCTCGCTAAATTTGTTCACTACATATGGCTGATTAATTGGAATGCTTACAAACAGTATGTTTACATACGGCAAGATAAAGAACACGTGCGTCTAACGCCTACAAAATGGAAAATCTGTAGTGGAAATAGCTGCGTTGGAAACAACTTTTGCACCATTTGGTTGACGAATTCTTCAGATTACACTTTTTATTTGCAGTTAGAAACAGCTCACGTCGCGAAAATAGAAAATTAAACAATGATTACGGAATGTGTGTGCTACCTAACAAAAGCGCGCTGACACCTGAGAACTTATCACTACGTTTCTTGCACCGCAACAGGTGGTAGCCAAGACCGTTTCCAAACTGAGAACAAAAGTTAATGGTGAGGACAATAGCAGCGACGAAGACATCATTGTTAATGGGTCTTACGACGATGGTAATCTCGGTAGTAATAAATTCCACACAAAAACAATTAGACTAGTGTTTCCCAACGAGTGGCTACGGATCCCCCAAGGGGTCGATGAAATTTTAAAGGGGTCAATAATGATCAAGGGGTCGATAGCCGAATATACTCCGGATACTGATCGATATAATCAAGAGACTATTGATTACAAAAAACTACAAATGAAGTTGTTACATGTTTTCTTTTATAAAGATTCAAAACATCTAACGATACTTCTTTATAGTTCTAAAATTTAAAAATTATAATAGAATAAAAAATAATAAAACACAAATGTAATAAACCATTTTTCAAAACGTTCCTTCCTATTCCTTGTCTAATTGTTTTCAAATCATGTTTGCGGAATTATTTTTTTAATAGTTATTTTGTATGCTGTACATTAGAGGAGAAAACATTTCAAAGGGGGTCGTGAATCAAACCATACTTTTAAAAGAGGCCGACACAACAAAAAGGTTGGCAATCCCTAGTCTAGACCAAGAATCGCTAGGTTGTGTGTAGTATTCTACAGTGCAATGTATTACCAATGTGATAGTTACTCTATTTCTAACCATTGCAATGCATGTAAGCTCAATACGGAGAAATAAATACATAAGAAACAGTAGTGGTAACAAACACTACAAAACGGACATGGACAGAGTGACCATGAAAAAGGATGTGACTTCAACGAAGAATGAGATTCGCAGGAGACTGGCATGAGCTCAACGAGCAAGCAGGTAATAGCGCTGGCAAATGACGCCGAGTGACGACAGGCAGCCGGGTTGTAGTGCTGGATTTTGTGTGAAACACAACATTCACGACTACACGAGATTTCTTAAAAGACTTCACCTCACATTAACATTGCCAGTCATCAATCGATGCCGCTTAGTTACAAAGGGCTTTTTACTAACAAGTTGAGCGAAAGATAAATGAAGATATTCAAAACGTCGTTAAATTTATGAAAACGTATTGAGAAAATATACGCTTATGAAGCAGTGTATTTAAACTTATTTTATGACGTACCAGTCAGACATTAATATCGTAATTTATCGCTCCTTCCTTTCACACGGGTTTAAAGACATAGTAAATATGTCTCTAACACTGAAAGAATGTGGAAGCGATGGTTCAAAAAGTACTGCCTTTTCATCCTGAGAATGTGCCAAAAACCTTTCCTTTTTGAGGAACTAAATATAGAGATGTAGCTTATAAATGTTCATGTAAGTGTCGAAGTTACGCGTTCGTGTTAAGCTCATTTCCGTAAATAATTATCACTTAAATACAGCAGACAACTTTTCTTGCCAAATGCTACTTACCAAATTGTTCTCTTCGCCCTTTATTTGTTAACAGATGATTTTTCAAACCGCGCCTCTTCTTCAAACTACACCACTTTCGTAGGTTCCCGAAGTACCTCATCGTCGTCATTATCTTCAAGACCTGGGCAAGACATGTTGGACATGAAGCTTTTTCTAGTGAATTATATTATTAACGATATGTGTGACATAGTTTCAAGACACTGTCGATTCTTGGGTCATCTATAAAAGTTTGAAGCCAAAATTATTGCTAGGAGAGCTCCAAGTGGAGCCTTCGGACGTCAATACCGCAAAGTGGCCACCAAATATCATTCAACCTCCAAAATGGCCGCATTTTAAAAAAAGGAGGGCCAAATAATCCCTTCATCTTATCTCGTAAAACTTACTTTCTAATTCTATATGTAAATTGCGGACCAAACCATCTCAGGCAAGGAAAAGGAAATGCAGGTAAGCGCGTTAAGAGGGGGGCCGCCGCCGCCGCGCTGCTGTCCAGGTTTTCCTTGTGCCTTATTGAAAATCTAGACTTGCTCCCACATCAAAATGAAAAGGAAAAAAGCACTAGAAGTATGTCAAAATTTCATGTTCAGCTTTACAGAATATTAGCAGAGAAAAGAGAAAAATATAAAAATGGCAAGACGAGCAGAAGAAGATTTATTTTTAAGATTTATTCAATCAACAGATGATTCAATAGAATGAAGATCAACTTTAACCAAACCATATTTCGAAAAAAATATGCCAGTACTAAGACAGGAAAGTTGGGGAGTAGTGTTTTAGAAATAATGGCTATGAAAATTTTCTTCGAACTTGTATGGCCTTCTTCCGCAATTTACATATGGGTTTAACTTATTTTCCTTGTGGTCCGCAATTTGCATACCCCGTCCAAAATGCATCACGACACACACACACACACACACACACACGAAAACACCTCCGGCGGTGAACGCTGTACATGACGATTGATTGTTGATTCCGGGCGCGGCAACCATTGATGTCATTCGTTCCATAAGTATAGTGCATGTTTTTTGTCATTAGGCGGTGACGGTGATCTTCCTCCGCTGGATGACGATCCGGTGCCGACCTACCGTCGACTATCGAGGGTTTCCCCAACTAGGTATCTCCCACCAGCCAGGCACCGCCCCAGCCTGGACAAGTTCTGAGCTCCCGACAGGTCTCCCGGCATGAGTGGTAGTGTATTGCATGTTAGTGTAACTGTGTGTGCGTAAGGGGTGAGAATAGGACAAGGAAGAGGAAGGAAAGATCGCGCGCAGTCCGTGGTCCGTTTGTTAGGGTACTGGTCCGGCATTTGCCTGATGTTAATCGGAGAAACCACGGAAACTAACACAACCGGTCTCTAGAATTCTCTTCCAGACAGGGACTGAATTCCACCGACCTGACTTGCTAAGTGTCGAAAATACTGCCGCCGTCGGGACTCGAACCTAGGACCTCCCGGTCAGAGGTACTGCAGTGACATCAGTTGAAGCACTGAGCCACCTCCCACGGTCTCGCACACTGGAAAACACCTCCGCGCGGCGAACGCCGTGCGGCGCGCACGAGCGAGTGCGGAGGTGACGGCGGTGGCCTGGGCGTTGCGCCACGGCGACGCCGAGCCTTATTCGCCGATCGAGGCCATAGGAGCGCGCGCGGGCAGGCCGGCCGGGCGGCCGGCCGGCGCGGAGCCTTCTGTTAAGGGAGCGTGCCGCAATCGCCCCCGCCATCTGCACCCGGCGGGGAGCACAGCAGCAGCAGCACCGGGGCACTGTGGGGCAAATTTGGAGGAAAAGCGCACATAAATCCGAATGTGTGGAGCAGTTGATCCAAATGTATTAAATCCACTGTTCATTACAATTTCGTTTCAAGGAAATTGTTAATTTTTAACTTTCTGAACGAGCGTCAAAGACAATGAAATATGAAGCGCTGTGATTTACCAAACTGACTGTACGGCACATGTTTTCTTACGACTTGATGCTTCAATTTGGCGGTAATTAATAGTTATTGATAACACGAGTGGTCAAAGTAAAATTTTATTTTGTGAAATTTTGTTGCGAGGTAACGCCGGTAGGCGCAATTCTACAGCAAAATAAAATCACTTTTTACCACGTGTGTCATACACTATTTTTAGACATCCTTACTGACTTGTATTTTATTTTAAGTACACAAATCAACTTGATGATATATTAAATTCAGTAATAGCTAGTAGAGGAAAGAATTTTGTTTTCTTGGTTGCATTCATAGATTTATCTGAACACTTGAGCATCGTCTCACTTTTAGCGTTAGTGCTAGAAATGGAACTTTTAGCACGCTACGCAAGCTTTGAAAAATCACCGTTACTAGTAGATGCCTAAAAACCTAATTTTATAATGAAACATTTTTTTAAAAGTATTTTTATTGATACTTATTCATGAAATAGTCAAAGGATACGGGAGTCAAGTAATTATTATGTTTAAAATTTATTTTCATTCTGTTTACGTGTTATGTTTAAAATTTATTTTTATTACGAACTTTCAAAGCGCTCAAATAAAATAAAATTGACCATGAAAATGCTCGCCATCGGCGCCACGCAAATGATTTTGTCCGCCATCCGAGGCTTCCAAACCACTTTGCGGCGCCGCAGTGGTACGGGGCCCAGCGCGACTCCTGAGAACGCGAATGGGCGCGAGAGCGCGTCGCTCTTGCTCGCGCGGGAGCTCGGGCGAGAGGTCAATGGAACGCAGGCAACGCTCCGCCTCGGGCCGGTGTCAGGGGCGGAGAAACAGGTGCGACGAGACGTTGCGAAATGCAGCGTTTTTTCCGATGTTCGCCAACTGGCTAAATTTAGAAACTGATGAAAATTAGATGGACATGTGTTTGACGTGGGTTCCACCAGACATTATTTCGGTCAAGAGCGAAAAGAAAATGATAATATACTAAGAACCAAGCATTTAAGATTAGGTTTCGATTGACAAACTCCACAGTGATGGTTGAGGAATCATTTGAAAGCGTGAGAAGTGGGACAAACTTCAAATTGCATCCCCATCCCTATAACCTGCCGGGTAGGCAGGGAGGGTTCCCTAAGATTTGGTATTCAGTAAGCCCTCAAACTAGAACGGTAGCCCATGGCTCATTTGAATGCTTGAAGATGTTTCTTCACGCAATGTTCACCTTGGCGGAATTTCTTACATACTTATAAAATAGACCTACATATTGAAAATTAAACATATCCACATCAAGTTTTCAAAATTCAGCATATGGAGTAAATTACTTGTTTCGTATTCCGATAATAGTAAACAATGACGTTGAGTAGAATAATATCCGCTTCTTTCAGGAACGTATCACATCTTCCCTTAATCTTGGCTATTCAACTTGTTAAATAGTAAACGGAATAGAATAATACAATGTAATTACAATAGAAAAACCAACACCGGCATCGTATCAACAACCTGCTAGTTCATTTGCTCTACCAAAAAATGAACACTACAATTTAAGTTGGAGAATCAATTCTGTGACTTGGTGTTTATTTCTGTAACGTAATAATTCCAAGTGATCCACAATGAAGCAACATGAAATAAATCGACGTACAAGGCGTGCAATAAGCTTACTTTCCCACATTTCCAGAAAGTGGCAAAGTAATCCTACCAGATAGGATGTTTATCCGCTAAAACACATATTGTGACGTATGCGATGTTTTCCTTTCCTCTGACCCTCCTTTGTTTTCATTTCTCATCATACAATAAAAATGTTGACGTAATGCCAGCTTTTTGAATGGAGTGATTTAGTAATATCCACATGAAAATATAAATTATGTGGTTATATATTTAATTGTTCTTTCCGCAAATGGAATATTGAATCAAGCGCTAGGGGGTACATTAAACTCGCGAAATTATATATAAAAATTCAAGAAGGGAGAAATCAAATGAAAAAAAATATTATTCTATATTAATCTGATGTTTTATTACTTAGATTTAATGGGCTTTTCTATTTTATTCTATTTTTGTATTGATTAGCACCACTGCACTTATTATTTAGAGAATTACAATCAGAATTCATACTTCAAATTGAAAAAGAGAATATAATTTGCAGAAAATTACTTGAGCTGTAAAATTGCATCAGATAATTGCTTCATTGTAACCAGTTGCAAATACATGAATTGCTGTATAATTCAGGAACCAACATCGAACACTATTTGATAAAAATGCTGGAAATGCAAAGTGGATTATCGACGACATGTCAGGCATAGAAATCTTAACGCCATCTACCGCCCCCTTTTTGCAGACTGTTCATAAAGCCCTAATACTTTACCAGTAGTTTTCATCGAGGCAATTCAGTAAATAAGCGTGTCCTCTGTTCCCTTCACAACAGTTTAATTCAAGAAAAAGACGAAAATATTGGGATGATAGTGTAAAATAAAAGCAGAAAAGATTAAACGCATGGTATTGTGACATTAGATATCAGACAAATTTGGTCATTTATCATTAATTTGGTCATGCAAACCTGAGATCATATCAGGGTCTTAATCAAATTCTACATTAGCGAGTGAACACATTTCAGTCTTCTGAAAGTTAGCCATTGTGTGTCCAGTGGAATGTTCGCCAATTGTTCCAACCACTGTTGAGAAATAATTTTTTCTCAACAAATAGCTTTATTATGTCAATTTCCCAATTTCCTCGTCGAATGTTTCAGGCATTGTCTCAAATTTACTGAGATATTCCATTGTTCATGGAAACGTTTACATACAATAACCTATCCTTTACTCATGGATTTGAGAACCTTTACGATTCCATCTACTCGACCTCTCAAAGTGTTCTAGTTGTTTATTTACGATCTTCTACTACGCGCCACGCCAAGTAGGGAGCAGATGACTAAGTTGCTGTTCGTAGACTCCATAACAGATTTCGAACGATTTTCCTGAAGTTTGTAAACTCTTTTAAAATCTGGGGCACAAGTTCCTTGAATGGCCGTGATTGTCATTACGCAGTGAAATTCCTGATCATAGAAATGTTCTGCTGAAAATATAATAAATACAATACAGCTTTTAGTCTTAAGAATGTGATTTTTCCAAACACATTTTATGGGAACCGTGGGTAAACTCAGCACCCCCCAAAAAATTATCCCTTATTATTTCACCATTACATTCACCTTCAATTTGCGAAAAAGCCTATCAGACGGGACTAATCTATAAAGCGTAAGCTATGCCTTCTAGAAAACACCTTAGAATAAAGTCCAATGCGATTTAAAACAAAAATGACCGCAGGAACCACAAACAGTGCGCGACTTGAACTATGAAACAAGTACGTGTGTTGAATTATTTTGCATTTCTTTCATAACAAATAACATTATTCATTGAGACCTATGTGTAAGGCTACCATTTCGTCCCTTGGCCTGAATCTTTCTCCCTAGACCAGTGGTGTCAAGGTTTGCTACTGGTGGCAGTGGCACGCCTCGCGGCACCGTGCCATGCCACGAGCTTCTCTGCGCCACTAGCGTCGGGAGAGGAAACTATCAGTAACCCCGCTGTTTTACAATAGTGATGGCGTTGTCTCTTGTGACGGGGTTATGAACTGCGTGGAGAGGCGATTTCGTCGTGGCACTCGTGCCACAGACTCCCGCTCGTGGCATCGACCTGCGCAACACTGCCCTAGACAACTGCTTAGATTCCCTAAAAGAGAAGGCATTGATTACAGAGAAACTCCTGAATACCAGAGAAACTGAAGCAGGCCGACTTCAACGGCGAGGTCGTTGGCGGCGTGTTTGGCCCAGCGGAGTTCAGTGGCCAGGAGCCCATTTGGCGGTCACGGCCCCCGCGGGTCCTCGTGCCATCCATCGTCCGCAAATGCCGGCAGGCGCCGGTTCCTTACTTGGAAGGGGCCGAATGCGGAAGGTTAGCACCCGCATGCGATGCATGGGGGAGGTTCAAGGTTCAAATCTCTGTCCGGGAGACGCAGCCGAACGTAATTTTCTCTGGGTTTCCTCAATTGCTCGGCCAACCTCTCACTTGCTACGTTACTGAGATTGCAACACTGCTTTCTTTCATGTGTACCGACATGAAGCACACGAGGAAGTTGCCCTTTGGTGACAATTGACAGAAATAGGAATTTTTAACCACAAGCGTGCCGCTGAACAGACACTTACGTCAGCAGTCACGGTCATTTACTCTACTTGTATGTGAATGGATACTCTGAAGAAGAGAGAAGTTCGCTGTACATTTACAAAAGGGACTTCTAAAATTAAATATTTGTAATTGCATTTTTATTAATATAAACCTATTAAGTTATTTCATTTTTTCAGAAATAACTCTTACCAAGCAGCAAAAAACGTAATAATGTGAAGAACAAAAAATTAAAAAATCATTATTTTGCAAATAGCAAATGTTAATGAAAACAATCGCTAAAGCAGTAGTGTCGTAGCGATCTCGGACCCAAGGATCGCGGATTCGAGTCATGCCTCGGGCATGGTTGTAATTGTGTTCGTCCTTTCACCACCCCTATCGTCACCATATCATGTCATCTTCACAATTACCATAACGTTGAACCCAATAGTGGTCGCTAATGGCCTAGATGTTGATGGGAACATAAATAACAAAAAAATATTTTGTTTGGCAGTGTATCACGAATACACAGCTAATTACAAATTTCAAAATTTCACAGGGTCTTTATTTCAAGGCATTTAGATAATCCACGATTTTATTAATGATCGTTGCACAACATTTTGATGCCCTAAAAAATCTTGAAATATACTTTTAAAAAGATGATTTCAGGACCTAAAAATTCTGAAATATGCTTTTTAATATGCACCTAAAATTAACAATATTTTATTTCTTCAACAAACCTTTCTCGATAAAATTGTTGGAATGAAATGAAAATGTACTTGAAATGAAGAGAGATTTTTTTGCAAACGTATAATCCACCCTACTTAGCAAGAGAAATAATTGAAGTAAATATTCACCTTAGTGAAGTACATTGTATGTCTTGTTGAATTACTTCTGACTGGTTTAAAAAATATGTTCTCAAGAAATAGCCTACATTTGCACAAGTATTTTATCATCTACCAAAACCACAAAAACGCAAACTGTGACTGGTTCTTTCGAATCAATGAACTCTCACAAATACGTATAAGATATACAATAAGATTCTTTGAAAACATTAAACATTTTACAGATAAGACACGTTTTTAACGATATATGCAAAATATGCGCCTATAATTACACGAATATGCACCAACAGGAAAAATCGGCCAAATATGCAGAAATATGCACTAACATTAATCTTTATATAGCATCATATTCTAACGAAATGTCAAGAAATTTCACTTAACTATGCACTGAAGCAACGGACAAAAACATGCAACATCATAAAAATACGCTCCCTAATGATCATCAATCAATATTTCGATTCGTAGCATTTATGTTAATGACAATGTTTCACCAATCAATTTCCATAGAAGTCTTTAACATTCTTACAAGTACACGCCTTGAAATTTCCATGAATGCGTAATCCTTCTACCTACTCATCCGCACAAAGAGAATGGGATTCCACGTTTTCCTCCGTTCCCCTCTCACTTTCCTCCAGCGCACGCAGGGAGAGCAACTTGCGGTCGCTAAAAATACGGCCGGAGACGCACCGCTTGTGCAACACGCACACGCCACGCCTCTGGGGTCAGTGCTTCAGGCGCTGGCCGGCCGCGCACATTTGTCGGAACAGAATTTGATAAAAAATAAAATAAATATATAAATAAATAACACAATTTAGAATTAATTTGAACTTTTACTTATAGTTTTATATTAATAATTTAATAAATATAAGTAATAAATATAAATATACTTAAGTTTCTTGTATGTTAATACATGAATAACAATAATAATAATTATTATTATTATTATTATTATTATTATTATTATTATGGGATTTGTTCCGCAAAATTTGTGTAAGAACTAAGCTAAACTTCCAGGTAGTTCAAAAGACAGGGAAGTGCAAGAAATTGCTTTATTAGGAACAGCCCCCACTTTGCGCAAAGTATTGTAGACACACCGACAGTCCCTAGATCTGCTCCTTAGGTAGCGGGAGCAGATTTTATTTTGAGCTGACTCATAATATCCTTTAGACGTGATGTTGTGAAAGAATAATAAATGTTTTATATGCTTCATTAGTTCCTCCCTCAAACTATTTACAAATCATTAAATAAGTAAATGATTTTTTTTCTTTTTTGACATCACGCGTGTTTGGCCCCTTTTCGGACCACTGTGCAGCGGCGTCCACGTTGCGTGCCGTTGCGTGTCGCCGCGTGCCGTCGCCGAACGGGTACCCGAGAAAGAAATTGCCTTCATTAATAAAGGTCCATCCCCGGCACGCGAGGGCCCCAGACCCTGTTCGTCCGAGGACTTCTAGTGATTCATATTACGGTCAAACAATGCGACCCAAAAAGAACGACTGTTTGTGCCAAAAATGAGGACACGAAGATGTGAGTGTGAAGAAATGCTGTAGGTGGGTCACAAAGGTATGATAAATATTATGCTTGTGCAACGGTGCCTGCATACGCAATGTGTTCGTAATTGGTTTTCAAAATTCGGTATTTCGTGTTCCGTTGTAAACACGCGTATGTAAAGTCCTTATTTTCAAAAATTGCCATGTTATCTTATGCCTGTGATTCACAGGCTGTATTTTCCTGTCAAGTAATAGAATATTGTGCGCCTAACATGAATAATATTAAGTAGCCTACCTACTTTATAATTTGGGCTTAAATGAAATCGAAGATAAAATTTAGGAAAAAACATCACGTGTACAGCAAAGAAAGATTACTTTTTTATTATGAAATAGTTTATTTTAACAAATTAAAAAGAATTAGAACTATAGAAACAATGTATAGCCTTCATAAAAACCTTTTTGAGACGTAAAAACAATATTAAGTATTTGACTCGGGTATTAAGGCCAATCTCACCGCTATAATATACCAAAAGAACTGTCATTTTTTATAACAAATTTAGGAATAACGTTAGCCATATAAATCATGGTGAAATGGCAACTGGCAATTTTGTAGAGCTTTTTTTAAATTGATAAAACCCATTGGTTGATGTTTAAGATGATGCAATACAGTTAATTAAGATCGTGGATACACATGGAAGGAGCGGAATCTGGAAGTACGATTTGTATATGGGAATTAGAAAACAAAGCGTCCATATTAGAAAACAACGGCTGTACAAAGGAGACAGAGAGGATGGCAAACGGGAAGATCCTCAATCAGCGGCATTCTCTTCGGTTTGATGACACTTTTCTCGTTTCTTGAAAGTATAGCGTAGAGCAATGACGCACATCCTCGTCGACATGCGTCTGGCGGGAATCGCAGAAAAAGCGACACAGGCTCGGCAGATAAACCGTTAAGATGGCGCCCGCCCGCAAAACCTCGACATCCTCGAGCTCTTCCGATTCTCTCGAGGGGCGACTTCCGCTCGTCGCCTAAGATGCAGTGAGGTCTTCGAGACTTACTTCTCAAAATCATCTTCTTTCACGATATTCATTCCAAATATCTCTGTCTCCAGTATTTGGATTTGTGAGGAAACGCGAATTTCTGCTGACATCGCCCCAAGCAAATATCAACTAGAAATTTATACATTCATTATTTTTCAAGTAGTTTCCCTCATTTAGAGAATCTCTGTTGCGGTCATGGACATTTTGTCACGTGAAGTTGGGGGGGGGGCACATTTAAGTATGTTCCTCCGCAAAATTTAATACAAGACAAAACAATTTTTCAAATGGTTGATTAAAGTTAACAAGATCTACAATGTTAAATATTATAAATGTCACAACTATTTATAAATTCTTTTTTGACTATAAACATAGAAAACGACCGCAGCCACGGAAACGTTGCGATGGGGGCTGTAGTTAATGCAGTAGTTGCGAGAAAAATGTGGGGATAGCCCTGCATTCCCCGTGAAGTATCTTCAAAATATTCTTTTCCCACGCACTTTTTACTTTTTTGACTAATGGAAGATGACAGAACACTTTCATACACAGCGTATTATGTTCCATGATCTATGAAACGATTGCTATGAAACGCTATAGTATAAAAATGATTATATATCACACTGACTTTATTTTTATTTAAAAATGAAATTGCAACAAAATACTGGATGTAATTGAAACAAATTGGGGGGACGCGTCCCCCGCCAGAGACGCCCATGTATGCTCTGTTTTTTTCTTACTACGATTAGTACAAGTTAAGGAAGTTAATTATACGTTTATTACGGAAAAATTGTTTTCTTCTCATTGAGAATTCTCAAGGATTACTTTTATTCTGCATAAAATAATAGGAAGTTTTAGTGACAGGCGTAAGGAGACATCCTTAAGCTGTATTGATCACGTGACTAAGGACTTTATGTACGTCGTAATGAACAACGTTCAGAAGAGTTTTAGCGTAGCGTCATTGCGTTATGCATTATGACAAAAGAAGCACTTCAAGAACACAGAAGTTGCAGTAATATATCAAAGAGTGCAGAGTAGTGGTGAGACATTTCAACCACGATACGAAACAAGAGTATAACAAATCTACATTGTGCTCGGAGTTTTAGATTTTGTGGCTCTCCGCGATGAGTATGCAGTATGCATTGAATTTTGAATCGGCTTTTCTTAAGAATGTAGGAAGTAGTATCTTAAACAGCGATCGTTATGAGCATAAGATATAATCCAACCCAAAGGTATGATTTCAACATCGTGTTCGCTAATTTGTTTACTGTCATCTCTCCAATATTTCCCATTCCATTCTTGCCAGCGTTGTGGAGCTGGTAAGGAATAATTGTAACTGCCTCACAGACGAGAATCGGTTTATCAGAGTTGGAAAAATGCAACCTTTTCTGTTTTTAGGCGGCCATTTTGCCGCTTGTAAGGTGACCATAGAGACTACTATAGGCGTCACTATTTATGAATATAAGGTCGTACCTTAGACCTAAGGTGGGTGCGTCTTTTATCTGTCTTCTATGTCTGTCCATCAGACAGACTACACCATATCTTTGTTCATCTGTTCGAAAAAGTCACACTGATTTGAAAATACGAGTAGTTTCTCGTAATTATTGCTTGAAGTAAAGGCAATTAAAAATACTCAAAAGTGGCTGAAAATGTATATTTTTCTCGAATTCAGAAAAGTAAGTTGATAAAAATGGTGCGGTCTCTTTGTCATTATGGTCTTCTGAATTTTCGAAAGTTCCAAAAGTGCCAAACATGCGAGAAAGTGCTGAGGAAACGATGTATTGTTTTAGCACCACTAGTTTTGGCGTGTAGTCTTATATCGGCTTATTTATACCTTTTAATCCTCTTGGTATTTATTTTCGTAAATGAATCGATGGTACGTGAACAGCAGAAGTTCATGAGCATGTTGTTGTGGACTTGTCTTCAAAAATATTCTTTAGCCTTTATATTATTAAAATCGCAAAAAAAATATTAATTCAAATCCTCTCCTATATTATTTCAGCAGTATAGGTGAGTTTCACGGTACACGCAACCAATCTTTATTGATGAATCTCTAAAGAAAGAGTTTCACTGAGAGGTGACGAATTGCACATTAACTTTAAAAATTTGAATTAGTTTAAAATATTAATTTGTTAAAAAATATTCGTATCGAATAAAACCTGCAACACTCGGCCACAATGATAAAATCTATAGACTAGTTATAACTCCAAAAGAAAGCGTTCTAGAGTACTTAAAACCAAGAATACTGAGGCCTGAGGCATTCAATCTTAATTAGGATCTATCTAAAGATAATCTCTACAGGATGAGATCTTCTTGGACCTTCTATTACATTTTTGCTGGTTCGGCACTTCTCGATTCTAACCCACCTGTTCAGAGAGTGCAGAATCTGCAACTGTATGTGAAATTAAATTAACTACTTGATATACTACGCGATTTAATTGCAAGGGTGTACCTCTCTGCACGGTTATAATGTTAAATAAGAATGGTTTGTATTGACAAGGGTGAATTGTACTGTTAAGTTAAAATGCGTTCAGTTAGTATAATTACACGGAGACATATACACATGACGGAGGATAGGGGGGCCTTGAATAAAAAGATATGTAATGAACCAGTAGACGTTATACATTTTTAAAAACAAACACATTTAGTTAACACCTTTCCCACTAATGTAGAAATGGAAGGATAGAGAAGAGCGTGGATGAGTTTTCTCGCACGGGTACACAGTTAATGTTTACCCTCATGAACCAAAACACTATTACTTTTGTGGCAAAAATTAATGTTTAACTGATTAACCAAAACAACACTACGACATTTTCGGTAAACATTAATATAATGAATGTTCCTAGCGTAACTTCGTTATCCCTCTTGATATTCGAAGAGCACAAAAAAGTGTTGGTGACCGAAGGGTTAAAAAGCTCAAGAACAAAATGCAGTCTTCGTAAAATGTTGACAATACGCGTGTAAATCGTAGAATGCTGATGATGGTGATTATCATAATAATCCCTAGATTTCTTAGATTTAAACATTTTTTTGTTTTCAATTAACTTACGAGAATTTTATTGTATTCAATATTGTTTCAATCAGAAAGTAACAGGTTTTCATGCAAAGAAAAAACCGATATCAAACAACACAGATCCGACACTCCACTGTGTGTGTCCTCTACGACTATTTAAACTATTTTATTATAGCAGTTTTTTAGGAGCACATCCCCTTCCGTTAGTATGGGCTGGAATGCGGAAAAACAGCGTCCAACGTCACACGTCCGCGGTGCGAAATTCATTCGCCGAATTCCTCAGCAATACTCCAAGGCAGCGCTTCCTCTATCTTTTCACCATAGACAACACTCGCTACCTGAACACAAGTGTATAGATCCAAGAGCAAAATATAGGCATTTTAGGTTCTAACGAACTATGTAAGTATTTTTTATCCTGCGAAGTAATTAGCGTATTTTCTTTGTTGGTACGAAATCAATTTTGCGTGTAGTATTATAAGCAGATCACTAAAACAGAAAATGTTCAAATTTAAGAATATGAGGCAGAATAACTCGCTGAAAAATCCCAGGGTGCGTGTGAGAAAGAGAGACAAACCAGACGATGTGTGTGTGTGTGTGTGTGTGTGTGTGTGTGTGTGTGTGTGTGTGTGTGTGTGTGTCATTTGGTGCTGTTTTTCTATTGACGTAGATATCCAAAGAAAATCGTAAATAAAAAGAATGTCAAACTTACGATCTCCGAAATGGGTAAGAAATTGTATAAACTTAATTTTCTGTATTACTGTACTACTGTATTGTTACTTTACTATATTGTTAACTTAATGAAACTATTTTCACAATTCCGGATTTATTAACAATTTTCTTGTAAAAAATCCATTCTGGAAGTTTCATCTTTTTACATTTCGATATAGTAGAATCGCCTTGTGAATGTGTAGAATGTGTCTTGATTAACATATTTCGGATTAACCGAGACAGTCATCAGAAAAAAACGACAAAATAATCCATTGAAAAACTGGGATCTGTTGTTTCTACAGCGTTGAGAGAACAACGCTGCCGCCTATAGAGGCAAGTAGTTAATCCCCAAAAGCACCAGGCTTTTTCGGAAAATAATTTTGACCTGCTAAATTAAAATGGGTTAATGTTTTTAAGAGTCTTACTGCATGAGTAATGTCGCATACGTATTAAGAGTTTTTTTATCAAGACAAAATAATATACATTTTACTTCCATTTTTTGCGACCAAGGAACTCCAGATAATCCGAGTTTTTCTGCAACAGAGGAATCCCATTATCTTGGATAATCGCAATTCTTACGGTTTGCTTGCATTCAAAAAATTAATTGGTGAAATAATATTCTGACTTTTTAGTGCCACATTGCCATTTTCACTCCTCAAAGTAAATTCTAAATACGCTGGATTTCTACCACCTCAGTGTAATCAATTACAAATCGAGTTTCCGCACATTGAATGACACTTGTTATTGACATAAGAATCGACATCAAATTGGAAATTGAAAATTTGGATTATTGGATAATTGTTTCCAGAGCATGTGCTTAATTAGAACAGTATAATTAGAAGCCATTAGCAGACTTGCAGCAGAGGCGTAGCTCAGTTCTCGTAGCCTCTAAGTAGATCCAATAGGGCCCCGAATTGCAATCGTTAAACGTGAAAATTTTGCGCGATTGATTGATGAAGGTATCAATTTTATAAATTATATTTACTACTTAACCAGCGATGACATTATTCAATATTTTCGTCATCAACATTTTCATTTCAGGGATCCTTTTCTGAAGACAGAGTTCGTAAAATTTTCGTCAGGAAATAGAATGGGCAACATGTGAAAACGAACCTTTTTAGATGCTTTGGTATGTTATTACATCGCATAGTTTACTGCCGAAAATTTTGTGAATTCATTTGCAAATAAAAAAATCCTGCCTGGCCGGGAGATGGGGGCGAGGAGACATCGGTCAAATCGTTCAGCTGAATATCACGTGCGTAGACATACAGACCAAGCCCGTCCCGTATTCTTTTTTTCTCGAAATAATTATCTCGCTTGTATTTGAGTAATAATAAGGAATAATGTGAATTTCGGCTACCAGAAATTTGTAACAGATTTTTTTACCTCGAAGACTCAAAATCTTTTGCAGCTGGAACACTTCATTGAGTGTGGGTGAGAGACCGCATAGGGGCCTCTGACTTCTGGGGCCCCGGTGCGGTGCACCACTTGCAGCAGCCTAGCTACGCCCCTGACTTGCAGATACATCGGAAAGAGGAGGTATTCCAGAGTGGAAAATCACGCAACAAGGGGCGTTGTCATAACACAGCGAGTCAGTTAATTCTCTAGAACGCTAAATTATTCTCGATCAATTTTTTTCATTGAGATAATTAAAAGAAAAACTGGAATCCCCTTCCTGAATGACTCACAGATCAGCCTGCAGCAGCTTCGCATCAAGGCCGCTGAAATTTTCTACTGCGCACTTTTTCGAAGAACGCATGACGTAAACGAATGCGGTTCACCTATCGCCTCAAACGAAACAAAATAACGTGGAAGTGAATCAACGGCTGCGAGAAAACAAGTCTCCGTCCGCTCAAACGAGCGGAGAACACAACAAAACGACGCCCATGAACGCAGCGGTACCGCAGCAACGGATGACAAAACCTCATTCTCCGTTTTCTTCTCTTTCGGTCTTGCCCACGATAGGGTTTTCCCAGCACGCGCGATTCTCGCGGGTTTTTTGCTACAGCCGGCCGCCTCGGCCAATGGGGCCGCGAGGCGCGTCCCCGCCCAAGGAAGCTGCCAATGGGAGCGAGCGCCCGGGGCGCGCTGGTTCCAGAGGTCTCCGCCGCGCGCGCCGTTTCGTGCCGGTGCCCGGTCCCCGTGGAGGGAGTTTTGAAGAGTAGAGAAGGGACGCGCCGGCGACACAGCGAGGCAGTCGTGCGTGGTTCAGTGAGCGAGCAAGTCGTCTTCTCTTCATCTTCATCTCTGTGCATTCCATATCTACAGCAAGTGAGTACAAGGACTTGCATTAAAAACGTCCTAAGGCTTTGCGAGTGTTTATTCTAATTGGTCTCTCTTTCGGTTTCTGTAGTAATTAACTAGTATCTACGTCTGTTCTTGGATTCAAATGCAGCTATGCTGTTTATAAATTTGAACGAAGTGTTTCCCTTTTCGTATAGGTTGTTCATTTTGAAGCTTGTGTTCATAAAGCATTTTGAAGCTTGTGAACTCTTATATTCTTTAGTAATTAATCGTTCTAATTTCGCGTCCCGTTCTTGTTTCCCATTTGTTCAATTTGTGTATAGAACAAAATCGGTTGCATTCGCCCAACCATAGGCGCAAATCTCCGATGAATAAGTCGGTGTAAGAGTATAATTCACTCTAGTTAAATCGCGGTTTCCCTTCTCAATCTGTTAACCTTGGGTGCTCCGAGAAAAAACCGACGCGCTGGGCGTTTTTCTCCAGTCAAACGCGAAACGACATGCTTCAAGGTGAACTGTGACTACGGTTCAATTTTTTTTATTACCCTGGGCAAGAGATTGGCTGTAAAACGAAGAAAGAGAACTCTTCATTCAGTGGGACCCTAGAATTCCAAGAAATCTCAAATATATAATAGCAGTTATCGTAAATCAAATTGTTTCCACATAAATACATTTCATCTCTTATCTAAAATGGTCTTAAGGTCACGCAACAATAGATCGATACAAGACCGCTGATATATCGGAGAGAAAATGCATCACAGAAGGAAAAGCGTGAGGAGGGGGGGGGCGATAAAGCAACGCGATTGGCACTTTCTAGGCGCATCTTGCGTACACCCTGCGCTCGCGACGGCGTGTCTTCCTTGACCCGCTCGCTGCAACCCCGGCCGGCGCTTACGACGCGGCGTGACTTCCCTGTTACAGCCCTCTAGTGTTTAAAGATGCTAAGGAGTAAAAGTGGCACGAAACCCGCGCGCTCGCAGTTTTATTCGGAACCGAGTGAACTGATGCCAAAAACGTTATTAATCCAGATCATTAATTACGCCAGCATTTTTAAATTATTTTTACTTTAGGTCGCATAAATTACGTAGGTCAGGAGAGATTAGTACGTTAATTAAATGTAATCACTTGTGTTATACACTAAATGCCTATAGTGCGAAGTTCCTCGTAGTCGATTACCGTGCAACGTTTTCATCTTCTCGTGTACTGACGCTCGCAACTTAACGAATGGCAAGGGTTTTGTAAACAGGTTAATTAAAACTTTTCAAATAATTGCCAAAATTTAAAAAAAAACTGCGGATAGGATAGTTTAGAAGGTTTAATTTACTTTCATAAATCTAAGTTTGCTTCCTTCCCTTCACCTTACATGCATATAGAGTGCTGAATGAATATTCTCTTACTAGCCTAACGTCACGAAGGATATCCACTTAAACTTGACTCGGTGGTTATCAAAAAAACAAGAATTTTCTGAGTTACCCGCACTCTTTATTCTTCTGTTATTTCTCTCTTTTTTTTATGAATGTGTACCTTAATTGCGGTTTACTTCGAAGGAAACTTGGGGTGTTATACACTAAAATGCGTATAGTGCGGAGTTCCTCGTAGTCAATTACCGTGCTGTGTCTTATCTTCTCGTGTACTGGCGCGCGCAACTTAACGAAGGCAGCGGAGGAGAACTTGGCCGCGAGCGGCGACGCGAGGCGGTGGCCGGGGAGTGATGGGGTGGGGTGGCGTTGGCGGGTGGCGCGGTGCGGGAAGGGAAGGGAAGGGAGAAGGGACAGTGGTGGGCGTGGTGATGCAACGTAACCGCAGGAGGTGGAGGTGGGGGAGGAAACGGAGGCACGGCGACGCCGGCGTCGGCCCTCCAGGGAGGGAGCGGCTGTGCACGCCCCTGACTGCCCGACGAGAAGATTGCCGGCTCCTCCGCCAATCTCTGGATAATGACCACCGAAACACCGCCGGCAACTTGCTTTCGGGGTAGGGAGGTGTTCTCGGAATACGCCCAAAATCCGATTAGAACTTGCCTTTCGTTGTATTGTAATACGTAGTCCAACGCACTTTTCCTGGAACCATTAGGCAAAATCTTCTTAAAAGGATTTTTGAAGGCTTGTATATCTGTCGCTTTCATAGTCGGTTCAATTAATGTTTTGGGGTTCTATTTCAAATCCACGAGCTCAAACCAGTATAATAATTCAAGAGTAGAGTAGTAATCTATTATTCAGATTCCTAAGATGCAAACTTTCTCGCAAATATAACTCAAGATGTTTTGCTGTTCAAATATTTGCATAAAGCAAGCGGTTTTACTTGCTTTCTATTGCTTGCTATTTCTATTTCTTGCTAAAGCAAACTTAACAAAAGGTTGTTTTTTTCTAAATGTGAAAATGGACATTATTTTTAAAGATCCATTGAAAATACATCTGTCATATAGGAACATAAAAATACGAAACTTATTGCTTTATGTATTTATGTATCAATTTCAATTTAAAACATTCACGAAATCCGAAAATACGATTTCTACTAGTTCTCGCAAAAGGTTGTCTCCAAAGAGAGAGGTAATGATTACAAGAAACTGTTACAATAATGCTGTTATCGCTGACATCACCACGTAGTAATTAATAGCAAGCGGAACACGTGGACGAAAGACCACGCCCTCACGGCGGAGGTGGGGAGATGGTGAGCTGTCACTGCGATGGTCTGGTACAGCGGACTCTGTAGGCCATTAATCACGGTGATCTCCAAACGAACTGACGTTTGAGCATTATAGGGTAGTTATTTGTTGAAGCGTGATCTAATCCACATCGAATTAAAATAAATAGAATATATTACGCAAGTGTTTATGAACCTTATTTTAGATTTCAGAATCGTTTATTTCTCTATACTTGGTGCTCTCAACATATTGGAAAATATAAGATTCAACATTGATAGAGATCGTCAATAACGGATGTAGCATATCAGAGAAAGTTATATTCAAAAATTAGCAATAATTACATTTTACAGTTCTTTGCTTCAAATTTATCTTACGCGTATTGAAGGCATTTTCCTTTTTTTTATGGAACATAAAAGAAATTAAATTTCACGAGATATCGCTTATCTGAAAATAGATACGTAGCTTGGACGATAGCTGCTTTGCATTGACAAATGACCGATATCCTTTAACTTCATTAACATTTTGTATTGGAATACTTGGAGAATACCAAAGAAGCATGCTTATCTCTTTCTAAAACTTATCTCGTTCAAAACAAAAACAATGCACGGACCAGAGGAGTGTCTTCGGTTCGAGTGGGTTGTTGTTCGAATGCCATATAAAAGTACCGAGAGAAAGAGCGAGCACCTGAGGAACCTGGAAAACCTGCAGCCTCTCACTTTTGGACCTACAAATGTTTAATAATAAAAATGGAAGTTTGCTTAACATTTATTTGGGATTAATTTGTACTATCATATAGTTTTTAAATATTGTCAGGGCACAAAAAGCATCTAAAACAGGATAATTATTTAATTGATTGAATATCTAAGTATAGAAAATGGCTTCTTTTTCTACTAGTAAAACTTTCATACAGGTGTTTAGAAGGCAGTCTGTATAGAGTAAACACTTCCTTTCGCCGCGAGAATCACTGTTCCGCTTCGTATCAAACTGTTCTCTAGCAAAACAATCTTGATGCGCATGATCGAAAATCTCAAAGCTAGAAAGTTAAGATCTTTAACAGGAGAAGTTAGTATGACATTACATTGGTGTAGTATTGTATAATATCAAAGATCTGAGAGGAAAGTGTCTAGAGAACGATTCTATTTTTACATTTGTTTTGAAGACGATAATTATAGAAGTTTTCCTGAAACGATATGCATCAAAAAAATTAATTTTAAAAATTGTATACATTTTAAAATTTTATCCTGCAACACTTTATACTTCCAGTCATTTACTCAAAAAATTCAACAGTCCGTTCGCTATTATTGTTAAACTGGAGGATTTTCATGTAGAATTGATACTAATCATAATGAATTATATTCTGTAAAAATAGTAAAGTTTCGTTCAATGCAACATTTAGGCCCGGTCCAGCTATCCAAGCCTAGAATTGCAAACTGTGTAGAACGTCAAAAACAAAAAATCAACTGGTCTGCCAAGGTTAAGGCCGGAATTTACCATAATACCGAAATGGATATTTTCCATAAAAAAGCCCTTGTAGTCCTCTGAGCATCCGCACCTGCGCCAGAGTACCATCTGCGCCCGGAGGGCCAAGCGCGGCGGATGAAGGACGCGGCTGCGCAATAAAGCAGGGGTCGTCGTACTTGGCGCGAAGGGCAACGTCCGAATGCTCTGAGAAGGTAATGCGAGCACGTGAACCAAATGGTTCCGCCCTGCAGAAGAGCTTTTGTTTCCTAAAAATTAGAAGAGTTGCTTGTTAATCTGATGCGAGCACCAGCACAGATTGTATGGTTCGCGAGTTGTATTAGAATAT
Source organism: Acheta domesticus (assembly GCA_031308135.1). Taxonomy (NCBI): domain Eukaryota; kingdom Metazoa; phylum Arthropoda; class Insecta; order Orthoptera; family Gryllidae; genus Acheta; species Acheta domesticus. The sequence goes on along the minus strand of JAHLJT010000631.1, from coordinate 106,049,787 downwards.
TCAAATCGCAGCAATGATAATGTTTATACCTTAGATGTCTGCTTTGTGGTTGTTCATTTTTATCGCCCATTTTCGCTTTCTTAACGTGTTCCTGTTTGATGAATCAAAAACATTTATTATGTAAAGGGAATTTGGATGTTATCCTCGTGCCGAGTTATTTTCCTAAACGTTCACTGGATATTCTTCCATCACTAATTACCACTCGCCTATATAAATGACATGTGCCGACTACGTGAATTATCACAGCAAGCGGTGAATGGTTTTCCGCTGTGGTTATCGTGTAAACTCCTAAGTGAAAAATAAGTGTCAATATTGAGTTTCAAATATTTGCTAACGCTTTCGTTTCGTGCAGTAGTTTCGCGGATGCAAACACACTTGGTGTGCTATTCTAGGTGAGAAATATCTCGCTCAATAAACCCTGTAGGTGATTTGGCTCGGAGTACTGTCTAATTGTGTTTTGGCTCGTTTTCAAAGGTGTTGTCCCCTTCATTGTCACTGCTACGTTCAGACCTCGAAACCTCGGTCGTGTACTCCTCGCAAGAGCATTAGTGCTATTGCTGTTTACTCGTAGTTCGTTGTTTCTTTTGTATGTTATTTTCCGCTAAATCAAGATTTCCATTGTCTTTGATTGGCACCTTTGCCTGCAGGAGATTACATGTTAATGGAAAATATTGGCACTTAAGAATTCCAGGGTTAATCTTTCCAGAATAAAACTTTCTTATTAATATGATCCTTAACGAAATAGTATTTAAATAACATTGATATACAAAAACGAAGGTGAGAAAATTAGACTGGTTTTACTATTAACTACACCATGACTCCTGAACTTATATTTCAACCAAAGAATTTCATTTCATTACATTCGGAAGGAGTGACGCGTACGATTACTAAAACCACAAAGTTTACTAACCTATCAAGTGGAAATCGCAACATTTATCTTTCGCAATCCATTAGACGCCAGATCAAACGAGTACCTCGGATTAAGTTTTCTAGTCGTTCGTCCGGTCGCCCGCGCCCGAGGAGCGCAGTTTATTTCGAGGTCCTTCAGGGCGCGCCACTGTCGCAACAGTTGTCTTCGCGGCGGGAAGCGTGGCCGGCCAAATGGAGGATGTAAACAATGCCGGTGGTTATTTAGATCGGCGCGAGGTGGGCCAACCACTTTGAAGTGGAGCGACCGCTGCGGCACGGGCGATTGGCTCGCGGCCATTTCCCCCCGCCCCCACCGCCAGCCCGCCTTCGCTGCCCGCAACAAGTGGTCGGAGGTTCCAATGAATTTGCTGAGAGGTCCCTCTACCTCTTGTTGCGCATTCTCAGGAATTCCGCAGGTGCAAAAACAACAGAAGTGTTATTCGAAGTTTTCTTAGTTTGGATTACCTATCTTATTGTGTTCGTATTTTCTCACAGGACGTTTAAACGTATTAGTGCGATCGAGGAATCCGAAAAAGTGGTAATTACCTCCATTAACTCCATTCAAAATACACCTGTACCGTACCAGGGTTTCGATCACAAACGCCTACTACTTTTGTCACTAAAATGTTAAGCGTGAAGAAAATCTAAAGATGGATTTCTGTAAAAGCAATACGGTAGTTTGCGTTGACAGCGTAGATAACTTACGGTTACCATTTGGATGTCGTGTTCATTGGGAGTTATTTGCTTGTTCACGAATAATAAAGGTTGGACAAAATGACGCCAAGAATATCGAAATCTAGCAACAACAAAAAAAAAAAGCCTGAAGACTTTCGTAGGAACAGGGTCAATATATTCTCATGAGCTGTCTAGTATTCTTGACACAGTTTCTTCACGTTAGTGGTTTAGAAACAGACGAGAAATCAACCAAGCAAGTCATCCAGTGACATCTCGCTGTCACTTTGAATTCTCAAACTATTATTTGAGCGCGTAGATGCCTTCCAGTAAAGAAATAGGGTAAACGAACAAATAATATAAAGAAATCTCCTTAAACTCGTATTTCTGTACTATCTCTAAAGTCCTGTAGCCAGTTACATACTTCGCCATCCAGTTTTCTAACGAAACAATCCCGGTATTTAATTGGTTTCTTGCTCGACAATGATAAAGTGACTCGCAAATAATTTTAAAAGTACTGAGGTTGTAGACTGTATAAAGTAGATGTTAACGTATTTGTACAACTTGCGTATTTATCGAAATGGTAAATTTCGCAAATGTGCAAAAAGAATACCATGAAACTAGTGTTACGAATTTTATTAGTAACATAGAAGGTACTTTAAAACGACAAATTATCAGCGGCAGAACTCCATATAGGCTATAACTCAAAATTTCAAGTTTAGATATATTGCCCTTTCAATTAAGGCTTTAATATTACATTGAAAGTTAGTCACCTGAATTAAAATTTTAGTTCAATTAAAGTTTTAGTCACCTGAATTCAATTTAAGTCACCTGAATTCAAAATTTATAGAAGAATAGTACAAAATTATTTTAAAAAATGCCTAATTAAAGTGCTGTCTCTCGCACTTTCAGAGCAATATCGCAAAACGTAGAATTGAGTTGCTGCTTTTTGGAACTCAGCCGTCGTTCTAAAGTAAAATTACCTTTGGCCCCGAAATACATCCATTCAGTTTCAAGTGTGTTTTCCTACAATAAAACCATTTTTAGAGATCACTTTTGTGTATCGAAATAATTTGTTGTGAAACTTAAAATTCTGGAGCATTAATGAACTCGAATTGGAAATGATCACCAAATCGCGTCAATGAATGGGTTCCAACCAGTTGCAACCAATCTGTATTAAAACCCCGTTTATCAAACGCGTCGTTCCGCTCGTAAGCGCGCGATATGCCACACGTGCAGACACAATGGGCGTCGCGTCACTCGGAAAAGGCGATGGAGCGCTGCGGCGCGGCCTGGGGCTGGGGCTGGGGCGGCCCTTGACCTCCATCGGCGGCGGCCGCGTGCAGCGGGCCGTTGACCCCTCCCCCCTCGCTCTATTTTGGCAGGGCCGCGCAACCACCACCTTACCCCCACCCCCACCCCCACGCCCACCTCCACTTGCAACATGCCCACAAGCCACCGCTGCGATCGCAATCGGTCACCATCGCCCGCGTTTTCGTGACCTAGAAATGTTACAATTATAAAACGATCTGGACAATATGAACATTTAGAAAAAAATTAAGAATCTGAATAGGAAGTATAGATTGTTTAGATTCTCTGTTAATACAAATGTAAAGTTATGGTAACATGAATGTACTCTTCGTTGTTTTTTACAGGAATAGTACATTTCCTCGTTTATATTGTATATTTGTACTTAAGACGACATTAATATGGCCGCTCTAAATAGTATCGTACGAATCGCGAAATGATTACATGGAAATTGAAATGCGTTAAGTAATGGCGTGAAAGACTGAAAAAGGTCCTTAAAAAACCCTAGAAAGGACTAAGATGAACCAATGAAAGTTTTCGTAATCCGGGATGTTTACAATTTGTACAAAAGGTACCCAGTCTGAAATGTCAATTAAACAATGATGTATTAATAATTCAACGTGCGCTGGTACCGAAACGCTACTATTTTTGGAACCTGGTCTTTGCAAATTTGCAGTCTGCTACATGCAGAATTCAGCGTTCGGGTAATGGAAAATTTAATGGGTGAACCCCTACTGAAGTACAAATAACTGGACAAGAGTGCTAATTAACGGGATGAATTCCGGGAATAGTTCCCATATGGTCTTTGATATTAATTTGCCCAGAGATCAAAATGAAAGAAACGGCACAGGATGACATTCTCGAGACCATTCTTTGAATTCAGTGTTTTGTGCAAACGGTGATAGCCCCCAGAATTTACTAATGGAATTTCAGATTCGTCTCTGAATTTTGATTGACGTACTCTAGAGAAAAGCTTGCTGATTCGCACTCCATGCCCTATAAATCCCCGCCTATGAGCCCCGTGAATCTTCATCTCCTCCTCCTCTTCCACTTCCGCCTCCGTCCGTCACCACTCGCATCCTTTCCCACCTCCTGCGGCGAGGCGAAGCGGGGCGGAGGCGGCTGTCGAAAGCGCGGTAACCCCGATTAGGTCGCGCGCCGACGGCGCCCTCTGCCAAGTGTCGCGGAGCTAAATCGGCCACCGGTTCGCGCCTGGCTCCGCGTTCCTGCTCCCGCTCCGGCTCTCCTCCTCCTCCTCCTCCTCCTCCTCCTCCTCCTGCACCCGCCTCGACCGCGCGCCCCTCCGTCGCCTGAATTGCTAGCTGTATTCGCCAGTCCCATGTTCCCTGGGAACTGAATGGCTGTAGGCGAGGTCAGGGTTTAGTTTCCTAGATAACTGAATGTGAAGTTCGTTCCTCCGGAAAGTTGGTTTCTTAGAAAATTATGGCTTAGGAGTTTTGATGCCAAAGCGAAAGGAAAGGTATGTACAAAGAGATGACTCAAAAGTTAACAATCTTGCACAAAAGAAAACTTCACCATTTAAAGTTCCTAAATTTCATATTGTTTTCAGACGAAGGGAGAAAGTTTTTCCTTAAAATTAAGTCCAACATTTGTTCAACATTATCCAGAGAATATAAAAATAAAAGTGGGTTTCTTCTTTATTAAATGACTTGAGGGCGAGTGAAATAAAGGGTCTGCAAGGATATTCTATCGTGTGTTGATATTGGTCTTGTCAGGTCAGTTTATAGTAGTAGACAGAATTATATGCACCCTACACTGATTATTCTGAACCTCCGTGCAACCAAAGAATGGCAGGAAATGTCGCAGCCTGAAGAATGGGCGTTGTAAAATCTGAGAAAGTCAATAAAAGCATGTCCATCACGCTCTCCGAACTGCAGCCGTTGACGCGTGACACCGAACTACTCGGGGGAACAGATACGCTCTATTTAATTGCGATTGTGCTGGATTTCGGGGATCTGTTTCCGTTCTTTGTTACGTCAAAACTCACCTTTGTTGCAACGCAACCATAATGAGTTTGGGGCAATGGAGTCCTTCATACCCCGTCCTATGGAGCTTGTTTCTCGTAGCAATAGAAGGGTGTAGCGGTGCAGCGTAACTGGTTTCCTTTTTTTTTCTGCAAATTTCCGGTCTAAATTTGAAACGCGAACTTGCCCTAGAAGTAGAATGTCGGACGAAAAGGAAATTTTTTCTTCCTGTCCATCATTCTAAGGGGAAGTGGCTATTAAAGGGAAACACGCGCAAAGGAGAAATTCAAACGTAAGTTAACGCATCCAACGACCGATGACTTTATTTGTTTAAAAACTATCCCAATATCTAGAATAGCAATTTTTTATCATATTTCAGAAGAGTAAAAATATTAAATGTTAAGAAATGGTGAAAGCGAGCCATGTAAAATGATAGTTAAAAAATTTAAATATTTGTATTTATTTTAAATGACAAAATTAAAGAACATCGAATTAGATTTACAGCCAAAAAAAAGTATTTAATCCACACGTATTGTTCAACATTAGAAATGATTTTGGGCCCTACAGTAAGGCATACTTCTTAGAAGTAAAAACATTCATGAAAATATTTACAGTAACAATTGAAGTTGAAAGATTGTTAATGTCAACCCTTTGCTTTGCCAAAGACAACAGTTCTGCCTTTAGAAAAGGATTCTTTTTCACGGAAACCGCAGCTCAAACACATGCTAACTGTGCAGATAGCATATCATTTTGCGGCTGCGACTACATAATCAACATGGAGAACAAGAAACGCCACCAATTATAGCTGGTTTCTCTTTAGACAAGTTTTTACTGCTGCGCGGCAGGCGAACAATGAAACGCCACAAATTATTAGAAGGCTTAAAGACACATTAAACAAAGACAGTTTTCCGGAGGCTCATCGAAATATTACCACGAATCTAAATACAATAAATTATCTTACTCCGTATCTTAAATACCAAAAGGCGAAAAAAATGTTAAGTCCTTTGCAATGTGGATTTCATGAGTTATTATAATTAAGTCTCCGTTGTTAAACTTTCTTCGCAGATAACTAATAAATCACTTCATTGAATAGTTCGAAATGTCTGAGACTTGGTTCTGGACACTGTTATGCGCCGAAAGTTAAGTAGGAATGAAGGAAATTTACAAGATTTTGAATAATCGACGATAGTTAGAGGGTTACACTATTTATTCCCTTACTGTTATTGTGGACACGCGTTAGATAAATGACATCTAAGCCGTGGCTACAGAGCAAAGAGGCCATCGTGGAAAACCTTGCTGGTCTTCTTGCAGTCGTATTACACGCGCAAGTTTTCTTGAGCTCCAAAACACTGTATCTACCCACACTACTGTACTAATATTACTTGAATGCAGAATAAATTATAGCAATGTGCGTTGTTGACAAAATCTTATAACGAGAAATGTTCGCTCTCATGTGAAGGCGGCTCCACACATTCGTTTTTCGGCGAGTAGCGAGGAACCGCTCGCCGAATTAAAAGTATTGTGAAAGAGTTGCTTGCTAGATTTCCCGAGTGACGAACATTCGATATTCGTTCTACCCACCGCGTCTCTCTCGGTCGCGTGAAGAAGTAGCGAACAATTGCCGTGTACATCAGCTGCTCGGGATTGGACGAGCAGTAGCTCTCTGCTCGGCGAATGCAGTCTATGGAGCCGCCTTAATAGAAATTATTTGCACCCAAAACCCAGCTGAAGATTTGATATTAATATTTCTGTGGTCAAAATACCCCCCTACACACACATACACACACACACACACACACACACACACACACAAACACACACATTCTCGCCTCTAGCGAAATAAGGGCGCAAAAAAACCTGCGCGAATAATAGCCCGAAGAAAGGATAATAGCCTCTGAAAGACGTCCGCTGCAGAGAACGGACGCGAGGGAGCGGAACGGAAGGTGCGACCTCTTCTCGTCCGCTCGCACTCCGACGCTACTCCCAAGGTCCGGGAAGGGGAAGTCGCCCACGCAACGCTCCTGTTGGTCGCCTTTCCAACGTCATTACTTTCGGTTCGTTCCGGTCCCAGCTTTCCGAACAGAAAACGCGCCGACAGTTGGTCAGATCTTTCGCCCATCGTGATTCTTTTGGCTAAAAGAAGCTCCCCCGGCTTTTTGTGTAGGTAGTGTCAGCTTCTATGCCCAATGGGAGCTCTTGTTTGTTTGTTTTTGTGTTGATTATTGTACCCGCACTGCAACGAAAGGTTCAAATTGATTTAAAGTAAAAATTCTTACGTAGGCTCCCAACAAAGGTGTAATGGCTGACTACGTTCCCTGCCTGCAAGTGTATAGATTTTACACTTAAATTTCTCTTGAGGCACAAAGTCTTACTGGAATGACAAGGTATGGAATGCGAATTAACAGATCTTAGTTCAAGATTAAGAAGAGTTTCATTAAGAGTTAAATGGAATTGTCCAGCAATTATTGCAACACCGGTATTGCATTCACATTAAAGAAAGAGTTCACCTACTGCCTCATACATCCAACTCGTTACTCAAAACAGTTGGTTTATTTTAAAGACACTGAATGAACAACGAAGGTTTTAATACTCAATCTAAGAGTAGAAAGATATAGATATGGAATTGAATACCAGCTTCGAACAACTATAGTGCACTACAGAACGTCTCGTAATCTCTTTGTGAAGTGGTAGTATCAGCGTACGTGCGACCAGGCGCACGAGGCCCGTTCCAATTTCCTGGTATGCGGGTGATGCTCCCTTGTTTTCTCTCCCTCCCCACCATTCCCTTTCAGCGATGTTCATAAATCGTTCCACCGTTGATAAGAAGCCCGTATGTCGCGGTAAACAGGCCCTCCCACCTCACCAACTGATAACACGCGCTAATCCCGTTCCGAAACCAGCCCCACCTGCAGCATGCCCGTGGTTTTTGGAGCGGTTATCGATGCGTCAAAGTATCGAATCAGTATCACTCGCACTCTTCGCCGGGGAAGATCTCCTATTGATCAAGTAGTCGGTGGTAAGTCCCAAACGAACGAATAATTGCGATATTACGTTGCCGTATAAGTCTGTTTTTTTTCTTCTTTCATTTGCCTCTATTGACATTTTTTCCCAATACTAGCTAAAATGTGCCGAAGCAGATTTAAATGTCTAAAAGATACGGGGAAACTCTTAATGTTGTGACATCAGCCTCCGTCAGTAAAAAAAAATAGTGCACTTGTTTATTACATAACTTCATTGCTTGGAAATTTGCAGGCAATGCGTGTTCGCCTCAAGGATAACCAATTATGAACGTTTTTGTAAAGATACATGTACTTCATATAGCTAGTAAATTCTCAAAAGCAAGAAGCAGAAAATGCGAAACTACTGCTGTTGGCCTTACTGCACTGATTGTAGTCTGTTCCAAACTTCAATAAACCTAAAATTAGCAGTATTTTTTTTAAATATTAAAAAGTGTTAAATCTATCATGTTGAAATTTAAAAAAAAGTACAGATAGAAGCCCTGCTAGACAGACAAATCGATGTGCGGAGTATGTTGAATACATTGCGACAGCAGAATCAGTGTTGGTTTACTCCCTCTTAGTACCATTGGCGAGTTCTCAAGCAACAATCCTAGTTTCATTCGAGGAAGAGAAAATGGTCTCACTGGCCACCTAATTTCAGAGCTGCTCGGCTGTTTGCAATAAATTAATACATATTGATCCTTTGCTCACGTGCGCCGTTGCCCCTTCCCAAAGAGTAAGTTCCAAAAACGACGCAACCACTCCGGTTATCGTTGCAAAGTTTTGCTGAATGTTAGATCATTGTGAATTATTTTTTCCCCTGAGACTTCGTTTCGATATAGATCATACCTGCGTCGATACTGGTGAATCGATGACATAGTTGACGCTATTCAAACTGCAATATTGGTTTCGAGAAAACCAAAAGTAATCGCATTGTAATTGTCACAAAGTCAGCGTGGCACTATTTAAAAAACGACACTGATAAAGAGAAGATAAAAACGGCAGAGAAATAGAATAATTTCAGTAAAATATATTGTTTGTGAGAAAGGATTTCTACCACTATAATTACTAAAAATGTGTCAGATACTTTAAATGTTAAATAAAATTCAACAAATTGCCTAACAGTCTATAAAACTGTTTCACCACTTACAGGATTTGGTCAACAGTTGAATCCTCCATTTTCCTTCTTCAGGTAATTTAATTGCAAGCAAGCCCTGAAACAAAGAAATATTAATTTTCGAAAAGTCGGCAAACTAGAATCTTCAAAAATATTCCTTATCTACCCACATTAGAAATATTGATAGCAGAGATTCCATCAGCTCAACAAATCCGTTACTGACATCGATATCGCATACAGCTTCCAGTCAAATCTCGCGACACTCATAATCTGTGTATACTTCGGTTTTTCTTTCTTGGCGCACGGGAGGGGGGGTGTCAATAAAATGGAATATCTCACGGTATTTCGCGTCGTTGTCGGTTGTGCCGCTAGGAGTCCCATGATCGCAACTGTATCGAGCAGTGCTGGCGATCATGAAACTCCTGGCGGACACAATGGAGAACTGACGCGAATTACCGTGAGATATTCCATTTTATTGACACCCCCCCTCCTGTGCGCCAAGAAAGAAAAACGAAGTATAGGATACTTCAGAGTTCCCGGTTGGCGCGCGACTGTCAAGAGGCAACCGCTGCGTATGGTACCTGCCTCCGACGCGACTCGGCGCGGCGCAGCGCCGCCGGATGCGTTTTGGCGCTGGTATTGAATAAATTAGCGGCATCCGCCTCTCTCTCTCTCTCTCCGCTCCCCTGGGACCCGCCGGCGCTCGCGGTCGAAGAGCGCGCGGGACCGCGCTCGCGGCTCTTCGCGCCCGGAAGTTTGCGGCCGCCAGCTGCAACTACGCTTGCCAACAAGCGCCGCAAAACATCTAGACGTCCTTTGCTTCATTAAGGTTGTATTCAGAAAAAAGGCGAACAATGCATAAACTTACTTCAAGCGAGGAAGATCGTATACGTCGAACAAGATGCTTAAATGTTTTGTAATCATTGGACTTACTTCAATCACGTTAATATTCTTTTTAAAGTTTGGTCAGGATTCATTCATTTGTTATAACAAATAGGTGCACTTCATAGTATTAGATGGAAGATCTCTTGGCATTATTTTGTACATTTATTTTCAAAGAATGTAAATTGGTTGGATGGATTTAAAATTTAGTGACATTGAATGGTCTACCTTTATTAAGTTGATAAAGTTCAAATTTATTAAAAACAATTTTTAAAAAATATTCTTATTTTATTTAGTAGCTCAACTAACGCAGGGCCGTTAATTCGTCCGCCTCCTGCATTGAGTTGTAATTTAATTCATATTCTGATTGTTAAGATTTTTAGGAATAATATTTTTCAACGTTTTCCCGCAGCAACAATAAAAGTGTGAATGAAATTCATACTCTTTAGGTTTATTTGTAGCGAACGCAGGTAATTTGATTAATGGCATTTGAATGTTTGATAATGGGTCGAATAACGAGCCTAGAAACGTTGCTTAAATGTAATAAAAAATAAAATTAAAAAGAAAATCACTTTCATGATCTTTAATAAATTGGAACTGTTCTACGTAATATTAAATTGTTGGTTCGTAACGGCCGAAAGGTTTGCGACCCATGTTCAATCACATCAGAAACACCGCAATCAGTCTGTGTGACATGGCAGTGACTAATCCCATTTCACATGGTGATGGAAAATTGACAAAACATGGGCCTAAAAGTATTGATGCAGTCTTCCTCAAAGTACTGAAATAAATTTCATGCCAAATTTCAAACTACCTATAGTAATAGTAATATCAATTATTCAAATACCCTGATTACAAAAACGTTATTACTTTCTTTTATCCTACACTACACAAAGTTTTCGGTTAGAGCTTTGGCTTTCCAAAATGTTGGTGAATGATACAAAGGTTCCCCGGCACTCGAATATATGGAAATACGCAATGATTCAAAAATGTAATCATTTCATGGGAAATAAAATTACTTATTAAAATTCTTATCCCTACCTCAGTAAATCATTCTTAAGACTATGAAGTGGAATCATTTTCAAAAATGTATTTGAATGAAGTCCATCTTGTGAAGGTATTTTGTATCCACCATGATTTTCTCGATGGTGTAAAAGAATATTCATTACAATGTAGGATGAATTTCAAACTTTGAAATATGCACTTCGGGCACTTAAATTCTAAGGCTTCTTATATGAAATACTGGAGTGGGCACGAGACAAAGGTATGACAAATTTGCGTCGAAGATTAGAGAACTACAAACCAGTTTCTAATTTCTAATTTGACTATATGCGAAGGCGCGCTTTTCAAATTACCTCGTAGGAAATAAAGGGAAATGGTAGAGTAGACGCTAAGAATGCGACTAAGCATGGGTGATTTTATTGAGGAAGTTAAGGATTTTTTTGTTCCTTGTAAAAAAGAATATAATGGATCGGTTGATGGTAACTTGGCGTGTAAAAGTTATGTTGCTCGCCGGCAAGAGCAGGATGGTTCGCGGCAGGCCTGGAATGACCTTAGTTGTATCGGATTAAGTATCACCTCACGACTAAGATTTCCTGCCGTATTCACGTCCTGCTTGGTTTTCTGCTCGATGTGGTGCATGGTATAGATTTACACTAGCGAAGTACCGGCAGTGTTACGTATTATAGACTCCGAAGGTTTACAAGGTGCACAATTGTCTAGGCGTTTCTTTAATCTGCATTCATAATGGAACATCTTATCAAAATTGTGGTCACGAACCAACATCCCTGAAAGTAAAATCAAAAACGTACTAATGATGTAAACAATGTTTTTCTAACATCTACACATTTAGTTTTCTAGCAAGAGATGAAAAATATTTTATATTCAAATAATGCACAAAAAATAATTGCAGTAATTCTTTATCATGAATTTCTGCATCTCTTCTTTCTATCTATCCCTGACCTAAGACTCTTTTCGTGGGTTCGCCAACCTCGCAAATATCTTAAACAGCCATTTAATAAAATTACGTTTTATGAGATCATGCGGGGTCAAATGCGAGAGCACGAGTTCATTATAAACAACAGTTACTTGTTAATGAGTCATGCGCAGGTTGTCAGCAATGAATAATATATTCGCCATGAAGGCCCTATTAAGTTTTTATCGACGCCGCTGCGACAAGCAATAAAATCACCAGGCGGGTGTGACACGCCCAACACGCACGGCACTTAAGAGCACTTCATTGCCTGGGCTTCAAATCACCCGAGGGAGGAAGCTGCTTATAATGAAACTTCAATACATCTCGGTGCGCAACCTGTTTTAAGTTTCAATGTCTTTCAATAGAACATCACATAACTTAGTAAATAAAATTGGCGCTGGTACATCTGATAAATTCTTTAACGAAACTTGCATAATTAGCACATCCTTTAAAATTTGTTTCGACTAACATCCGTTGGTTTTGATTTGATTTTGTTTCCATTTATAATGTTTCTAATGTTTTATTTTCCTTACTAAAACTTAATTCCATTCAACATTTTGAGCATGAAATACATGCGCTACATAAATGTTACAAATATTTACTCGTGAAACGTATATTTGAAATTAAAATATTCACATTGCACGATTGATAGTTTAAATAAAACAGCTTTCACTGTTGAAAAATGTAATTAAAGAATGTAGGGAGTTATTCCAAAATAACTTGAATTGCTTTTCTAGTCCATTCTTCGTCTCTATATAATTTCTGGACATCTTTAATTAAAATATTGAAGATGCACCAATCTACCTATTAAAATTTGCAAGAAACTCATTCTTACGTTAAAGATGGCTGATGGCACTAGCTGGATTGGAATAAAATACCTTTTGACTTCTATGTACAACAATCCAAATTTAGAGGATTCATGGATTGTGATCAACTCAATAAATCAATCTCGATCGTTACTCAATCAATCTAGTATTATATTAAAGTATCAAAAATTCTCTTCGAAGAAATGAATTGTCGGTGAACTCGAATGTAAACAGCAGCATGATCGAGTAACTTTCTCGAGATTTCACTCTTTTTCAGTTTTAAAACTAAAATAATAGCGGAATTCCTTCCTGTGATGTGCTCCGTGCCACGGCCTCCTTCGCTATAAAGCTGTAGAGCAGGCCGTGGCTGTGCGGTGGCTACGCGCGTACGCTGGGTAATGTGCAACGTACGTCCGGCTGCGATTTCGCTGCAGGGGGAAAGCAGAGCGAATCGTCGCGAAACCATGTGGTGCATGCGGCCGCACGCAGCGGGTCACAGGAGAATGACGCGTGGAGAAAGCAGACACGCTCCACTCTGCACTCCCGCAATGGAAGTGGAATCGTTGATTGACAAGGGCAAAGCATGGGTCGGGAGTAGGGACATCTACTGTAGTTGCTTTGCCGCGTAAGGCATCTTGAATAAAATTGATCTCCTTCGTGCAGAGCGTAATGAAGGTGACCCAGGAGGTGGAGAATCGGATAATTCCCGCACGTTAAAAGTTCTGTTGGTATATCGGGTAAATGATCAAACGAAACGGGCTTCTAACTGAGAAATTCAGCATATGCGATCAGGCACTACCTAGCAATTTAAATTGCTCGTGTGATGTTCAGCAAATAAGTATTTCATCCGATGACCGTACATTAGTGCGAGTTTGATTTGGTTTGTGATTTATTTGACGGGATCGACTGCGCGTTATTTCTAAGATCCAAGTTCCTTTAATTTAATCTAGAGTAATGCCACTATTGTTTCATAATAAAATACTATAAAGAACGTAGGGTTAACGTGTATTTTTATTAAATGCAGCGCCAGGAAATGTCAAACTTAAAAAAAAGTATTTACGATTCTCTCTCCTGGAACGAGACTTAATTTCAAATTTGACATTTTACAATTTTAAAATCCTACGACCTTGCTGAGAAAAGGATTCGTAAGGCAGAAATTAGGGTGCTTTCTGTAGGTTTCATAAGTTTTAAAATTTAATTGTTACTTCGATTTCTTGAAACTTTAGTTTCCTGGAGGTAAGTTTCTGAATTCTATTGAAGATCTGTCAAATTTCCAGTAGAAAAAGCTCGTCAAAAAAAGTACAGCAATATTGACACTTGCGTTGATCTGCAAATCCCTATTCTTTACTCTCATTAAAATGTTTGTTACGAATACTTTTCTCGTCGTTCTGGCATTGTTGTGGACGTCCTTGCGAGGCTGAGACGGAGCCAGAATAGAAAATGCTTATTAGCCATGTGCCTTCTGTTCTTGAGTTATCCAAGGTTAAGGTCAATTACGTAACAGAGAATGTGCTAACGGGGACGGGGAAAAGCCGACGCTTCTAGGTTTCTAGCAAATTGTGTCCGCTCACTTACCTAAGCGTTATCGGGTAAAGACAAGGTTACGAAAAGGGAAGACAGGCGATAACTCTCCACGTGAACTACTACTTTTATACTAGTTTTGTCTTCCAGATCCGGTAAATTGTGAGTGCTACACAATTAGATTTATTATAGCTGGCTGAATATTCCGAAATAACCTTTAAGACTTTCGAATATTGATTATCATTATCAACCTTGTATAAGGAAAGAAAATGTTCAGCCTGTCTCTTACCTTCATTACTCAACGTACTATAGGTGACGTCCTACAATTGGAAGTTTAAACCGTAACTGAAATTCGTTATTACAGCCACTTTAAAGCTGCGTAATACTTTAATTTACATGGTTCACTAACGTATACTCACAGTAGAAAGAAAATTCACAATCGAAATAGCAAATTACAAATAAATGGTTTGTAAAGGCTTGCGTTTAAGTCTAAAACTATTATAACAAATGTAACTTTTGTGATATTTTTTATTCTGTCAACAAATGAAATAAGTCGCAAGTAAATCTAAAATAAATATCACAACTACATTATAAAGGTTAAATAATTAATAAAATATACAATAGTTTTAGTTTTAAAAAAAATGTCCTTTATTTCTTCCATGACCGTATTAAATTAACCGGTGTGGCCGATCGATTTACGATCGACCTTCAAATATCGACCTAGTTGTAAAAGCGCTGGGGCGCGTATACTACGCTTCCGCCCGCGGCTGCGGCGGGCGCTCGGGCGGCCGAGCGGGAAGCGAAACGAAGCGAAGCGTCCCTCGACGCGGCTTGTCGCCTGCGAATCGTAAGCGGGAGCTTCCGGGCCGATAATTGCTGCCAATTCGTCGCGCGGTGCGTCCGCCGCCCGGCCCGCCCCGCCCGCCCCGCCCGCCCCGCCCCGCCCCTTCGCCCACGCGTCGCCACGCACGCACGTCCGTCCGCCCGTCCGTCCGCCTGCCTCCACGCAGCTGCCGCCGCGCCGCGCCGCGCCGCGCCGCGCCGCGCCGCTTCGCTCGCGTCGGCCGCCAGGAGCAGCCTTGTGGGCGGAAGAGGACGCATCGCCGCCTCTCGGGCGGACGACGCAATACGAAGAGATGGTCCGGTCGCTCCTCCAGAGCTGGATACTGGGCGGTTTCCTTCCGCGTGCACCTGGTGCTTCTCAGGTTTCCCAACGAACGGAAATTAAATTCCGAATGGATGGGCACGGTCTGTTCTTTCGAAATATTCGGAAATTTCAAATACACAATTTTCTTCAGAGATGGAAATACGTTCAATTAATAATTAGGTGTATGCTATTGTACTACCACGCATTTTAAGAGTAACTACTCAGTATTGCGATAAAAATGATAAAAAGTAGGGTCATCATGATTGCATAGCATTCCTAAAAGTAAAATTTCCAAATTGTCAGACAAAAGCCTTCGCTATAATTTTCTTTTCATGGATGGCATTTAGCTTGCTGTGAAGGCAGATTTTACTAGGTTAATTCCTTTGCAATTTTACTTTATCAATGGGCTAACGTCTTTCGTAGTGCTCAATCTTTAAAAGAAGAACTATTCATAATGCAAACGAAACAATGTATTTCACTTGTTAAAATTTTAAATTTGCTTTCGAGCATGCAATTTTCACTTCAGACTTGTGCGAGAGCAGCCTAAAACAAGGGAAGGGAAGGTGGACTACTACATTTGTTGCCCCCCCCCTTTTCCATTACTTTATTTATGTAAGACGTATTTGTCTAGGAATAAAAAATAACTAGAAGGAAAATGAAATTATAACTTTACTGATAAGCTATAATTAATAAGTGAAATTAGATGTTTGCAAACATTCGGGATTGCCAGATGATTTGGAGAGCTTCTTTCCCGAAGTCGTGTATCATTTACCCAAATTGTCACTTAATTGAAACGGGAAACTTTGATCATAAGGACGCATATAGGTTTTTTTACGTTGGGCTACGGGTCCCCCTTCGAAATTTTCAGATGGGCCTCGGCATCCTACCCCTTCTCTGCCGTGCTCACGCGTAAGCGTTTAATATAATTTCTGTAATGCTCTTTTCAAATCCAGTCCAGGCAACGATATTACGAAATTTGTAAGACGGTCATAATCTCTTTGCGTATCGGAAAATCGTAATTCTTTATCTGAATTTACCTCGATATGAAGATATCTGATTACGTAAAGGATCTGCGAAGTTACAAAATTTGGTGATACTATTTAAGTTTAAAATACGGTTTGCATTCCCATTTTCGCGGCATCACTTAACTTTCCTATCTTACCGTACTGCACAGGACATAACAGCTTAAACGTCCCAGATGCTTCTGTAAACATAGCAAGACATTGCTAGGATTGGCTGTATTGGAGGTCTTTGAACTTGGCTACGAATCAAAAGAAAAATTTCTAAGCTGTTATTATGCGTTATGTCTGGGAAGCCGTCCAAATAGTGACTTGGAGCGAGTTCATAAGTGGGTTCAAGTGGGTTAAAAGGAGCCGGCATAATCTCTTCAGTGAAGAAATCGTGTAACGTTAAACGTTTAAAAGAGAGGAACTTTTAGATTTTCAGAGGAAGAATAGTTAATAGAAATTAATCGCGTTTTAGAAACATGAAATATAATTAAAAATGTTGTTAATAACGTGGACATCACTAAAAGAAATTAGTGAACGCAAAATAATTCAAATACGACAGAACTAATGGACATTCTGCACTTGTAGCATTCGATCAATTGAAATTAAAATAGTAGAGAAAGAAGTTCGCTTAGCGACAGTTTTTCAAGGATCATTAACGATTTCTAATTTCCCCCACCATTCGCCCCCAGAAAGCACTTCGGAGCTCTAAAAACAATTCGTGCAATAGAATATATTTCAGAGCGTCATTTCATTTATTGACAGCAAATAGAAAAATTAAAGGGGAGATATGTTGGATGTAGAAACTGTTTTTTTTGCCACAATTTTTTTCGGGGAAATTTACTCTGAAATTTGTATATCCTCGTCAATAAAAATCCTCCCCTTGAAGACCATTTTACTAAACGGGTAAAAAAATCTAAGCAAAGCTTGGAACAAAGTGGGTGGTTAAAACGTACCGTCGAAAGCTCGTATATCCACTGAGCGCCTGCCTAAGTTTATCAACGGAGATGGGAGCGCCGACAGCCTTTTAATCCCGGGTGGGCGAACGTCAACGGCCACCTGGCACGATAGCGGTGCCCGCGGTCGGCCACCCCCCCCTCCCGCGCCGGCGCACGTCTGTCACGTTCCTTCCCCCACCCCTCGCGGCCCACCCCGGTGGCGCTAACGGCGCCGAGGCCGCGTGCCACTTGCGTGGGTTAGCGCGGTGTTAGAATGATCGTGCCAAGCGGGGTCCGCCGCCGCCGCGACACCAGCGACACGCCTACAAGGGCAACGGGGGATGCGAGGACGGCGGTCCCCTTGAAGTCTTTACACTTCCATTAACTTGCACTGTCAACTCTAAAATCTTGCATGCTTCTTTATTGTTTTCTTTTTTTTTTAATTTCTAACTAAGTCTTACGAAACTTCAAAGAGGGTACAAAACCACTTAACGAAAATACTACGCCGGGGACAGACAGCACAGAAGTCAACAAGCAGTTTTTTATTGATCTTTATAGATCCAATAGAATTAATCTTTTCCTGTGGAAAAACAACATAAATAAAATCAAATGAGATCTTTCATTGGTGTGTGGAAGTTAATATTTTTTTTTTAAGAAAATGGAAAAATGTTAGAAAATGTTTGTGAGTTTCTTTGACATTTAGTGGAGAACAACACAAAGTAATTTACAGCTTTTGCACGTCCGCCGAAACACATTGTTTATTTGTGTCACTGGTGGATCCAGGGGCAGCCATGGGGGGGGGGGAGTGTATGTGTGAACGAAGAGCTAGAGGAGGAGAAGCAAAAGTTCGTGCGCGGTCCATGGCTCGTTTGTTGGGGTTATTCCTTCGGCATTCAACTGGTATTGAGGGACGACAAAAAAATACTGATCAGATCAGCTGGCCGATAGAATTCTCCTCCAGACAACGGCTCAACTCGGCCTAGCTATCTAGCCAGTGTGGAAAGTATTGTCACCTAGTATCTCCCGGCCAGAAGCACTGAAGTGAAGTCAGATGCTCTGAGCCACATCCGCCGCTTCCTCTTTTGAACAGTCTTAATTTATTGATGGGTTCGGCTCCTTCGAATTCATAAACAGATAACAGAACTTTGATTAAAAAGTGTGAGACCCTATTCAGCGGAAGCATTCAGTGTGGGCAGTTTGCATGGTTTTATGCATTAATTAATCCCTGTTAAGATAGATAATTTTAATAATACATGGTTTCATTAACGATAAATTCAGTTCTGCTAATTTCATGAAATGCATTAAATGGGAAAAGTGTTCATCTGAATTCTTAATTTCGGTATAATTCTATACAGATGTCGGGCATCAAAGTAGTACAGAGTACCGCAAAATGAATTATCCTGTCTTCATGGACTAACTCTCGTCGAATAAGGTGCAGTACTGTCCGAAAACACAGCGTCATTAAACATTACATTGCCTCTTGTTCTCTTAAAAATGAAAAACGTAGTTGGTCCTTATTTTTCTAGTAAATAAGACGGCCAAATACTAAAAGCTGCTGCACAGAAAACACGAGAAATAATCCGGCCCTGGAAAAGAACCACGAAGTCGTGGCTACTAACAGGCTTCTTCCTGTGGGTCATTGAAATGCATAAGGCGCCCTCTGCAGCGGGTGGGTGCAGTAATCCCGCTTATCCGGCCGTGCAGATTCAGTTTAAAGATCAGTTACGCCATTCTTAAATTTCGTAAATTGAAAATTGGAATATTTTCAGAACGCTTAATGTTTTTTGTCCGAAAGAGATCTCCAAAGCTCAGTCGCGAACTTTCCAAAACTGAACTTGCAATATTAAATTGTATCCTGATCACTAGTTTAAGAAATCATGGTCATTTCTTGTGCGGAAATTGCGGGACGATAGAGGAATTTTACTTAACACTAATTTTGGGTTATTATTTCTTGACAAACTTGGTAAAATTCCGACCAACAATCTCGTAAATAAAGTATACTGCAATCGACGAATGATGCACGATTTCAACTATTTTTTTTCTATTAGGGTAATGATGATAATCTGAACCGAACTAGTATTGTTAATATTCACCGCAGTATGTATCGACCCCGCAAGAGATACACACAGGATGTGCTGAGGGCGCGCTACCTGCCTTAGTTAGAAATTCCATTAAGTGCCCTTCCCTGATGGAGTGAAGTTGGATGACTCTTCTAATACGTTTACTCTACGGGAGTAAGGCTACATTTAAAATATGAACATCGCTGAGCCTACAAATCCCTTACTTAAAACTTCGTCGTGGGGGAAAAAAATATCAAAAGGAAAGGTCTCCCATGAACAAGTTTTGAAATGTAGTTCTGGAATCCTCTGTGAAACTGAAGGCACAAAGAGAAGCCAAAATTTAGTAAACTTACTATTCAATCGTACATACTTTTATTCACATGGTCATGAAAATAACTGAATAATCAATCTTCATTGAAAAATAACACTGGAAAATAACGATGGACAGAAAGAGGTACTAATTAATGACAACTTTGTACAAGCATTTTTTCAAGGAAAATGTTGGAATTAATGAATTGAAACATGGATACGTATTTCTCTAATAATAAATTTGAAATTAAAATGTTCGATCAATTGCACTCTTTTGACTTTTCAATCATAATTACCGATTGTTCTGAATAGTAGAAAGCATAATCATTGGTGCATCCGCGATCAGACGCGGCAAGTGCTAAACCACACCACTGACCTTCGCCACCGGTGTGTGGGGGAGTCATTGTAATGCTAGCAATTACTTCTGCCCACAATGGCCCCCTGCTCCTCTGGTCCAATTGATGCCGTTCAGTTAGCCCATCATCGGGGCGGTTGGAGCCCGATGCGTCTGCGAACGACGACGTCCACCCACGGCGACGATCGTTTCTATTCCTAGAAGGAGAATATTCCTTAGATACTGAAACTGTTACAAACCTTAATCATGTATAATTACAAGCTACAAATTACTGTGGGATTTACCACCTTCCTTTTCGTCTTAGGATGTCAGCGAACTTGATGGAACGAGTGGGAGTGAACGAGCTGAAAGATCGGCGCGGAGGAATATGGAAAGCGCTCCTTGCGGAGTTCCTTGGCACTATGATTCTCAACCTCTTCGGTTGCGGCTCCTGCATCAATATTGACAAAAATGTAGTTGGAAGTCACGTTCTCATCGGTCTTTCCTTCGGTCTTGCAGTCATGGTGGCTATTCAGGTAAGACAACAAAAAACAGAACATATCACTTCTATTAGTCTGCCCTTTCTTAATAATGTGGAAAAATGGAAATGAAAAATTTGTTCCATTTCATGCTAAACAATTTTAAGTTTCTTTGGGTGGTTCTTGTAATTTTATGTGGCCTCGAGATAAACGAATGTCACACCGCAGGTTGCGGTTAAGCACGGAGGGCATCGTACTTAACTTTCCTAACTTACCTTCCTATCGCCATATTGACTGTGCAATGCTAAGTAATATCTGTGCGAACTCTGAAGGAAACTTCAACTTCCATCCCTTTCTTCTTCATCCCTCAAGAATAACTGGTTTATGAAATAAGAGAGAATTTAGATTTCGTCCCCTCAAAAAAACTTATTTTTAATAAATTTCTTAAAGTATCAATAATTACAAAATACCAAGCCTTCGCACGAAATTAATTTTATTTATCCACATTTTTTTTTCGAACATTTGCTCGAACGATCTTCAACATAATCTACTAGGTTTTCTTTTACTTTTCTATATTTTTGTTACTCTATCACTAATACGTCTGCGCCGCCTTCAGTATTTCTGTGGTCACGGGGTAAAAGTTCTTAAGTCAAAAATCTTAAGTTTTGAGAAAATGTCGATTATTGAGTCAACACTTTTTTCTACGCTCAACGCTATTTCACAACGATTATTTCTCGCTAAGGAAGCAACATTTGAATTCGGTCGTTTTACTAAAATAAAATATAGATACTTAACTTGTAGTTTCAGTACTCAACCTAATTTCGCCAAAAATTGACTTAAGAACTTTTACCCCGTGACCAGATTTATTTGTTTAACGGCAAAAAATTAACTGTGACTATTGGAAGAAGCGCATCTGTACAAGTTTTCTTGAACTCTCACGTCTCTACCCTAACTAATGTTACATTGTAATATATGCGTTGGAAACTAAGTTAGTGTCGTGTCAAACATGAAAGCAAGATCCGTTTTTATTCAGGCGAGGGTATAAATGGCATGCGTCCATCCTGATATTCCAACAGTCTTTGAATAAAGGCTGAAATATAAGCAAATCATTTTCCTGTTTCCTTATGAAACAAATGTACGGATACATTCTTGGAACGGTTTTTGTAATAAAGGCATGCAAGAAAATTTCCTTCTACTTTTCTTAGTTAAAACGTTAACAGAAAGTATACCAAAAATTAAAAAATATGGCATTATAACTCTAATGTAACATTAACTCGGTTTCCTTCTACCCATTGACCGGTTTTTTGCTTCACGATCTAAATTACAATAATATGACTTAATTTTCAAAAGCACAAGGCTTAAACTACTTGTTTTATAAATAGTTATGACAGAATTTCATAAAAAAAAAGACCGCAGGACGAGGGTGAGAGCGCTACTTCACATCTGCACTCACACGTTGCTAGATCTCGCATGGAGTGGTTAAATCGATAATATAATAAAATTCCTTTTATTATTAGAATCTCAAGTAACAGCTAGGAGGAACCATTTGCAAAATTAATGAATGCCAATTAGCGAAATCTAGTGCTGCTTTCACATCCCGACCTATGGGTTAATACGGCCTTAATTTGAGAGATTTAAAAATTTCAAATGCGAAGGCAGAACGAAGTATAAATATTACATGGTGCGTGAAGTTTTCTTTTACATAGCCTTATGATCAAGGCTCGGATTCTGATGACTTCATCTTCTCATTGGCGCATTGCTAGATGTAGCTAACTTATAAATTAATATTTATCATGATATAGGTGATAGAAATGATTAGTTATTGGGTCAATCTTTGTCTCTGTTCAAATTTTAGGTAACTTTTATTTACCTTGAGTCATTTGTCATTTTTACGCATTTTATTTCCTTTTCGTGTTTTTTGTTCGTAAAATTATAAAACCTTCACTAGTTTTTTTTTAATTCTATCATCAGTTCATGACGAAAGACATTACTGCTGTGGACTCTCCTTTTCAAACACTCAAAATTACACTGACCTCTTTCCACCTTTCAAAACTGACCGTTGTAAGATCGGACCTAAGGATTATATTTCCTCCTAAAATAATGATTTTATATTAAATATAATTTTATATAATTGAAATGAAGTTTAAATTGTAAAATTCATTCAAGAAATAAACATTTTCATTAAAATTTTGGAGTATTTTTTAAAAGTAATTTTCTTTTGAAGTCATTTTGTCATTTTCAGATTTTTGGGGGTTATCAAAAGGAGTCCTGCTTTATGATCCTTGTTCTCGTTTCAGGCCGTAGGTCATGTGTCTGGGGCACATGTTAATCCTGCTGTAACTGCCGGAATGCTTGTGACCGGTCGTGTGTATCCACTGAAGGGACTACTTTACATAATAGCACAATGCATCGGTGCAATTACTGGAACTGCTATTCTGAAGGTAAATATTACTCGAATTTGTATTGTCCCGGCTACATCTTAAAAGATCAACGAATTAACAAACTGTTTCTTACAGGCCTTGACGCCCGTCGGTCGTCAGGAGCATCTAGGCATGACAGCACTTGGCGAAAACGTCACCGCAATTCAAGGATTCGGAATTGAATTTTTCCTTGGATTCATTCTTGTGCTGGTTGTTTTTGGTGTGTGCGATCCCAACAAGCCCACTACTGCAGGAATTGCCCCGCTGGTAATTGGTCTTACCGTTACTGTGGGTCACCTGATGGCGGTAAGTTCTGTTACAATTTGCTTTTTCTCACATCTTAAATTGACGCCTCTCAGCAACACGTATAAACTCTTTAGATTCATTGTTCAAACATGAAATTCTAGAACGGTGAAGCATGTGAAGAGAAATTGACTAATGAAATTGAGATTCCAAAGACTGCCCCATCACAACGTTCACATTTTTTGAAAATTTCAAATGCCTTTAGGTTTGAAATTCATGAATTACTAATTACTAACGAGAAGCAAAAGTGTAAGGCTACGAATTATAAAAATTCTCATGTTGCAGATTGATTACACTGGATCCAGCATGAATCCTGCTCGCACTCTGGGCTCTGCTGTTCTGGACACAAACTGGGAAAATCACTGGGTAAGGAAGTCATTTTATAGAAATAATTTAAAATAATTATTTCTAAGTATGTTTGTTCTTTCTGTGTTTACGTAAATATATTAGTATGCTCTTTAAGACGACACATTTAATGGGCCCCTTTATAAACATTTCGCTTGCTTGTAACAGTCTCATTCTTACTATTGTATTTTAAAAGCATATCTCATTCACTTCCTTAGCAGCAGTAAAAATGACAAAGCAATAAACAAAAGGAACCAAAGTGGAATATACTCTTTGAGTGGAATAACTCTTCAAATCAACTTTAAATTTTTAAAAATAATTATTTTGTCTGAATTGTCAAAATTTGTTGATGTACGATGTAACCTTGGGTTAATGATGTGAACTGCTACAACATCAGTCTTAACACGGCTTTCGCATAATAATGTATCTAATACAAAGATAGTGCAGGTTTTCTCAATTTATATTCGCGTTGAATTGTTGATTATCATATCTTTATCTCGGTTCGTGTCGAAGAGCACTGTTTTTCTAAATTTGATCATCCATCTCTGAATGCTGACAGACCCATTGTTTCACCTCCAAATAATAAACTTCCTAACATATTCATTACATTCAAGATTTGTTTCTTAACAGGTGTATTGGTTGGGACCAATTCTTGGTGGCATCGCTGCAGCCCTTCTGTATCACCACGCCTTCAGTGCACCTGCTCTTGAAGCACCTACAGAATACAGCCCTGTGCAGTTGAAGCGCCTGGACAAGAACAAGGATGAGGATGGAATGGCTTGAAGAGATGATATGAAAAACTCTAAAGTTCAATAACTTTTGTGACATAAATAATTCGAAAATTATTTTTACTCAAGACAAGACTAAGCTTTTAGTCTAAAGACAAATGTGGAGAATGTTTGCAAGCCACATATTGACCATTTCTTATATTTTATTGATATAATGCAAAATGTGTTCATATTGAGAATGATAAAATATTCTTCTGGTAAACACATAGCTAAGCATTGATATTAGTATTACACATAGAACATTTTTTTTGTGAAAAAAAAACTGGAAAAGTCAGTATCAAAATATTTCATTAATTTCGATTTAAAATTTCGTAAAATCATAAGTGCCAGTTTCTTGTGTGTACCTGCAAAAGATACAGCAATTTTTAATAAGACTTGTTAATTTAATACATATTTGCTTGGTATGTCATTCATACATGGATTCATTCACGATTTTCATTCACCCATTATCATCTTATTAGTTTTAAGTGTTCCAAAAATGTTTCACAATTGTTACCATGCATTTTGATAGGAGCATCACATCTAGAGTTCTCAATGTTCTGTTAAATTAAGCCATGCATTCACATCATTATTCACCAGCAACATTTTTATGTACATCCTTTCATTAAACGTTTTTTTAAAAAAAAATTAAACATGGAGTGAATGACTTGCTTCACAACTGTAAAATGTAAATAGCGTATGCTTGATTGTTCTTTAAACAAATAAAAATAATTTCTTTTTAATTTCACCCTTCGATACCTTTATTATTTAAAGTCTATACTTAAAAACAGTGCCGTTCTAAGGGTAAAATGGCAATGTGCATATGGTTTCTTGAGCTCTAGGGGGTCTTTATAACTGAAAGTTTAATTTAATTACGAATACATGTAGCAACGAGCGTGTTTCCCACAATTGTTTGGGAGCAGTCTTTTCAAAACAGTGAAGGACTTTCCTACCCCCGATTAACGTAGTTTTTGAGGTCCGATATACTTGTCGGTAATTGTTTTTCTAAGAGGATCATAATCACGTCCTCACCAGTGTCCCTCCACGGTCCCTCGTGAACTGCAGTGGCCACACGCAGGCAGTCTTGAAGAGGAACCTCTGGACTGCCTCTTGGAGTTAGAAAACAAATCTCTCCCAAAAGTCCCCGCAATATTCATACTTTAAACATAATATATGGTGACCAGACATCCCCTTTTTAAATGGATTGCCTTTTTTTTATGTCCCAACAAAATATTAACGGAACGCAAAATGGTATTTTTTCGTTCTTGGCTACAACCTCTTTCCCTAGACGCACTCAGATTTTCGCTCCTTTGCTAGCTCTTACAATTCCACAAACGTAACCAGAAAATTTGAGGTATGGGAAAAAGATGTAGAGGTTAATTAAAAAAAAAGGTCTTCCACTAATTTAAAAGTAGAGGCAATCCATTAAAAAAAAAGGTGCTTGTGAGTTTTGCTCTGGCTGTACCAGGCAAAAATGCTGTGATGGAAAGAGTATTTTCAATTGTGAATTCCCTTTGGATTGAAGGGAAAATAATTTACTACCGAAACTATTTAAGCAGTTGCATTTTTTGAATTCTTATTTAAAACACTATTAGTTGACCGCTGGTGGGAGATACCTGGTTGAAGAAGAACCCCGCTAGTCAACAAAGCTAGGCGCCGGGATCTCGCCATCCAGCAGGGAAAGATCACCGCCACCTCCCGATGAAAAACACGCACTACACTTACGGGACTAATGGCCTCTGAAGTTTTTTGCGCTCGAAATCACGAACAATCAATCATATGATTACTGTGTCAAGACCATGAATTGTAGCTACGCCTCTGTCCTTCACGGCCACCCCTCTCTCACTCCGTCCCCACGAAACAGTCTCGACGCCGCGAGGGCGACCTTCGCCAACGGCGACTGTTGCAAGGGCTGCTACAGGGAAAGGTTCGTTTACTAAAAAGCACAAGTCAGGAAGTCAAATTTTAAACTCAAACTAGGAAAACCCGGCAGATTTTGTTCTGCCCTTCATCTCCCTTTCCCCTCCCATCTCTGTTTCTCACTGTCTCTCCCTCCTTGTCCCTTCACTATCTGTCTCTGCCGCTCTCTGTCCCTCTCATTCACATTTACTTACATATTCTGCACGTCTCTGAGCAGATGAGGTAATATCGGGAAACGCCGTACCAGCAAAAATGTAATAGAATGTTCAGGAAGAGTTTATTCTGTAGATTACGGTGAGAGAAATGTTTCTTTAAAGGCTTTGGCCTCAAAATTTTAGTTTTTAAGGCCCCAAAACGTTCGTTTAGGAGTTATTTAAGGATGCAGATTCAAAATGCTGCCGAGTGTGTTGCAGGTTGCATTTTACCTGAATATGTAGCACCATGTAGTGGAGTTACAACAGAATTAAAAACACATGAACCTTTTCAGTGAAAATACACATAGAAATGTCAACTTTCATGGAGATCGGTTCAACGATGTTGGAGTTTTGCTCTTATATAATACCAACATCCTGCCATATATATATATATATATATATATTATATATATATAAACATGCCTATACAAAATTTTGTTGAGATCGGAGCATTCTAACCCGTGCCGACTTGAGCGCGAATTCGCGTGACGGACAAGTCCAGAGCTATCACCAACCACTAAGTCAGGCCCCGAGCACAACAATACATTAATTTTAATCGATCGTGTCACTTGTGTTTAAAGGTTGCTAATCTAACATAATTTGATATGTAAGTGTCATATGCAGTGCCGAAGAACGTGTATTTTTAATCGGAGATAGTTTTAATTATTTATATAACCTCCAAATAACTGGACACAATTTACCAGTGGCGTAGCGTGACTCACACGTTTGGGGATGCTCAACAATAACACACAAAATGTCACTATCAACTACTTCGTTCTAACAGTCGAACGCAACACAAGGCAGATACACTGGGACTACTTCCACGATCTCGATTGCTTACGACGGTGTAGGCGCTTCCCACAAAATCCTCACAGCAGTCAGGGCTGCCGATGTCTTGAAAGCAAATTATACAATGGCTCAGCTTTAATTCTTATACGCGAATGGCAATAAGACCATTGTTAATTTATACATTGCAGACTTAAATAATATGTAATCTATTTAAGAGATAATACAATTTCTTGGATATTAATTAAGAAATAGTAGTCAGGCTATCTATTTCTACAGTTTGTACCCATGACCAAGCGGGGACTCCCGAGGGAGAGAGAGAGAAAGATAATTTACTGAACGCCTGAAGTGTGCTGCGCTCTCGTGCACAAACGAGCTTCTTTCCGCAGTAGACGCTCTGGACGCTAGCGTAAAGCAGTCGGGTTTCTCAGGGCCAGGGATGAAGAGGGGAGAGGGGGACCTCGCCATCTGCGCATGCGTCATTGCTCGTCGCAATCTGGCGGCAGACGCTGAAGTATTTTAGCTTCCAACCAATCAGAGGCCAGCTTCAACAGCCCGCCGAATTCAATCATAGGAAATCATTTAAAATTAATACAAAACGTGTTTCGCTCAACAGACCACTTGTAAGATTATCAATACAGTATTTAAGGTTCTTATATACGGGGATGCTCAGCATCTCAGCGTCCCCTGACGCTACGCCACTGCAATTTACCATGAAATAAACAAGTGTTTGAAGTTTTGTTTATAACATATAGGAAGTAAAATGAACAGTTAGTGCAAACGCTAAACTTGTGGTTCGTGAGTGCATGATATTTTGGAAGAAAGCAAGAATTCCGACAAGAGCTAATCAGCATTGTTCGCGAAAACTTAACTTGTACTATTCGGAGTGAAGAAAATTACAAAAGACGCAAGCTAGTGTGAAGATATTTCGAAGCACCGTGGAAAGTTTAGAAATAATTTTTACAATCTATTTGACAATGCACATCCGAATGCTTTACAAATGATTTACGTTGGAAGAAGACAGGATGTTTTTATTTCGGCAGAAAGAGTCAGGACGTAATAGCTATCTTGCAGGACTAGACAAACATCTTGCGTATAGAGAAGAAAGGGTGCAAGAAAGATCAATACAATAAGAAAAAGATTACAAATTCTTTTCTGTGATAAAACTGCAACAAACACTTGACGTTTTGAAGAAGTATACGTCTTTCTTGAAGAAAATTTGGACAGGGCATCGTTCTTTCCGTGCCGTCATCACATATTCAAACTTATTTTACAATGTGTGTTTGAATGTAAAATACGTAATGTAGCAAGCAATCCTGACACCACTTTTTCAGCATTTGAAGGAAATCTAGAAAATATTTAATGCCATTAATTTTAAAACTGGCAAATAGAATATGGGAATGTTCTTTAATGAGTCCGAAATTAAAGAAATGTGGGACTTTTATGAAAGTAACAGACTAAAGATACATTTTACCGGGGTTATGCATCTAGCTCGATAGATGGCAAGAGATAATTAATATTTGAAACGTTTCTGCTAAGATCAGAAACCATACTATCTTGTGTAATTAAAAATTCCTTAAAGAATATCTCTCTTTGATTGTAACACCGTTATGTAAAACCGTGGCTTTAGGACAGTGCAGCTGTAAAAACTCCTCATCGAGATGCATTATAAAATTTCTAAACTCGCTTGAAAGGATAGATTCCATAATTTCAAAAGCATTAAAAAATGTAGACACCGTAAGTGTTTCTTAGAAGAATTGTCTGTCGTACCGCTTTCTGATGATGAAGTAGACGTTAAGAATCAAAATGCAAATGGTAGTGAATTTAGCCTGAGTATATCTACACATGGAAGAGTGTTATATTCCTTTTTGTGAAAAATTGGATGGAGAACAATATGTAAGCTCAATTGTATCCCGATGACCATTCTTTAATTTTTATTTCGAGCAGGCCACTTCGGACCAAGCAGGGATGCTGAGAATACAGTTCATCAGGGGAGGGGGATCAGCATTACCCTGGATCCGATTGTTACTTCCCAGGGTTGTTAGCTCTAGGTATGGAAAATGAATGATTATGATGATAGTAAGGAGTGAAAGGTCGCACATATGACATACACAAATACACCCATTCCCGAGGCGGGACTCGAACCACGAGCCTGCGGTGCAAGATCGCCAAGACACTACTGCTTTAGCGATTTCGGCCACGGGGCCGGCCAGTTCTTTAATTATTAATTTCGTTAATATACAATATAATTCCTAATTCACGTTAATCTTAATTTCAATAAAAACAATAGCCAAATTTGTGTCAACCAAAAGCAGATATGTTCTCTTGCTTGAAGTTGGATACTAGTTTTATTCAAAACTGTCCTTTGACCTGGTAATGCAACTCTTCATATTTAGAAGTTAAAAGTTTATTTATAAAGTTAAAAGCTGTGAATGTCTACGCTGAAATGCCTATTGATTAATGTAAGGTTTTCGTGGATTACTGGACAACTTTCATGAGGAGCGAAAGCAATTTTTTGTGTTGTTCAAGAACATCGTTCACTGTACGCATTTGCAAGAATGAAACACTGAAAATAGTATCCACAAGAAAAGTTAAAACTATAACACAGTCTTAATATTGAAAATGAATTAAATTGTAATATAAAATTATATATTCAAAATGTATCAGTAGTTTTCCACTGACTTTACCCAACAAAACCAATGATCCCTAAAATTCAAATTTCGCGCTCAAGTCGGCACGGGTTAATATCGATATATTGTGATGAAATTTTATTTTCGAGTTAATTTGACCAAAAGGAAAATATTTTAGGGGTGAGCCCAAAAAAAATTGCAAAAAATTTTTTTCGGACAATATAAGGGACACCTAATATATATATATATATATATATATATATATATATATATATATATATATATATATATATATACAGGGTGTCCCACCAACTATGGACCACCCCCACAACTTCTAAACGGTTCAGGATATCGAAATGCAGATTTCTCTGAATAATGCAGATCGTGGGGCAAGTAACATGCCGTAGAGAAATTGTCTATAATACTTTTAGTTTTCGATAAATTTAATCATCTTTGTTTTTTAAATGGAACTATATATTTTCTCACCAGCAATGGATAGATCCTGAAAAGAGGATGGGAAAATTAGAATTCCTTTAAGAGTCCCCAACGTTATATTTACGTATAATGAAATAAGTGTTATATTTCCGGGTTATTATTGACCTGCGTAACGAAACAATACCGTTAGCAATCTGTAACGGAATTTTAGGGTTTGCACTGCATTTAACTTGAACAAATTTGTTGAATAATTAATTAATTTAATTGATTAATTAATTAATTTAAATTAGAAACGTTTCTAATAATTAAGTGGTACCAGAAATACATTTTTATTCTTTTGTTTGAGCAGCAGTACGTCATTATGGTACTTTATCTAGAATGATAAAATAAAAAACATTAGAAATGTTTTCCTATTTGAATGTTTCAATCACTGTATCATTTATTATTATTATTATTATTATTATTATTATTATTATTATACAACATTGTTTTTCTCGGTATTCACCGGATATATATTTGCCTTTGTGTCAGGTTAATAACCAAGACACAGGCCAATTCATGTTCGTCGTAATTTAGGAATTTTCGCACAATCCCGCATGCGTTTAACATTTTTTGACTTTTGCATCATTTTGAATGTATATTTTTGCATTTGTATAAGTTCCAGATTTTTATGGATGTTATTTGGTACAACCTCTGTGCACAAGATGACCAGAGGAACAATATGGACTTTTTGTAGATGCTATAGTGCCTTGACTTCTGCTGCTAGTTCTGTGTACTTATTATTATTATTATTATTATTATTATTATTATTATTATTATTATTATTAATAATATTTGAAGCGTAATAATTCCATACATTAGCATAAACTGTTCCGTTTTTCCATGGCCACATCTCCTCAATTCAGTTAATACACATCGCCTCATTGCGGCCCACTGCTCGTTCCCCTCGTACCCAGCATCGGATTCTGGGCTTTCAAGGCCAAGCACATTTCGCTGGGTGGGTCGCGGAGGGCAAAATCCTGTCCTATTGGCCTGACATCTAACGGATTTTCTGCGAACTGCCGCGGTGCTCGAGCAAAATCGTTTCTGCAGGACTCTAGTGGACACACTTCTCACAACTGTACAAAATAATGGATCAAAAAATAGTTTCACATTTTTTCTGAACGAATATTAAAGACAAATGCATGAAAAAATCTGAGAAAGAAATGTTAGCGGACAATCTGAACCACGATTACAATTTGCCTTTTCGTACACGCTTTGTATTTCTTGTGAGTAATTCCTCACATTTTTACTATTTACTAGATTTTAAGATTAAAACTGTTGCTTTTTTGTGTAGATAGAGGAGGTAAAAACTGAGGAGTTTCTCTTATTATTATTATTATTATGACTATTTCTTTTATTTATTTATATTATTATTGCACTGTTATCTCTTTCTTCGCCCTTGTTGGGAACGACAACTAAAACGGATGGGGTGACTTTTATTTATTTAATGAATACAAAAGGTACTACTACTACTACTACTACTACTACTACTACTACTACTACTACTACTACTAATAATAATAATAATAATAATAATAATACCCCTCTGTTCACAGTAAAAAAATAATGTATTTATTTGTGGACTGATGAAATATCGGCGCTTAAATCTTATGTAAGAAATTATTTATTCTCGTGAAAATAGGATCGTGAAAATTATTATGCTTCAGCCAAATAAATACTCCTTTCTTCTGGAAATATTTATAATTTGCCCTCTATTAGTATAACAGTAACCGGCTATCAGTATAACAAAAAGACGAACGCAAAACACGTCTCAAGACAATACAAAAATAAAGAAAAACAAATTTTACCATTCATATTTGAATTCATTCCTTAGCATTCCCTATCACTCATGGCCATAATTTCCCTCATTTATGATTAATTAATATTATTATTGCTGCCTTGACCTTCTTACAGATCAAAAACAAAAATT
The DNA here is from genome assembly GCA_031308135.1 of Acheta domesticus. Lineage (NCBI taxonomy): Eukaryota > Metazoa > Arthropoda > Insecta > Orthoptera > Gryllidae > Acheta > Acheta domesticus. The sequence goes on along the minus strand of JAHLJT010000631.1, from coordinate 106,017,567 downwards.
TAGTTCGGATGTTCCACTTCCCTTTTTGTGTTCCTCAGCCACCTTGATCGACGTACTCTACATTCCAAGTCCATTCCGCGGCAATGTTCACGTCACAAACAAAATAACATGACTTCATATGAAATCTCTCTCTTACACATCAATCAACTTTCTTTTTCACATGGCAACGTGTCTGCGGCACGAGAGCTTCCCCATGGTACCTCCTCCACTACCAAAGTTGCGAGCCTCTCTCCCCGGCAGTCCATATCTCGCGCTGTTCAATTGTTTCTCCATGCGCAGTATTGTTCGAAAACCCTTCTCTTCTCACAAGCTACGCGTCCCATTTTTCTGATTGGCCGATCGCCTATCGATAGTGGATCCGTGTATTCTTTGATTATATTCCACAATTTTCTTAATTATACTTTACCGATACATACCATCAAATGGCCTGAGAGGCCAGAAGCTTAAAAATATTCAGTAGCGAAGGAAATGCTAAAGTAAGGAGTTTCTAAGTACTCTATAACCTAGAGCCACTGAGTTTGATTGCAATCGTATTCAAATTTAATATTAAAATAAATGGATAGAATATGCACACAAAGAAATGTCATGTTTTCGGAGTATTTAATCCTGGTATCTTGGCAACAATTTTCATTCTGCTCTAGTATTCTGTCACAAAATTTTTATCATTGTTATCAATGGATTTCAATTTGGAATTTGTTTCTTCAGGAACGTTCAATTTGTTTAATTTATTTTAAACGCAGTATATTGTGACTTGAGGTTGGTTCTCGCTCATTGATGTGCTACTCAATTAACAAACATTGTATAGCGACCGAAGTGCATTAATAAGTATTACACGGTTGACGTTACTTCACTTGAATTTCAGAAGTTTGTAGAAAGACACTCCGCACATATTTGTTAATACATAAACAAAATCCAAATATATACAACAAACACATGACTACATAATTTAATAATTGTATTTATCATTCAGCTGTTTCCTCGTGAAAAAATATTTTAGATAATTTGCTTCCAAAATGTATATTCATAAACGATATTTGTAAATCATTATTCTTTTCTCAAGAAACGTTTGATAATTTTAATTTACGAAGTATGTAGGTATAGAATTTCTTTTCGATTATGAGTATAACGTCTTATGTTCTCACTGCTGGCATTGAGAGCAATTTCCCCCTGGATACCCAATTTCCTTTTTAAGGAAATGACACGTATTTCACAACAAAAAAAATCAGAAAAATAATTTGAGATTTTTTTTGGCAATTTTTATAAGTTGTTTCCATCCCGAGTGCCGAATTGGATGAAATGCGCGGCAGATCGCCACCCTTTGCCGCGAACCCATGGCCGTTCCCTCGAGTGCGCATCGAGGCACCTGCCGGAGCAGTCGCCAACGACTGTGCGCGTGTTCTTGTGCGCCACAAATTGTGTTTTCTGAAGTTTTATAAGTGTTTTCATGGTGCTAAGCGTGTGTTATTAACTGGTACTACGCCTGTGAAATGAAAATTTATTATTCCAAAGAAGAGACTTTTGTTTGGTTTCAGCAGTTCTCACAATGACATCACCTTGTCGCCAGGACATCCAAGGTCAGCCGTTTGATTCCCGCTGCCTTTCTCTGTTCAATAGCTGAACAGATTTTCGTAATTTGAGACATGTAATATTACTTTGTTGCTTGCATTACTCAAAGATTGCTGTTTCGTGCACTGGGTACGTTTATAGAGAGTCGGAGTTGCTTAGTTCATTTATATCCCCACGTACTTTTTACATCGTTGATCAATCATATTAACTCCAATTTTCGCAATTGATGAGAACGTGTATTTAATTTTAAAATCCTCAGGGTAATTATGAGCTAATTTTCTTGGTTACTCATTTTTTTACTTAATTTCATGCATATCAGACTACGATGCTTGTGAGTATTTTTGCAAGTTAGAAAATGCATTCCCCTTCTGTGTACATTCATATTCTACCTCCTCCCCCTAAAGAGAATTAAAAATCATGAATGAGTATTTATAGATTTAAAGATAATGCTCGTAGTTCAATAACCTAAACATTTCACGACACAAATATATACCACACATTTTTCTCTTTCAGGTCGTTGCAGGATTTCTAATGGATAAATATAAAAACGGAGTTTGGTTAGAGTGTACGTGAAGTGGTAAGTAATAACTGAGTGGGGTGCCGATCCCTTAGCTTCAAACGGGACGAGTACGTAATTGACAATTGAACAAAACAATCACGCAAGATCAAACTGTATATGACACGACTGCTTGTCACAAGCAGCTCGTCAATACCGTACCAATTGGTACATACAGTTACTTTCATGGCTTTTTGCTGTTAAGTGAGTCATTGGCGTTCTCGCTTTCCACGGAGCGACGGTGCCCCACACAGATGTACGTGTCTGGGCTGCGTGCCTGGCGCTGCGTATGTGTTGGTGGTCGCCGAGACCTCCCGACCGCCCTACGGTGACGTAGGTCAGACGCCATCACCCGAAGCTAAGAAGTCGGTTCGCGTAATCGGGGAGGGCACAGCTCTCCGTAGGGCAGTCACATCATTCCACTCTGTACAAAATGGCGCGTCACATTGTGCCCGTTACATTCTTTGTTGAATGTTGATATGTTTTGCTGCATTATTTTGTTTCGACTCGGTTCACCTTTAGGCAAGTTTCCTTTTCAGGTGTTCTCCTGCAGGACTGGTACTACAGCTTTAGCAAGGAGTTGTCATATACTGCTAACACTGAAATGGACTGTATATAAATATCGAGTATATTGACAGATTCTTGCGGATTAGAATATAACGGACACAATGAGCAAAACACAAGGGCGCACTCTTAAATACACAGTGGTAAAATAGGGTGGGTAGAATTTATGAATTTATGCGTCAAGAAAGAAGTTCTAAGAAGACACAGAAAGAAGTTCAAAGAAGATCTTTACTGGCGCACCTAAAAGTGAGTATGCTTTTTTAATCATTACATAATGTTGTAGTACGAACATTAACAATATCAAATTTCTTTCTCAGAGTACCCATTTTGAAGGCAATGGATAATAAGAAGAAATCTGAAAATATGACGAGTGAAGCATGTCTGCATGCGGCCCTCTCTCAACAAGTGCGCCTCTGATAATAGAAATTCGGCGCCATCAGGCAGAAGACAAGTCTGCGTAGGTACTTACACATGCTGACATAAGATAGTAAGTCACGATTTCAATAGCATATCAAGTTTTTCCTCTTCCCTTTCTTCTCTTTTATTCCTTCGATTATCTTTCCTTCCTTATTCTCACTTCTCCCGTTTGTTTATTTCTTTCTTTTCTTCTCTTCTTTTCTACCATCTCTCTACTCTTTTTCCCATTTTCAATTTTCTTTCTTCTTTCTCTCCGTTATCTTTTCCCTCTCATCTTCTCTTTTTCTTCTTATCTCTCTTATCTTTTTCCCTCTTCACATTTCTTTCTTCACCGTTCGCTTTCTTAATTTTCTCTTCTCTCCCCTATTCTCATAATTACCCTCTTCTTTCTTCTCCTAATCATCACATCTTCTCTCGTCTTATATTTTCTCTTTTCCGTTGGCCTCTTTCATGAGACTACATGAGCCATAGGCCTACCGGGGAAGGAGGGCTCAATATAAATCATACTCCTAACGAGTGTGAGGCCGAACCGCAAGGTCACTTGGAAGTCGTCATACTTAAGATTGCCAGGCTTATTCAAACGCTTCCTTCTCTTAGTTCCTCTAGGTTTTTCTCGAGAACCAGTTATATTTTTTTAAGTGAATGGCATCATTTTGTGATCTAAGATTGAGGGATAAATTGCAATGAGAAAAAAAAGTCTCCGGTTTTCATATTAGAGGTGAAGGACTGAAAATAAATTTGAACTTTTGCAATTTTCGAAAAATATTAGAGGTTTTAATAAAAATCTAAACAATACCATATTTATAAATGCACTTTATTGTACTCAATGAAAAATTGCAGTCATTTCTTAGAAAATATTCAAAATGTCACAGGGACTTCACGTAAAGTGCCCCCAAAAGTTGAAATATCTGAATGACCTCCAAACCTTTTAATCTGATAGTTCTACGCGATTGCTTCCATCCATCCAGATTTACGGTCCGACCCAGGTCGCTAGCCTAAAGGTGCAGGCAGTGGGGAGACGGAAAGGGGGCCGGGAGGCCCTCGGACCTGGTCCGAGCGCTCCTCTGACGGGCGTTCGGATTCGTCGTGGCAGTGGCCCGTTAACTCAACGAGTATTTGAATGGGGTTCGCCGCGGTTGCACTTGGCACTTGAACGGTTGAACTTCGCACTTGGCGGTTGCACGAGGCACTTGAAAGAATTCGTACTGACATCTGGCCAGTAGGGATGTCAGCTGGATCGCGGCTCGACCCAAGCGTTATATGGGAAGGTTTTTGGCTGCGCGCCGACGTGATTCGGTCGCCCCACTCGCGGGATAAGGGACGTGGAGTGGAGTTGTCCACAACACGGGGTGAGGTGAGATCCATAAGGACAAGACTCACCAGGAGCTTGCTCACCCAAAGAAATATAGACTAAGTGATCAAAAGTATCCGAACACGTATTGTCGTGTCACCACTCCGCCAAAGGCCGTGCAGTATGAACAGGTGCTCGATCGTGTTGAAAGATGCAATCGCCATCCCCGAATCGCTCTTCTACAGTGGGAAGCAAGAAAGTGCCGTGATGGTGCCACGCAAAACAACAAGGGGTGCAAGCCCCCTCCATGAAAAACACGAGCACACCATAACACCACCGCCTCCGTGTCCGGATACTTTTGATCACATAGTGTACATCCAGATCGATGTCCATCCATCCTGATGCTCTGTCATCCACTTCCAGCTACGTCCATCCATCCAGTGGCCCGATACTCTGGGCATAGAGTAGGGATTCGGTGTCCTGGCGCATGTGAGTGGCGCGTTGTCATATGACAATATTGACTCCGGTTACTAGCCCGGATACCTACTAGCTCTGAGCTGGCAGGGCGGCCCGACCCAGGCATCGTAAGAAAAGGTGGCTGTGACAGCTAACTGGGTACCGACCGGACTCGGTTACCGACCTGTCGGCGTACTTTTGCGTCGGGGGGGGGGGAGTGCGGATAAGACCAAAAGCTCAGGGGCCCACCCCGGAGATTCGTCCTCCTGCGAGAACAAGTTTAAGTTGTCGGCCACGTGGCCGAGATCGCTAAGATATTAGTGCCGTGATCTCGGACCGAGGGATCGCGGGATCCAGTCCCGCCTCGGACATGGTTGTATGTGTTCGTCCTTTCACCCCCTATCAACACCATATCGTTTCATCCTTATAGATACCATAACATTAAAGACAATAGTGGTCGCTGATGACCTAGTAGTTGATGCGACCTTAAATAACCAAAAACAAAAAAAAATTGTTGGGTTGTAGCCCACGCTAGGTCCATCCATCCGAATTATCAGGTGCAAAATTGCGTGTATCTCCGAACATCTGCATCGATCTTAGGGAACAGTGGTAACAGTTCTTTATGCAGAGACAATTTAAGCATTTGGAGATGATTTTAAGAAAATTTTGAAAATATCCGAAGGGCTTCATGTAAAGTGCCCCAAATTGTGAAGAATGTTTTTTTTTAATCCCAACACTTCGAGTCGAGCCAGATCAGACGCGGAATATCCATATTGGAAGAAATGGTACGTATGGTTTAGGGCCTAAACTTTAGGTGCTAGTGGTGATCAAAGGACAGACGAACGTTTAAAAAAATCACTTTCGGTATCATTTGTGAGTTAAAGTGCTTTAATTTACTTCAAATTTAGTTTTTCGAAAACTCAAAAATTGTCTATGAAAAAGAGCTTCAAATTAAGAATTTAGCGCTTAAGTGCCATTTTCTTGAAAACGGTTCCAAATTTTTCAAAGAAAATTGCCATTTAGGACGATATTTTACTGTTCTTTAATATTCTTAAAATAATGTTTCTTATATATACATATATCTTCAAACTTTTGGTTGGGATAGTGCTAAATGTAGTCCATGAAATGACATAATCGCTATATTGCACTATTCTTTTTTTTTCAAAAATTACAAAAATGTAATTTTTTGGCCACGTCGGTAATATTTAGATTAGTGGGGATTCGTTCACGTTATTGTATTTACAAGTACAAGTGATTTAAATAATGTCAAGTAAAGTTTTTCGAGAACTCAACCGTTTTCTGTGAACAGCAGCTAGAAATTCCGCATTTTCAGAAACGCTCAAACGCCATTTTCTCATAAATGGCTCCAAAATTTGTTCAAACTTTTCGAACGCCTAGTGCTAATTTCACTCTTTAATATGACGTTAAGTTCAATTTGGGGTATTTTTTGTTTTTGCAAAACTTACATAAATGTAATTTTTTAAAGATCTCTCACACCTAAAATATGCACATTACATATAATTTGTAAACACTGTTGTATTTGTGAGTGTAAGTGCTTCAAAAGACTTCAAATGAAGTTTTTCGAAAACTCAAGGATTTTCTGTGAAAAAGAGCTTCAAATTTCGCATTTTTAGTAACGCTTAAACGTCATTTTTTTACGGCTCCAAATTTTTCAAAGAAACTTGCCATCTAGGACGAGGTTTTACTGTTCTTTAATATTTTAAAATGAATATTTCCGTTTTATCATTAGGAACCCGAAAAATTAAATGTCAAAAAATTACTTTGGGCGGTGATAAATGGCAGCTGGCAAGAGTGAGTGGCAAGTTGGAATAGCTAGCCGAGACCAAAGGAAATAGAGAACTAATACGGGAAAGTCTGTGCCATTCTGTAGTACCACTAGTTTTAATTGTGAACGTTCCGTGAAAAATATGTACTCAAACTAAGAATGTTTTGAGTTTAGATACTCCTCTCTTATAAATCTTGCTTCTTCCTTCTTAAAACGCGTCTCGCTGTACTTACTTTCCATCCGCTTTGCGCGTGTTATGCAAAAATGTTTCGTTATTCCTTGCATTGTCGGGATTAGTGTAAGGGGCTGCGATAAAGGGTAACAGAATATGATCAAATACACTAGTCATTTTTACAATTCTATCAAAAATACAATAGGTTGGACGAGTATGCCTCAACAGCTGATCTGACGCAAGAACGACCATGTGTCTGCCGCGCGGGTAAGTGGCAGCATCGTTCTCCGCAACTCCCGGTTGTTAAGTCGACAGAAACATTATTTGGACAATAGGGAAAATGTTTTAGATGTGAAAACGTATGGAGCATTTAGCATTACATGTTCAGACAAAGAGTAATCACTGTAGCTCCGTCAAGCTGGAACAGCCATGTCAGCTCACCGGAATGAAACATGTCTAATGATTTATTGCTAATTAATTGCCAATTAATTGCCACATTTTCGAATTAATTGCCACGTACCTTCAGGGCGAAAACGGGTGTGAGCTGGCTTGACACGACACCAGCACACACATCAGTGAAATTCGGGTCGCAGGTCCACGGAAACACTCAGATAATTTATTGCTAATTAATTGCCAATTAATTGCCACATTTTCGAATTAATTGCCACGTATCATCAGGGCGAAAACGGGTGTGAGCTGGCTTGACGCGACGGGAGCACACACATCAGTGAAATTTGGGTCGCTGGTCCACGGAAACGCGCAGATAATTTATTGCTAATTAATTGCCAATTAATTGCCAATTAATTGCCAGATTTTCGAATTAATTGCCACGTATCTTCAGGGCGAAAACAGGTGTGAGCTGGCTTGACGCGAATGTTTCAGTTTTAACCATTTTTTTCTCATAAACGGCAACTGCAATTAATTTGTGTTTGTTATAAACAAATACTATATAATGTGTATTAATCATGTTCTTGGTTTGGTTCGAGTGTGCTCGTTGGTTCTCTCTACAAACGTATTTGAATTCCTCGTATGGTTGAATATGTTTCAGTTTTAACAATTTTTTTTCCGTAAACGGCAACGGCAAATAATTTGTTTGTTATAAACAAATACTATATAATGTGTATTAATCATGTAAGAAGAAGAAGAGCGAAGAAGCCTAAAGAAGAAGGCGCCCTAACAAAAGAAAAGCTTTGATAAGCTGAAGAGATATTTATATGGAGCCACGTCTTTGGTTTATGCCAATACAATAAAATATTAAGACATTGCAAATAATACAATACAATAGATAACAAAATATGAAAACGATATATTTATTGCACTGATATAAACTTGATTTCACCCTATTGTTATCAGCTACTGTAGAAAAAATATCTTTCTAATACAAGTGAATTATTACATACGAAGTTAAAAGAATATATTATGGAACAAATTTGTGAAAGTTATATGTACATGCCCCACGAAACCCAAATTCCGTTATAAATTGCAAACAGAAATCATCTCTTCTGTTCTTACTGTGGTATGTGAACTTATTATAATTTTATTATCGTTAGAGCGGCGTCTCCAGGTGAATGTTGAATGGCGATCAACATTCTCCTATGTTTCTCAAGCTGCGGCGCACTGTAGAAGCAGAGCAGCCCACGCTCCCTTTCGCGCCTCGGAAGACCGTACTCCGTCAACACGTCCCTGCCGGATGGCGTAGGCCGGAGCGCCGAACGTGAGAATCGCCGCGCCGCTGCTTGTCACCCGTCAGCAAGCGATAGATAAGAGCCGTCGCACGCCTCTGGAGGTCAAGCGAAAAATATCCCATTGGTACCGCTGGGTTGAAATGCTCTGGGAAACCTCTTTCCCATTAGTCTTTAAAAGGTTAAATAGGTATATGAAAATATATAGGTATATGGTCTCTTATATAGGTATATAGCTTACGTTATCGCACTTTGAAAGTGGAGAAGCACGTATGTATTAATACGTAATGTTCCTTAAGTTATTAATAACATGACTGGCGCTTCTGTTATATACATTTCTTCTTTGATTAATAATGTCTGATATCGAAAGATTATAACAACTTGTAGTTTACATGCTGTTTCTGGTAAACAGTGTACAGTACGTTGATGAATAAAAGATGTTGAACAATTTGATGATATGATAAAATCAGCGAATACTAACATGGTGTTCCTTAATATTTTCAAACTGTACGGAAATGTAAGCAATTATTTTAGGACATATTGATTAATACAATAGATAAATATTTTGGCAGTCATGTTCACATTTTAAATACTTTATACCACCTGAATGTGGCGTTGCCGACGCTTTCAACTATCTTCGGTTATTTAACTTTTCTTTTTTTCCTCGGATCAGAGTTCTCTTACTTCAGTTTAGATGTTTTGTCAGCGTTGCGAACTAACCACTTATATCTTACCACTTACAGTTCTGGTTTTCTTCTATTTATTATTATTCTTTAAATTCAATTTTAAGGATATTTACAAATTTACTTAAAAAATAGCCATGAAATTCTTCGAATCTCACAAATTCATTACACGTGCGAATTTCATTTCTTATTTCTCGTTAGTCGACAATTTGAGTGCCATCCTTATAGAAGAAAATGATTGTGCCGTAGATTGCAAATAACCACGGGTTACAGTGCTGGACAGTCAAAGTAACTACTTTTGAAAAATGTCACTTTCTTCGGTATTGTACGGAACGACACCGTCATTATGCTTCCGTAGATTCCGCCAATATTCAAGATAATAATGTTGAATTTTGCTGTGCTAATTTGGTATTGTTGCTAGCGATTCGCATTTTGCGGTTTGCTATTTTTCGTAAACTACACTGGGGCTCAATCAACGCCATCTACATCAATCTGGTATTTTGGTGGCACTGGTTTAATTGTAGTGGCGGCTGATGCCGCACAAGCCAAATGCATTTTTTGCTGATTTCATCAATTTTATCCGAGATAACTAAACACAGAGGTTTTCTGGAAAAGAACAGTCGAAATCGAAACATCATTGAAAGTTGGGTTCACTTGAACGAATAGAATAAGTCTCGATTACATCAGTAATGTAAAGCATGAGCTGTTCATCCGAACTGTTTTTTATAACATTTTTTACGCCATTTTCTTTGCATTTAGGGCATTTTTAAAACATTTTAGAAGCATATTATTGAACATTTTTGGCGACATTTTAGGTCATGAAAATTCACCCCCAATCATAACAATTGGTTGGTAGCAAGAGATGGTCAACTGTAAATAGTATATTAAGAGCTTCCAGGAAAATTCACAAACATGAGGAGGCGAGCTCACCCTCTCCCACGAGTTGTGGGCTGTGTTCTGGCGGTAACATTATTCTTGTGGGTATTCCCAAAGCATCCGACCGCGAGTTAATCTCCAGGAGGGTCTTTGCTATTTTCGTCTAGAGCAGGTACCACCAAAGCTTTGTGAATGAAAGCCGTCTCGAATACATCCGAATAGACTTATTTCAGAATTAAATTTCAGATTCCAACATGCAGTAATGTTACGTAATACATCAACTGAATACCTTAAACAAAATTACATCTAATCTGACGTTGGCTTTCATTTCCGCAAGTGGATTCGCTAGAACAATCCGGTACAATCACTTAAGAATGATCCCACATTTATGTACTGTCAAACTTATACGCTAGATGTTAGTGTTGATGTGCGTCTCCGCTCCGACATAAAAATTGCTGTATGTTAACTATATTCTCTGGAACAAACGCATATTTCGGTGAAACAATCCCGTACGTTCCAGGTACAATCGATTAAGAATGGTTGAACACATTTTTACGGTGACGGTGACGCCCTATGTTGTATTGTTGGTGTGGGCCTCCTCTCCGCGATTATAAAATCGCTCTATGTTCACTAATGTTCTGGAACAAACGCATATTTCGGTGGAACAATCCGGTACAACCCAGGTACAATCTGTTATGAATAGTTTTCACATTCATTTAGTGTCAAGGTTATACGTTAGGAGTTATTGTTGGCGTAAGCCTCGCACGGAACAATAAAAGGCTGTATCTTCACCAATTTTCACGTACCAAGCAAAATTGTGGTGGAACAATCCGGTACAAACGTGGTACAAACGATCTGCTAGGTTTCCAATTTTTTTAGGATGGTGGCGGTGCAAGCGTGAAGTTGGCTCCACGACCGAAAGCGCTGTATCTTTTAAGTAGCTTTGGTACAAATAAAAGTAATTGTGGAACAAACGGGTACACAAAACACAAATTAAATGCAGTGGCCGTTTAAGGAAAAATAATTGTTAAAAACTGAAACATATTCAACCATACGAGAAATTCAAATACGTTTGTAGAGAGAACCAACGAGCACACTCGATCCAAACCAAGAACATGATTAATACACATTGTACACTAATTGTTTACCACAAACACAAATTATTTGCCGTTGCCGTTTACGGAAAAATAATTGTTAAAAACTGAAACATATTCAACCATACCAGAATTTCAAATACGTTTGTAGAGAGAACCAACGAGCACACTCGAACCAAACAAGAACATGATTAATACACATTATATAGTATTTGTTTATAACAAACACAAATTATTTGCCGTTGCCGTTTACGGAAAAATAATTGTTAAAAACTGAAACATATTCAACCATGCGAGAAATTCAAATACGTTTGTAGAGAGAACCAACGAGCACACTCGAACCAAACCAAGAACATGATTAATACACATTATATAGTATTTGTTTATAAGAAACACAAATTATTTGCCGTTGCCGTTTGCGGAAAAAAATTGTTAAAAACTGAAACATATTCAACCATGCGAGAAATTCAAATACGTTTGGAGAGAGAGAACCAACGAGCACACTCGAACCAAACCAAGAACATGATTAATACACATTATATAGTATTTGTTTATAACAAACAAATTATTTGCCGTTGCCGTTTACGGAAAAAAAATTGTTAAAACTGAAACATATTCAACCATACGAGGAATTCAAATACGTTTGTAGAGAGAACCAACGAGCACACTCGAACCAAACCAAGAACATGATTAATACACATTATATAGTATTTGTTTATAACAAACACAAATTAATTGGTTGCCGTTTATGAGAAAAAAATGGTTAAAAACTGAAACATTCTCGTCAAGCCAGCTCACACCCGTTTTCGCCCTGAAGATACGTGCCAATTAATTCGAAAATCTGGCAATTAATTGGCAATTAATTAGCAATAAATTATCTGCGTGTTTCCGTGGACCAGCGACCCAAATTTCACTGATGTGTGTGCTGCCGTTGCGTCAAGCCAGCTCACACCCGTTTTCGCTCTGAAGATACGTGGCAATTAATTCGAAAATGTGGCAATTAATTGGCAATTAATTAGCAATAAATTATCTGTGTGTTTCCGTGGACCTGCGACCCGAATTTCACTGATGTGTGTGCTGGCGTCGCGTCAAGCCAGCTCACACCCGTTTTCGCCCTGAAGATACGTGGCAATTAATTCGAAAATGTGGCAATCAATTGGCAATTAATTAGCAATAAATTATCTGAGTGTTTCCGTGGACCTGCGACCCGACTTTCACTGATGTGTGTGCTGGCGTCGCGTCAAGCCAGCTCACATCCTTTTTCGCCCTGAAGATACGTAGCAATTAATTCGAAAATGTGGCAATTAATTAGCAATAAATTATCTGAGTGTTTTCCGTGGACCTGCGACCCGAATTTCACTGATGTGTGTGCTGCCGTCGCGTCAAGCCAGCTCACACCCTTTTTCGCCCTGAAGGTAATTAATTCGAAAATGTGGCAATTAATTGGCAATTAATTAGCAATAAATTATCTGTGTGTTTCCGTGGACCTGCGACCCGAATTTCACTGATGTGTGTGCTGGCGTCGCGTCAAGCCAGCTCACACCCTTTTTTCGCCCTGAAGGTAATTAATTCGAAAATGTGGCAATTAATTGGCAATTAATTAGCAATAAATCATTAGACATGTTTCATTCCGGTGAGCTGACATGGCTGTTCCAGCTTGACAGAGCTGCTGTGTGCAAGCTGCGTGGTTTCGGCTGCCGGTGATGTGACATAGCTTCTCACATCAAAGGCTTCTCATTGGCGTTCGTGTATCCCCTCTCAATAACCTTCCATACCCCCTGATGCCCTTCTCTCTCTAATAATTCGGCAGCACGCCTGAGAATCCCAGAAGTCACGTGCCACTATTGTGGCCCGGAAGCGGGAAGCGGGGGGCTGACGGCACGACTGTCTTTCTTCACAAATCAAGCAAGTCTGCCAACTATGCTTAAGCATATTTCAACCTGATTCAGTACAACTGGGTAACTCGATGTGTGTTAGCAGGCCTGACAAAACAAGATCATGTAAGGAAATTGTATGACAGACAATCCGTGAACTCGAGACGGTGCGCGCGATGTTATTTCGTCCGTCATGTGAGTCCTGTATTCTACCGTAAATGTTGTTTACTACTGAATGTGCGTTACATAGACTACTTTGCCTAGTTGGTGATATGTTAAAGAGAATCATGAATTCGAAATTGTAACGCGAAAGAATAAAACTTGCGTGTGTGTGTGCGTGTGCGACATGGCGAGCTCATCATTTGTGGCAGGGAACAATAGTGAAACGTTTCAGTGTGTCATAGACAGGATTCGTGAAATTCCGTGCAGTTCTTTCTCCTATTACGAAAAACTTAAGGTAGATAGTGATGGACAACCAAGACAACGCGAATAGATGTCGAGTTCAAAAATTAGGTATGTACTTGTTTGTGGTTATTTTTTTAGTTTTATTGTTTTGTTTATGTACAATGAAATTATTTTAGCATGGCCGCTCAAGATCAGACCTCAGAGCTACCGGAAGGTTCCATTCCTTAAAACTATCGCTTAGGGGGGATCGCGTCCCTTCCCAGGACGTGTTGACAGCCCTACTCCAGTTCAGTAAACATTGACCCTGACTATTCGTCTCCGCAAGGTGACAGTTTTCAGTTGCATTTCTCTAACAGAGTACATCTATTTGTATGAAGTTCTGTACAAGTGATTATTATTTTGTTGTGATCATTGCAATGCGTCCTGTTCAAAGCAACTTTCATGTAGACATCCTTCACAGTCAGACGCGTGAAGTCGTTGCAAAAGTACATCAATTTATGAAGAGAAGCAAAAGAAGGCATTGGAAATATCAAAACAGTTCTTAAGGCAGTAATTCCTGGTTCGGGTGTTTCGAAAAGATCTATTCGCAGAATTAATAAGGAAATTAATTATATTCAATCAGGAGAATCGTGTTCATTTTTTACTCCTAATTAAGAAAAGAGAAAGGACGTGGAATCTGCTCTCGACAGTTTCAATGAGAGTGTGTTTCACCGCATCAATAATTTAATGCACCATATCAAGAAATCGTTATTTTCACAGGAAACGACGCGATAGTAAAGACGGTGAAAATGATACTATTTATGATTGTGAGGAAACGGGTATCAGTGACAGTGGAAAACATATGGATGATAACAGAGCCAGACCATCTCGTGAATTTGGTGTTTCTCCATTAACCGAGCAAAGACACTACAACAAATTGATTTCGAAGGCTGTTCGCTAGCTTGTGCTATAGCAAAGGTAGGCTAATGTTTTTGGTTTTGACAGACGAACCAGGTGCTTGCGAGCGCCGCCTTCTGGTTCTCTCCCCATCACTTTCAGCTTTCCCCTCTACTCGCGAATCTCAGCGGCCACCCTAGAAAATTTTAGAAACCCTAGAAAAAAAAATGTAAGTTAGTGCATGCAATGAGAAAATGACGATTTTCAAGGAAGATTCAGAATGTGTCTAACTTGCAACATACACTTCTAAAATACTTCAGAGTGAAGTTGAATGACGCAGACTTTAAATATTTGGAATTATGCATTCAACCTGTAATATCATGATCGCATCCCCGCATCTACCAGCCAGGAGACGCCACTGATTGAACTGTATGGAATTAGCAGGTTCACTTTAAATGACGTATGTTAGGGACCGTCCATAAAATACGTAACGCAAATTTGGAGTATTTTCAATTCCCTCTCCCCCTTGTAACGCGAACTTGAACCCCCCTTAATAATTATGTAACGCTTGCAACAACCCCCCCTCCCTGTAAATGCAAGAAGTGAAAATAAATTATGGCACAGTAAAACAATTTGTATTTATTTTACTTGTGTTGTATATTAAAATTAATGATAATTAAAGTAGAAATTAGTTGAAGTGTAAGTGAAGGAGAATACTTGGGTGAGAAATGGTTGGTCACAAGCTATGCACATGGCGTCGTGGATGATGCAAAAGAGAGAGTCTAGAGTGCCAATGTAAATGGATTTTAGAATATACTTCATATCAGTTTTGAATATTTTCTTCGTAATCATACATATTAAAAAATATTGAAAAAATATTTATACTTATTTTAACAATTTACAATCAAAAACTTTATTTTTGTTTTTAAAACAAATTAATTGGTTAATATTTTAATGTTTTTGTACAGGACTCAAAAAAGGAATTATTTCAGCAAATGTTCAAATGTTTAAAAAATATCAATGTTAAGTAACACTTCATTAATACCCCCCACCCCTATGTAACACAGCGTAACTCTGCCTCAGATCCCCTCCCCTGTTTTTAGCGTTACGTAAATTAAGGACACCCCCTTATGCCAAAATAAGATATTGTTGCTGAGCTTCCCAGACTAAATATAAAAGGGAGAAAGTACTTTTCCCATATCGCATTTTATCACAATGTAAAACAGTTAAAACTTATTTTAGACTAAGTTCTCAAAGCAGTATTTATCCCTGTTTAGAGTATTTAAACTGTCAAAACCAATGACTAACAGAGTTCTGACCCATATTTATGTGTTTCTGTTTCCTAACCAACTCTCACACATTTAAACATTGTCGGTTACTTGGAAATAAATAGAGGTGGCAATGTTTGACCCCCTGCGAGGTAACATTACCACTTTGCTTGCTTTCAAAAAAGTAATAAAATCTTTCAAGTTATGGAATCTGTGACTTCAATATTTTGAAGAAACATTGTACTTTTGTGAAGGACTGAAGTGTCAAAATATTTATTGTGAAGACTGATGCAACAAAGTAGAACTTTAAAAGAAACAACAATGTATCAATGTTACCTCCTGTTCTCTGGATGTTCTGTAGCAAGGGTTGTTGATACAGGGTCTTGGTATCGTTTTTAAGGAGGACAAATGGGACAAATCAGGGAAAGGATGACGAAGAGGCAAGGGGGCAAAATTGGAAAAGGGGAGAAACGGGACAAAATGAGGTAAGGGGGTCAAATTACACCAAATGGGATGATGGGTCAAGGGAGCAAAATGGGACAAGGGGACGAAGTGGGACAAAGGGACAAACAGGACAAGGCAACAAAATAAGACAAAATAGGGCAATGGGAAAGGAGACAAATTAAGACAAAGGAACAATATAGTAATAGGAGACAAATGTGACAAGGGGCAAGTGGGACAAACGGGACATATTTATCCAAAGATTTATGAACACTGGTAAAATCTAAACCCTGAGAGTCCGCTAAAATATTTTAATGGACTCTTGAGCATTTTAGTGGCTGTTGCTATGAGCATTGTTTAGATGGTTGGTTGCTAAGAACCGAAGTGCATTTTTACCAACGCAAATAAAAAATATTTATCTAGTGAAGAGTATTGCTTTATTAACTGCCGTTCCTGAGGAAAATGATATACCGACTGGAGATGAACCATTGACAAGATATCACTCAACGAGAACTTCAATGTTCAAATTTGTTCACAAAAGAAGGAAATCCACGAAAAATAAAAAGATATTATTATTCCATTCAGGAAAGAAACAAAATTCAGAGAAAGAAAGTTAAAGAATCCCACCCATTAAGGGCCCAATGAGCGGAAAGTTGCAAACTTAAATGCAGATTAAAAATTGCAGATAGACAAAGAGAAATAAATGAATATTTTTGGGCATTTAGCTCTGCACAGTGCAGAGAAATTTTTTTCTTTAATATGATAAGTCAAATGCCTGTTAATCAGAAAACTTTTGAACCTGACTTTAGGTGTTCTAATGCAAATGAGTTTTATTTGAAAACCAATGATGGAACCTCTGTAAGAGTTTGCAGTCTTTTTCTTCTCTATCTTAGGGTATGCACAACGTAAGGTCCAAAAGTTTTCAGATACTGCAAACTATTTCTGGCCCAAAAGGCAAGATCTTCTTCTAAACCTGAGAACAGAAATGGAAGGATTCTAAAAATAACTTCAATCACGAACCACTTATTGAAAACATTGAATTTGAACCTAAAATAGCGCATTACAGAAAGGAACGTGCACCAAACAACAAACGTATGAAGACTTTACAAGAAAGCACCCTGACTCTACAAGTTACATGATCTATACAGAAATGAAGTGGCAAATATGAACATATTGTTTACAAAGTTAGGTAACAAAGAATGCAAACAATGTGAACACTTAAATTTACATTATCATCATGAAGATAATCTCCAAATGAGTTGTAGCCGTTGTCATGTACAGAACAATCATATTAAAAGGGTCAATTCAGCAAGAGCAGAATATAAGAAGGTTGTGGATGAGGGTTCAATTGCCCAAACTGTAAAATACTCTGTCAATGGGAAAAGGTTCATGGAAAAGGTAATAATGTTCCCAAGATGTGAAATGTCCAAGTCTATAATTTCCACCCAGGTGACAGACAGTTCACAATGAAAGTTCTTTTCCTGTCAGTAAGAAACGAAAACCTATTATGGCATGTGTATGGCATGATGCTATAAGGCGAGAGAAAAGAAGAGAAACAAGAGAAATAATTAGTACAGTGTACAAGTTTTTCACAACAGCAGATCATGATGTTAAAAAACATTGTGTTAAGAATGGACAATGCTCTTCGCAAAATAAGAATTAGGCATTTCTAAGCTTTCACGTTTTCCGCAACAATTCGTTTCATATTGATGCAGACATCATTAATAAAAATGACTTTGGACAGGACACTGTTATGTCCTGTGACTCGTTTCATCACAAAAAGTTTAAACTTTGATATTTCTGAAAACTCAGAGAATTCAATGAAAATGCGACAAGTTCATTTTCTCTGCCCTTCTTTCCTACATATGAGGGAAAAATTTGGAGGCGTTTTTGAGAAAAAAAAAAGTTCTAAAATTTTTCTATTTGCCTGTTTTGTGCTAATTTTTGAAAAACTGAACATTTTAAGATTTGTTTTTGATGAAGGAAAAATATATCTTTGTTACTGTGTTTGTAGGAAGATGCCAAAAAAAAAGTTTTAACATTTGCAATTTTTGAAAATTCAGGGAAGACAACAAATATGTATCCATGCCATTTTGCCCTAACAGAGGAAACAATTTAAGAGAAAATTTGGAGTCATTTTTGAGAAAATTTTGAAAATGTTGAGGCTTTATGTAAAGTGCCCCTCCAAAATCAAAATGTTTCAATCTTGCCAGTTCGTTCAGATAGATTGGGGAAATATCATTATGGGAAAAATATCTTCTGAACGATTTAGGTGCTAGCATTGACCACTGACGGACAGACTCACAGATGTACATGGATGGACTGAGGGTCGGATACATATTTTTCCATCAATTTTTCGGTGTCAAGGATCAAAAAAAAACATGTAAGTTTTTACTGAAGAATCGCTGCATTTTCCCACTGCATTACAATACTTCATACTGCATAAGCAGTACGCAAGTAAGTAAAATGAATTAAGTACTTCCTTTCACTGACCCCTTATCTACTTGCTATATTTTACTATTACTACTATCTACTACTTGCTATATTTTAGCAAGAAATGCTGCATTTGAAGAAGGAATTCCAAGCAACTTTCATAATGCCACCCATTACTCTCCTTAACATTAACCCCCAAAAATATGATCTTGAGCTGACCACTTCAGAAAAACCGATCTTTGGCAACCTTTTTCCACAATTTATCAACACCAGCAGAACGACCTGAAGTAGAAAAAATTTAAAAAATCTGAGAATGAAATCCAGGTTTGAGAACTTTTAAAAAGAAAAATAGTTTTACAAGGTGAATCACATACTATCACACTGCAAAAGAAATTGTAGTCTTTTAGCACTGTCCCTTGTGCTATATTCATACAAAGTTAAAAAAACCTTCTCTGGGCATAACACAGAAAAGGAATTACACCAGAAAATTTGAAAAAATGTCAGGCAATTTGTTGTATAATTAATTAAATACATTGTTTGTACTTCAAGATGTAACCATAGCTTATTGATGTAAAATAAAATACTGCCTTTAGTCAGCATATAATTCCCTGAATTGTTTGCACATTTCTGTACATATTTTTGGAACTCAGTGCACAAAAATATCCACCCTTTACATCATTCCATTGTGTGTTGTTGTCTAAGACACTAACAGTGATTGCTTGCAAAACAATGAGACTTTTCCTTGAATATTTTTACATCAGAAAAGATTACAATTTGTAATTCATTAATATTTTATTTCACAACAAAAAATATAAGTTATTTTCGGAAAGTTTTAAAATAAATTTGTAACTTAAAAATAAATAACAATTTATCATAAAACTCATAAATTATAAAATTGCAATAAAATAGTTTTTGAATTTAAAACTCTATAGTACAACATTACTGTTCATACATATGTTGTTTTGCGTCCATTAATAGATCGTAGCTTATCCCTAGATATTCTATCAAAGAAGAGGAGTCCAGCTGCTCTTTCAATGCTATCTGGAGGAACCTAAAGACATCACATTATATACATAAATGCATTATATTTACCAAATTTGAGCAGCACACATCTCTAGGATATTATGTACCTGGTATACATGTAATGGAGTATCATCTGAAATAACTTGATTAGGCATTACATATGCTTCCATTTCCAGAGCTTTGTCTTCTCTCTCTCCTACAATGACTTTGAAGAAATGTGTTGGCACAGCAACAGAATTTGCACCAATGACTTGATATTTAATATATGTTTTACCATCGGCTTCTTTTCTACAGCAAGAAAAGCCACCATTTGCAAAATGAAATAATACCAAAAACATCAAGCAAAAACCTTTTTAAAAATACCTTGGAAGATATAAGGGACCTGTACACACATATACATTGGAATACACTTTTGTCAATTTCCGTACATGTTTCTCAAGGCGATTCCAAGCATGCCTATTAAAACCTTCACCAACTTGTGGAGCCATATTAGAAAGTAAAAATGTTTGTTCAATATGTTTTTGGCACGATTTGTGATTTCCAGCAGCAGCAAGATGCCCACGGTCAAATCCACTTCCTTTATAATCTTTGTTTAGAGACCTGAAATAATTATTTTACACATAAAATATTAATAAAATATAATTTAAAAACAATTATGCAAATAAAACACACTACCTGAAGTAAGGGTGAATGGACTGATCTTCTGTAAATTGACATTTGGATCTATCAACAGCGTCATTATGTTTCACAGTTTCTGCAGTCAAGTGTTCAAATACCCAATGTGCAACACGGTTTCTTCTATCATATGATAAGACATAATCATCAAATGACCTTATGTTATCCAAACCAGGGAACCCAAATTTCATTATCTAAAACACAAATACCAAAATTTAATTTCAAACATGGAAATTGAACATTTTATCATGGTAACACATTCCAGTTGTAATTGAGTACAGAAACATATATTAATTCTAATTTCGCATTAATAATACCTGTGAAACTCTACTAGTTGCCGTTGGTTTTGTTACATCTACATTACTGACAGAAGTAACAAGAGCATTTGGATTTTCTATGGGAGTTGCAGCAGACACAGTGCCAAATATAGGGAGTGCAGGTACAGGAATTGAAAAACCATTGTTTTGCGATAGTTTCTTCACTTCATAATTCACTTTTCTCCTTTCTGCTACTGATCCTGCAATCCAACCGCCTATCCCCACACTACCTAACACTCCTCCACGAAATAAAACTCTTCTCCAAATCATATTAGATACTTTTACTAATTTTCATAGTTTAAAGAAAGCATGTCAACAAAAAGTACTACACTATCACATCAAATACTTTACGCTGACTGACGCTATCCGCGCAGTTCCCAGCGTGGGCCGTTTGTTAAAATTACATAAATTACAAGTTACATTACTCTCTGTTCCACACCCACGGTATCAGATTTCTGTACCATAAGTGCTATCAGCTGCGTACTTCTAAATACAAAACTAAAATCATGTTGGATGCATTGATATCGTATAGATATTGCTTTGTTTTCATAGTTCGCCAACTTTCGCCACAAAATAACCAGAAATAATTCTTTCTCTGAATAGGTGAAATGATACGCATTAACCGATTGGAAGTCCACCTATTCCACATTATCGTTTCAAAATTCTTTTGCAAATGTACTCGTTTGTAAAAATCTGCTAAATACTACGAAATAAGAACACAGTTCAAATTAAGTTGCATGAAACTTGTGTTCGCGAAAGTGCAAGTACTGAAACAAATAAACAACGAGAACAAGCAAAGCATGGACACGGCTTGAAAATCATCACCACGTGCCTGCACGAGGCAAAAACGTCGACAAGAAAGTATTGGCTAATGTTGACTCGGAAATGTGTAGTTTAGAAACTGTACTTCACTGTTCTTGCAATTGCCGTATTTGGTGAGGTTGTGGTATTATTGGTGATGTACAATAACTTGGTGTGTGTGTGTGTGTGTTGATACAGAATCGTATCTAGAAATCTAGAATCTAGTAAGGAAACTGGCGAATCTATTCAGAACGTTTTAAGCGTTGTTATGAAGCTCCAAAAGGAAAAAATGAGTAAACTTGATAAGAGCAGCATAAGAAAGAACTTACTACAAGAAAATAAATACATTATGAAATTATGGCAACGATTTCCTTGGCAAAACTCATCTGGTTTGTCTTACATCTTACTACTTCTATTCTTTTCGGTGAATTTGTTTTATGTAGCTATAAAGGTATTACATGCTCCATGTAAAGAAAATAATGTATTTTTCAGATATAAAGGAAGCCAGTATTGACATTGCAATAAAAGGACAGCGATCAGGTTAGTGTAGTAAACAGGTTAATACAGAAAGCATTATTATAAATGTATGTGTTGTTTCAAAGATTTCTGTGAAAAATGCAGGAACCCCTGAATGGATCACATCTATTGGCAATATTTAATAAATAAATCCAAATTTGTTTGAATTCTTAGTGTGAATGTTATAATTTTGATTCTTTCAGTAGTTAAGTGGGTTTCTGAGTGATATCTTTAGCCACTGAGTTTGAAATATGTCAAGTCTCTTTTTCAATCACATTCTTATTTCAGTTGTGTAATATTAATTATAAATTATTCAGTTTGCATTTAAATATTGGTGTAAAGAAGCTGAAGTGTTGGAATTAAGTAAACATATATGTATTCAAGATATTTAGACGTGAATATTATGAAATGGGAAACTTGATGTGGAAGTGTCAAAATGTGTATAGCAGCTGTTTTTGTTTTGTAATTAATATTAATAGAAAAGATTTAAAGAGTGTGTAAGAATTAGATACATATCATAGTAAGTTATAATAATATTAGTGGAACTACAAAATTGCCTAACGCTGATCAGATTGATTGGGACTTTACAGTCCCTGGCCTGGTCCCAGCCTTTACATTCTGTACTTGCCACTGCTTTACCACAACATTCCTTCTCCGTATTCTAGATTGTTTTCTTCAGTGGAAAAAAACAATCCTACCAATGTATGAACAAGAACCTGTTTCAATAAGTCATTAACAACCCAACATGCATTTAAAATTACAATAAAAAAGCCATAAGAAAAATATTAGTATATTTGGAAAGAGCAAAGTTTGAACTATTTATTTAGTGCCCTGAAAAAAAATCGATAATTTAATTGAACTCCCCTTTAGTCCAGGTAATCTGAATTCCTTTATGGGGAAAGTTCCCATTTAATATTTTTAGATCATGAGATTTACAATACAATGTCTTATGGTTTTCTGTTTTCTCTGTCTGGGCATTTAGATCCCCCACCAGATATAATTCCTTTCATGGGTGTAAGCAATTTAGAAGATGGGTCAATTTTCTTTAAAAAGTAACTTTCATATGACAATCTGCATCATCTGTTGGTGTTTATACTCCCACTATTACAATAACACATCCATTTTCAGTTCTAATGATATTATTATCTCATCTACTTCTTTCCACTCTTTTATACATTGTAAATTCTGATGTACCCATTGACACTCCCTGTTTTAACCTTTCATTTTTACTCGCACCACTGTAAAAATGGTTATACATTTGCCGACTAGCTCCTTTTTCCTGTGTCACAGTTAAGAATTCTTCATCAATGTTCACTTTTTCAAGCTCATTGGAAACCTCCCTTTTGTTTTGTCTTGAGACTTTGTGTACTCCTTGTTGCCAATTTCAGAATCCATTTCCTTTGCACAGTCATCTTCCTGAATATTCATCATTCTGAGGCTGTTGGCTTAAACTTTTGAGTTCAATTTTTTCCCTAGTAATGGGGTACTAGCCTGCAGCCTCTACCCCTAAACCTGGAGGACCCAGATTTTTTCTTTGA
Source organism: Acheta domesticus (assembly GCA_031308135.1). Classification (NCBI taxonomy): domain Eukaryota; kingdom Metazoa; phylum Arthropoda; class Insecta; order Orthoptera; family Gryllidae; genus Acheta; species Acheta domesticus. Next base: position 105,994,257 of record JAHLJT010000631.1, on the reverse strand, counting down.
GGAAAGGAATTATTAAGTTAATTTTGATGCCTTATTGTTCTTACTGTAGATAAATAGAAAAGAAATTGAAAAGATACAAAAAGCTTTTTAAGTGTATGAGAGCTGGTTTACATAAAAGGCATTGTGCAAATGTCATTAATTGTAAAAAGAATTACAATATTCATTAGTTGAATGAAGAATCGGAATTCCCACACTTATTTATTAGTTGAAAGGTAGTAAAAAGAAATGTACCAACTTTTATGTATAGGTTAGAGTATTTTTATTTATTTATTGATAAATAGTCCAAGACTAATGACATACACAATATAAGTACAACTTTAACACACAGTAATTATTCAACAGCACTATTTAATAGTTAGATAATTATTCCATTATAATTGGTATGTAAATTTAAACCATAAACCCACTTTCTCTCTAAATGCTCTAACCAAGCCTAATTTTTTTACTGCTTCTTGTGTTTTATTATATTTTAATATATATATATATAACCATTCCATTATGAAATACTGATTTGAATGATTTATTATTACATACATTTTCTTGGTGGAATTTGTTTGCTTGCATTGTTAAATAATTACGTACATCTGAGTTGTTGTTTTTACCAAATATTCCAGGAGCAATTTATTTTCTAATCTATAATAAGTGTTAACGTATCTCTTGTAATCTCCCTTTCCCCCAACAAATAGCCGAAATCTCTAAACATTAAACCGACATTTTCACTACGCCCTTTATTCAATTCTGTTCTCATTCCTCTATTAATGTTTTGTAATAAACTTGCTATTTCCTTTTATTTGCCATAGTAAGAACTGTAAAACAGTTGTTAAGATGGGGTACCAAAATTAATTTAAATAATAACTCGTTTCCTTTCTTTGAAATATTTTTTCTTAACCCATAACTGGCCATGGTATGAAATTTCATACCACGCACGCTTGTGAACTTAAATATTTCTGCTGTGGGTAAATATTAAATTTAACGTTTGAAAGAGGTTGCATTCTGTAAAGAAGTTTAGCAACATTGTTTCAACTGATTAGGAATCAGTTCCTACTTCATTCTTTGGGTTGGAACAACAGTCATTTCGTGCGTTCGTAGCGGCACTGTCGACAATGACGTCCCGGTATGTTCATTTATATTTTCTGGTTTATTTATTTATGTAATATAATATTTCCTTTGGAATATGTATTGAGAGAGACATGAACTTTTAATGTGATATAAACAAATTTACAAAAACCAAATATTATGAGATATATTATCATATATAAGTTAGGGTATGAAATTTCATACCATGGCCACAGAATAGATACTAGTAGCTATTCTGTGCCATGGCCACTTGAGAGTACAATCTTTTGATGCGCATACCATACTATATTGTGTATATATATGTGTATATATATATATATTATATATATATATATATATATATATATATATTCACAATAAATATAGCAGACGGCACTGAGGCAGAACTGATAAAAGACGCAAACGAACTGGAAATTGTCTTGCAATCAGCTGTTAATGGAGCTGCGAGCGACTATGATGATGCTGGTAGTGATTTAGAAGGGGATCGTGCGAACATTCGTGATCTTGGTAGAGGTCTTCTCGCGCGGCCTGCTGAAATTCGAAGAATAATTTCTAGCACAAAAAACGGAACGACGTGGATGGGCGTTATAGAAAACGGTGTTACTGTATTTGGTCAAGACAATGGAATGGACTAATTTCATGAAGATACTAGTGAACAACATGCAATGAAGTCAAAATCCTGTATTGTGAAAAGGTCAAGAAAATGGGAAGAGGTAAATTTAACACCTATGATCGGAACTGATAACTACATTCAGTCAGAGCCATTTTTTGTTAAGGAAATTAGAGATAGAATTTAGCCGCTATCGATGTTTTTAGGATAATTTTGGATGAAGATCTAAATGATAGGATTTGTCGTGAAACTGCCGTATATGCCATGCAGAGAGGGGCCCAAATTCAAGTTTCGCATGAATGTGTATATCAATACATTGCTATCTTGCTTTTCTCAGGATATCACTCTTTGCCTCATAGAGACATGTACTGGCAGCAGACACCTAATACTCACAGTTCACTAGTAAGCAATGCAGTGAAGAGAGGTCCCTTTCGTGAAATGCACAGGTACTTTCATCTCAATAATAAAATTGAGAATAATAATACAGACAGAGTTTACAAGGTGAGACCTGTGATAAACGCACTAAATGAAAAATTTCAGAATTTAATAAAACCATTGGGAGGGAAGTTTTGTGTCGATGAAGCAATGGAGCCTTATTACGGGTATCATTTTATGAAACAATTCATACGTGGGAAACCTATCAGATATGGCTTCAAATTTTGGTGTATGTCTACTCCAAGCGGTTAAAATTCTGATAAAATTCGACCCATATGTAGAAGCAAAAGAATCCAAGGAACCTTGTCAAACACCTGGTTCTAGTGTTGTCCACAAACTTTGCCATGGATACCTCTCTCCCAACAGCATAATATTTATGGACAATTTTTAATTAACAGCATAGGTTTACTTGACACCCTGAAGAAATATCTATATGTAATCGGCACTATCCGCTCTGACAGAGTCGAGAAAGCTCCATTGCTAGATTTAAAGAAGCAAGCACGGAGATCGCACCATGTTCTTAGGGATGCTCAGTCATCTATTACTTTGATTCGCTGGAATGACAATAGTCAAGTTACATTGGCAACTAATCTTGATAATGACGCTGTACAAGGCGTGACGTGTAAGAGATGGAGCCGGGAAAAACGGGAAAGAACATCAATCCCAATGCCCACCTTAGTGAAGGAATACAATAAATGTATGGGCGGAGTCGATCTTTTCGATCGATTGCGAGGCTAATACAGTATCCGAATACGCAATAAAAAATGGTACTTTCCAATATTTCGTTTCTGTCTCAACGGAGCCGTTGTGAATTCATGGCTGTTGTACAAACAAGCAAATAAAGATGTGCCTCTTCTAGAATTCACTCGAAGAATTGTGTTTGCTATTCTTTCAACACCTGCAATTGAAAAACCAAGAGGGGTAAAATCCAAAACCAACAAACAAATGCTAAGAGAAATAAGATTCGACAATATTGGGCATTTGGTAGATGCAGCAAAAAAGCAAAGAAAATGTGCACAGTGCAAAAAGTGCACTACATTTCAGTGTGTGAAATGTAATGTAGGTCTTCACCAAAAATCTTGCTTTGTGCAATACCATAGTCAGAATTGATTGCTTAAAATTTTATATTAGAAAATCGTTTCAGGGAAATGTTCATCCATATTTAATGTTTTTTAAGATACTTTGTAACATTAACGTCTTCCTATCAATACATAATTTTCTACAATATAAACTTCTAATCATCAATGTTTGACCCCCGTATGAAATTTCATACCTTCTCAAAAACCATCAAATTTTTAATAAAAACTGAAAATAACATCTTCCCCAATAAATGCTACCTAATTAATGCTATGTATTAAAATTTTACCAAATTTTGAACACTTTTTTAACTACGGCCACTTTTGGGTTAATGTGAATAATAAATTAACTTTCTTTGCTATTTTATTTTTTATGTATTTAACATGGTCCTTAAAATTTAAGCCATTATCAATAATCACCCCTAGATATTAGTAATTCTTAACCCACTCCAAATTTGAACCCATAAGCACAATTGATTTCTTTCTATTTCCTCCCTGAAACCAGTTTTTCCCAGTATCAGACACTTTTTCTTGACATTTAACACTCTGTTGATTACTACACAGACACTAGCATACCAAAACCAATTTTTCATTTATTATATTAATAACACTTTGTGTCTCTTTTTCACTGAAGTAAATTAATGTATTATCAGCAAACATATGCATCTTACATTTTGCAAGCACCCCAGGTAGGTCATTTATATATAATATAAACATTACTTCCTTGTGGAACACCATGTTTCATTTCTTCCTCCTCATACATTCTAGAATTAAACTAATGTCTGATATCTTCCATTTAAATAATCTTCTATCCATTTATAAACATTACCAGTAATACCATAAATATCATTTAATTTCAAAAGTAAATTTCAGTTTATTGTTTCAAAAGCTCTTTTATAATCCAAGAACTGGAATACCACTCTCTCCTTTGTCAACTGAATTTTGAGACACTTCACCATTGCCAGATGACATAAAACAGTTAATGTCGGTACACAAATTTAAGTTTAAAGTAAAATCTTTTTCTGCTGTAAAACTGTTTCTATACAATTAGAGACTATACTGATCATTCCTCTATTACTTATTGCAATGCTATGCTGACTCTGTGCTATGCTGTTTCCTAAAACCTAAATGATGTTCTGTTAATAGACCATACTTCCTAATGTGCCCTAATAGTGTTTCAAATACTGTTGTCTTAGTAATTGTTTCAATCACTGGTAGACAAAGTATTAGCAGAATATTTGGACTGTTCAGTAAAAATAGTGACGTTCATCAGTACTTAAGAAGATAGACTATTCAATTCCATATGGAAAAAGTACAAAGTAATGAAGTATACAGAACAATATTTTATGGAGAACTAGCAATATACAATAAATTACTACAGGAAATGAATCAATCAGGGGTAGTTGGAAAAATTAGAGAAAAGTTAGCTATCTGGTAGGAAGGTGATGGCTTGGTACCTAGTTGGAAGATAGAGTATGAAAGTATGATTGTATAAGATGTAAATCATCATATATTATTATAGGATTAATATGTTGAATTGTTAAAGCAGGTTAATCAACTTGTTTTGTTATAAAAGTAATTAATATATTGAATTGTTATAATTAATGTCTTTGTTGTTAATTTTAATTTATGCCATTAAGCTGCTGTGTTTAAGTTATGTTTATAACAGATATTGATATTTAAATTTGCTGTATTTGGAAATAAATAAATAAAGATATAGAAAGCTGGGTTTGATGTATGAAATTCAAGCTTCATACACCTTTCACGACTATCAAATTTTCATATTTGAAAGGAAGCATTATTTGTTGATATGTATGGTAATATTAATTGATGAAAACTGAGTTGATTGTATAAATGTGGTAATAAGTTGTGACATTTCTAATAAGATTCCTATATACATTTTGGTTGTGAAAATTTATTTTTATTGTTTCAGCAAAATTACTTTTTGCACCAAGTCGGGCTCATACTCTGGAAGAATTGCAAAACAAACTAGAAGGAATAAAAGGTAATATTCTTTCTTACTTTTAGAAAATTAGTGTTGATAAAATGTAACTGTTATTTGATTCATATTTAATCTGATCATCTAATATTCATTTTTAATTATCATGATTCATGTACTTTTATTTCCACAAATTTAAAGTAGAGATGGAAGTACACTTTTATTTTTGTATGATGAGAATATGAGACAATGTGGAACTAGAGCTTTATGGTAATTTAATGGCCTCTGTGTTTCTCCGAAATTGTGTCAATGTAGACTTGCATGGATAATTTGATGTTTTGAAAAGCTGAACGAAATGGGTTCTTACCAATTTATCTGCTTTACTTCCAGGTAAAAGTTTACAATACAAATCAAAGCTTAAAAGGAAAAGATTGAAAAATAAAATAGAGAAGTTAAAAGGTAAAGACAAAAGAAAATTTAAAAAAACTTTGGTTAAAGTGGATAAAGAACCTAGAGAAGTAAAAGTAGAGATCAAACCAACTTCTGCCAAACCAGCAAAACCAATCTTTAATAGTGAAGGGAAAATGGTTTTTAGCAAATTTGACTTTGCTGAGTCTCCATTTACTGGAAATGAAACTCGTAATAAGAAAGAAACAAAAGATCCTCATAAATTGCTTAGAAAAATAGAAAAGCAAAAGGAAAAACTAAAGATGCTTGAAGAAAAGGGGGAAATCAAAAAAGTGGATGAAATTAAAGAAAAACAGGCTTGGAAAGCTGCATTTCAAAGAACGGCAGGAATCAAAGTGAAGGATGATCCCCAGTTACTGCAAAACACTATAAAGAAGAAGATGCAACAAAAGAAAAAGAGTCGCAAAGTATGGAAAGCCCGTGAGAATCAAGTGCAAAAGCAAATGGAAGAAAGACAGCAGAAACGTCAAGCAAACATTGATGAACATAAGAGAAAGAAGAAGTCTAAGAAGACACAGCGATTAGTGAAGAAAGGACGTGTAATTCCAGGACTTACACATTAGAAAATGTGATGTTTTAATTTATTGAGCAAAGATTCAAACCTGACTCTTGAACAATATTCAAAGACCTGACTCTTGAATAATATTCAGATGTAGTCATCTTCATCTTATTTTTTAGACCATTAAATGAACATTAATCCTAAATACATACTTATTTAAAAGTGTCTGTTCTCAAATGCCAGTAACGCAACTGGTAATCAGATTTTGTTATTATCATTATAATTTTAATTTTTCCCATTACATAGAATATGTTTACAATAATATCACAATTTGTTTTTTCGTGTAATGAAGAAAATGGAGTTGTAATCATATATTGGACATTCTGTTATGTTCATGTAACTAATTTTGTGTTGTTTACAAGTTATCAGATGTGAATAATGTAAAGAAACTTCCTAATACATTTATCAAGAATGAAATGTTTGATTTTTAAAGAATTACCTCTAACTCAATTCCCTTTACATTTTTTAAATGTCATTAAATGTAATTATTGTATACACTTGTGAAATGATTAAAAGAAGTTATGCAAATTAATTCACCAATTTGTGTTTCCTTCAATTTCAAAGATTATCATGGTGAAAGTTGTAACTCTTTTACAACAGGCCTGGAAACTTGGGGCAGTGTATTTTTTAAGTATTCTATGGTAAGAAGGATTGCATTTTTAGCAGGTTGTACTATCATATTGATTTTGGGTAGAACATTCAAAATTAAATTTTGTTTCATAACAAGTTCTGAGTGTACAACAATTCAAACAAAATACCATACCAAAATGTTTGAAACCTGATATTGTGCATTTTTGCTACAAAAAACTCAGCAATACTTGGGAATGTTTTATGGCTAGTGACTGGTGAAAAAATGCTTTAAGATGTCATTGATGTGCAGTCTCAATGTTACTGAATGGTACCTCTACAAATGTGTTGCAAAGATTCATAATTGATAAAAAAGAAATCCTGTTTAAGGGGAGGCATCTGTGAAATTTGATGAAATTTCTTGAAAACTTCAATTTTTGGTTTTCATCGCCATAAATAAGATCGCACTTTATAGATTATTGTTGCCAAGTCAGATTCGTCTGCGGTGCACTTAAATACCCGAAATTATGATTTAAATGCCCATGCGCGCTGTGTGCCACGCTCCCTTTCTGCGCATTAAGTGTTATTTTCCTAATATTAGTAGAATAATATTTGAATTTCCCGGTGTTTTTTTGAAGGAACTTGTTGTAGAGACCTTGAAGAACATCTGAATGCTGGAAATTAGTGCGGGAAACTTTATATTGTTACAGTGAGTGTCATTCTTGAATAAAGTGCCCTGGTGTTATTCCTCCTAGTTTCGTAATTGTAGTATTATTGTAGAAGTTTTATTAGCGTTTTGTGATTTTTATTTTATTAACAGTTTTTAGTTACTTCGAGATTCCTTCAGTATTTATTCAATCTTTTCGCTACAAGTGTAAATAATTTTTGGTGAAATAGTTATAGGTTAGGTCGTAGTTGTTTCAGTTTTTTATAGGATAAAAGGGAGAAGAAATACCTAGTCATATAATAATATGAAAACTGTTCTATCTTCAGAAGTTGTAAAAATAATTCCTGTGTACAGAAGATTTGATTTTGATGAAACATTAGAAAGCTGTACTAGGGGAATATCCAAAATGCCAATGAATCACTCCACGGTGTGTTTTGGTTCATTTGTCCAAAAGAAACATTTGTTTAAAAAATGGATTATTGTATCACAGAAGTTATCTATGAGTTTAACATGGGATGCCAAATTACTCAAAATGTTAAAGATTCAATTATAGGAAGTCCATCAAGTGAAACATCACAGAAAAAACTGTAAAGCGTGATCTATGTAGACTCAAATGCATTGTTGAAGCTAGTAAACCATTTGTGAAATCTAGCAGGAAAAAAACTTAATTAACCAAAATTAGAAATAAACAATTCAAAAAGATAGCTCAAAGTCCCCATTTAGGCTGCTAGTAGTTTTTAAGGTGATCCAGAGCCACAAAATTCATGTACATCTTTAAATTCATTTTTCCACGAATTAGTTTTTTTAGCAAATTACAGTATTTAAAACATCCCTTGCACAGCAATTTTTCAAATATACTGTTAAAATTTTTACAGTAGCTTAGTATATTAATAAAGAATGAAAGTTGCTTTTTAGAGTGCCCAGATTGATTTAGTTTTACTTCTGTGTTGAAGTAAACATAGAAGTAAGGGGAAAAAATCAGCATATTTCCTTTTCAAACATTCACAATTTTTTAAATAAAAAACTGTAAATATAATTTATGTAATATAAGCAACTTTTCTTCTTACAGATATGAAGTTTGTGTGGTTAAAATATTAAAGTGATCTACAAATATTTACACCAATTAGAGTGTTTTTTAACAAAAGTTGCAAAAATATAAAAAAAAACCTTTTTTTAAAAAAAACTTTTTTATAAAATGCAAATTAACTTGATAGAATTGTTACTATTAATGTCTTCATTATATGGTAAAATTTTGAGATTGGAAAAAAAATTCCTTTCAGAAATTCTATTTTCACAGATGCCTCCCCTTAATATTGGCTAACTAGGATGAGCTGTGATTGCTGTGTGATGGCTGATATTTTGACCAATATGTTACTGACTTCTCTAAACTCCTGCATGAAGTCTTAGCAGTCAAGAAATCCTACGTTTCATATACCATATCTGCAACATGTTTTTTGTTTGAGAATAAAAGAGGCTATTAGCATAAAGAAAATATTCTGAAATATCTGTGTAATTGTTTTGAGAATTCACACTTGTTCTTTGAAAGTCTGTACCCTCTTCTGACAATATTGTTTCTCAGTGTCAGTACAGATGTCATTGGAACACACAACTTTCTGGAAAACTAGCAGCATTTAACCACATGGTACAAGTAGAATACGTAACTCTTCATGTTGATATAGTAAGGTAATTTATACATAAGTTACTGTCCAGGCAGGCTGTTTTAATTTGTTGTTTTGTAAGGAAAATTGTCACTTTTGGTTCAGTTTTCTAAAAAAAGATAATTATACTGATTTTGGGCACAGTAAAATAAATAAAAAACTTAAATTTATACAAACTTATTTTTATTACATATACACAACATTTACAATAAATTACACACAATTCAGTGTATTAGCTTAAGATATGCAACTGAAGTATAAATTTTAAATAGTTACCAGGAGCTTAAATAAACATTTGATTGACCTTCCTCTGAAACACTGTTTAAATGATCACGGTTTAAATTGAAGGTTTTAGGTTTTAATGAATTGTGCAGTATTTATGTAAAATGAAAAGAACAACATTTTATGCTAATTGGAAAATGCTTATAGCTGCAAATACATTGCAGCAATAAATTTTTATTGTAACATTTCTAATGTAAATATGAAAATAATTCAATGAAGAAAGAAAAAAAATGTCTTGTCACATATCATCTCTGTACAATTGGGTTATAACTGTCAAATACACTTGTAGTGAATTTCAATTCCCTTTCAACATTCAAAATCTGCAGCAAGTATCAATTACTCTCGATTCAAAATTTAAGAAATAGAGACTTGCATCATTGATCAGAGCAGTGTCATAGGCGTACATACGTAATATCACTGTTATTGTGGGAACTAGGGAACATTTTCAATAGTATTTAGGAGGAGATGTAATTATGTTTCTCTTTCATTTTTTGACCTTAGCTAGTATCTCTCATTTGAAGTTAATAATTTTTATGAACATTTTTAAAAGGTAGATAATTGTATTGTGTTTGTTTCTTATACTGAATTGACTATTTCCAAGTAATGTTACTGTTGAAATTTTCTCCTCTTAAAAAGGACATGAAAGTGTCAACACCGCATTTTGATCTTGTGTTGGTAATTTGTTTAGTACAGCTTCATGCTCCTTTGGAATCATCATTGGGCAAGTCACAGAATTTAAGTTTCAGTGAAACTGTATCCAGCTGTAGAAGTGAAATTTTAAGAATGACACTTCCAAGCCTTCAGTGTGAGTGAAGGTCACAATCTTAATGTGAATCAGTGTTATAGGTTAGTAGTTGACCAACTAGGATATTTAGGTGCTAAAAAGTTGAGAATTTTCTTTCACACTACCAAATTGTTTGTGATTATCACTGTCAGAGTGCTTTTCTGATGAAGTTTAATGCCAAAGTACAAATAAGGTTCCTGACTCACGAATCTCCCATTGTACGTAACTTAATTTTAATTTACATGTTATTACCATAATGCTTTTCTTGCAAAATATTAAAGATTTTTTGCCACAAAATTTGGGAAGTAATAAAATTCATGTTCTGAATATGCTAAATCAAGTGATAGAGAATGTTAGCTGTAGACACTAGTTCACTCTGAAATATTTACAGTACTTTGTGTATGTTTCTCAGGAATTATTAAGAGTTAAATTTTACATACATTTGGGGTACCGATCTATATTAAGCCAGTCCCTTTGTTATGTGTTGTGAGTAGGGTCAGGATTCTTAGGTTTTTAACCTATTTAAGCCAAATTCATGAATCCTCTAGGTCCTAAAAATAGCTTAAAGGTGTTACGATAAAAATTAGAAGGTGCGTGTCTTCAACAAAGTCATGAACATGAATGAAGCTGTTTCATGGAAGGAAGAATCAGGGACTGTCGATTTAGTGTTTTTGTCAAAGCTATCAAAAGTTCAATGTAACATAAAGACGAAAGACATAAATAGAGTTGTTCTCGAAGAAGAAATATCTGGAGAGCAGTGGCTTCATTGATTTCATATTAAGTTGAGCAATTCATTCTTCGTTCACAGTGTGCATTGAGATACAGTCAGAAATCCCTCATGAAGATACTATATTGTAAGATTATACATGGAAGTTCATGGTAACAATGGGTCTTAAGTTAATTTTTGGTTTGGATGCTAATTTGCAAGGGAATGTTTAACATGTTAAAAATTATTCTTAATTTTTGTGTGCTTTTTACTTCTGAACTTTGCTGAAGTTCAAAAGTAAAAACATTGAATAAAACGAGTTGGTAATTTACTAGTTTGTTATTGAAAATTCCTGTTCAGACTGATACTAACATGATTAGAAAAAAAAATAATAAAATCCTAAAAGAGGCTAAATCAACTTAAAAAAAAAAAGCGTAAAATGACGTTTATAAAATCCTAAAAATCCAAACCTTATTATGAAAATATATTACTGAAATTTGTGGTGTCATAATATAGTAGTGGAAAACATACCTGGCGTATAACTTGTGAATACTGATTAAATTTGCTTGGTGGTATCCGTTTTAAAAACAGATGTGACATTATTGAATGTCTAAAATTTTCTGGTAGTGAATGTGCATTACAAGTAATGTAAAGCTTTCTGTCTCTTGGCAATGTTTGCTGCCTAGATTTTAATAATGATGGGAAAAACTCTTTATGTTACCCATTGTCATAGATATTCATTAATTTTAATACGCAAAAGTAAAGTTATTTCGTGGTGAATGTGTTTCAACCGGTAAATGAAAAGGAATAGGGCTACTTATTACTCATGAATGATACTTCA